>RZGL01000095.1:0-71076 GCA_027886155.1 Fusarium paranaense
GGAATCAGGGCTTCAAAATGGTATAGCTTTTATCTCAATCTGATTTCTATTTATTGCGTAAATGCAGTGTGAAGATGAAGGTTGAAAATGAGGTGTGTAAGTGGTGGGTGGGGCCATTCCAGACTTTTGGCCTTTAATTTTACGAAAATGCCGCAGAGGCTTAGATGAGGAGGCTGAGCTTACAGGTGGCAAGGATTGCATGTGTTAAAAAGTGGTTTTCTTCCCCATCAGCTTGCATCCTCTTTACTTGATAGGTTCAGAAGCCTGGCAAGCGTATCTTGTCAAGGCAATGATTTACATACAAGTTAAGGTCGAACGTGGAGATTAGCGGCAGAAGAGGGGGATCAATATCTTTCCTGCCGTAAGAGATTTGTCTTGGATAACAAGGTTTGTGTAGTTATTAAGTGTCTCAATAATTTTTATCATCCTTACACCTTGTACCCTCGGCGCAACCAATAAGTGGCAACCCGAGTTGATGGTGAGTATGCAGAAGTTCAGACACCTCCTGAAAGTGAATGCTTGAGACTACCAGATTATTTTTCTTCACATGCAAGTTCAAGCTATACTATCTTATCTATTTTAGCTTCACACTCCATTTTCAGCCGACAAGAGATAACACTCTGATACTGCCTCGAGCTTGTTATGAAATGCTGACCTTGCTTCACTATCAACTAGTTCACTCAAGACATACTGAAGAAACGTGGATATTCACTGACTCGACGGATCATATTATAATCAAGCAACGATAAATCAACCTCTTACTCACTATATCAAACCATCAAGTGACTCCGTTAAACTATCAAGTTACTACGCAATAATCTTAGACTCTTCCCATGCCTTACTATACGTGCTCTAGTGATAATTTTGCCAAGTTTATATGCTAAAAAGAAAAGTCTTTTATTATTATTTTCAAAGGTAAGGTGCTTTCCTTAGAAATTATTGACCAAGATGGATGAAACTAGTCTAATAGACTCTGATTTACCGTTGAAATTTGGCGACAATTCATGGACTAAGACCCCGTCGCTGGTATAAAACGCACCGTCTACCCCCCAACCACGTGTCCATCTATTTCAATTTTGATTCTCCAACTCTGCCGTGAGGCTCAAACATTGTCAACTGTTGATTATATTTCCCTGAACTCCTGACGGTCTTGTACCATTTCCTCCAGCTTTCGTACAACCCACTTCAAAACCATGGCACCTGCACAAGGTAGGAACTCTTTACATTTATCTCATCATTTCCCATTAGTCTGTGTGCTCTTTCCATTTTTCATGTCTTTCTGTTATTTGGCACTGCAAGACTTATCTTTCCACTGTTTACCGTTTATAGCTGTTGCCGTTAAATGATAGTTTTGTCAAGGTCATGATGTCTTACAGTGATAGCTTTCATACATTTGTGTGTTGGTCATCTTGTTCCTTGCTCTTATGCTATATGACGTCTGGGAGATTGTGCTCATGCCAATATTCACAACAATGTCGTTCTTTCACATGTTTGCTCACCTCTACTGGGAACCCAGAGCTCTAGAGATTCTTGGATACGCAGAATGCAATAAAACTCGCAAAGTACTCGCAGTAATGTCCAACTGGGGAACATAAAGCCAGTTTAGGTACCATAACTTCCACTACTTGATTAATTTATACTCTTTTGTCTTCATTTTCCCCCACTTTATCAAATTTAAGATTTTTTAATAATATTCTACGAGTCCTTGCCGCAAGAACTCTAATGACTTTTGAATAAACTTACCGTTTCTATGAGTATGATTGTCTAAAGCTATTGAATTATTGGGATGCTTAGATCTACTCTATTCAATAACTTCCTCTTAAGCATGGCGCCTAACCCTTGATATTTATCGCCGTAATTAAATACCATCTATTAGCAAAACAAATAACCATATATCATTGTTACAATTGTAAACATCCAAGGTTAATCCAATTAGATTATATATCTACGTAGCTGAAGACAGGACTCCGCGCAAGTAATGTGCCAATCAATCGCTCGGCGTTGTTCCAAACTACCATCTTGCTCAGCGGGCATAGCCTGTTACCACTCTAAATTCAGTTTATGGTAGCGAATGGACCGTGAACGAAGGCTCGGTGTCTTGAATTGTCCAAGGTGGCGCCCTTGACTCAGAGATTCAAGAAGTCGTTCGGTCATTCAGACGCCAGAGGCTCCTTACCCTTGTGGCTGCGCTGAACGACCATCCTGAGCGCAAGATACGAATCTTGATGCCCTCTACGTTCACCTTCATTCTAGCATTCTTCTTCTAATCAATGAAATAACAGCAAAGCATACAGGTATTGATTCACGATGGTACCAGGACCCGATACGTAAGCTGGATATCTCTTCAGTATCACGTTCGATCTTCTGGCTCAGGTAACCCATCAAGGGCCGGGCTTCAACTATAATAAAGAACACATTGCCAACACATCATAGCATCATATCCCGATGCTAACACAGTGGCCTTTGGTATCAACATACATCACCGTCAGGACATGCCGGCATCAAACAGTACCACAATAGACCACAGTGAATTGACCAGGTACTACAAGAGAAGAACTGTTTCCTTAGAGTACTGAGCCGATAGTTCATAGTCAGATATGCCACAAGGAAGACCTGTCCAGATCCAATACCCCACCCGGTAATATTGACACGGTTGATCCGAAGGCTGGTACAAGACAATGCCCAAAAAACGGAAGTAGAACTCATGCCCCCGATCAAGAATAAGCAAGTAGCAAAATCGACCATGGGCGTCTTTCACGGTCAGTGCATGTCTTGCAGCTTGATCACATCCTTCTTGAGTAAAATGCGGAATCACGGGCCCATCAAGATAAGAAATCACCGCCTTACCCTCGAGATGTTCATCCCAGTATAGGGACCCCCCAAATCCGGATCAAGGACGACCGATAAATCACACTGACTTGCTTCGCCAGGCCCACACTCCATTTTGAGCTTAAACACATAGCCGTGGATCTCGATGCTGTGACCCATTGCCAACTCTGCAGATGGGCTATCAACTTTGGTATTCGGCCAGATTCGCCTCATGGAGGCGAAGCATTGCTTTTGGAGCAGATCGTCGTCCACTTCAAAGATAAAGTCTCCCTCTAGTGAGGCCCAGCTCCAAGAAGGTGCCATGTAGGTGGCCGATCGTTTTGCCGGCGAGTTAATTGTCCAGCGTAGCGCCGCTGGCAGATGGGCACGCCAGAGCCCGGCGACATAGTCATCGGCAATGGAAAACCCGTAAGATTGACCAAAAGACTGCACAACTCCAGAGAATGCTAACAACCGATCCGACTCCTTGGTGAGTTTGCTTCTCGTATACTCCCTGACGCGTCGGTACCATGTAGTACAGAGGTTGTTGGAGTTGGCTGGCATGGTGTTATCCTCCTTCATTTCCTTGGCTTGTTTCCACCATGACCCGCGGGGACACATTGGGACCCCGTTCGGGCGAATTTCGCATGCCAGATGTTTCCGACAGTGCCACCATAGTTGACGGCTACCGAGAATCAGGGATCGTTTAACAAGATACCATTCCTGGTATACCCAAGCCCGAGAACGTAAGGTGCAGAATGTGATGACTTCATGAAACTGGTGGTCATAGATGAGCTGAAATGTTGTGCCCCTGAAAGCAACCCTTTCAGGCACTAGCAGGTTAGGCTTTCTCCTCATGAAGCTGCTCCCAGAGCTGTCAGACGCTGTGGCTGAACATAGGTTGAAGAGTGCGTGTCCGTAAACGAGTTTCATATCCTTTGCTTCCCGTGCCCAGCGGCGGAATTCTGAATGATGCATAATGAGTCTATCCATATATAGTGAAATCCTATCTCACGACATAGGCTGATAGCTTCCTGGTAGGTGTTTGGAAGCTGCTCCAGCGGCAGGCCGGCCTGAAACTCGTTGATATTACTCTTGAGGAGCTTGACTGTCTGGACCTTTCCCCAGCAGTGGGATAACGCCACGTAGGGCGCTGAAGCTTCTTTGTTGGATATTATAAGCCTAACATGGCTGGCATCAACTATGCGGATTAACCGGGTTGGACGGTAGGTCGGGTGAAGACTCAAGCATTCTTCGTGCTCTCTGCTGCATGTTTCGACCCATGTGGTTGCCAGCTTGGTGAAGGCTGGGTCATCGACTGACACAGCTGGTACATGATCCAGGGCTGCATCGCTTTGGCCTAAAGTGAGGAGTAAGACGATGGTGCTCATTCGTAATAATACCGAGCTCATAATACCTGAGTCTCCCCACAGCTGAAATTTCCAACAGTATGCCGGACCATCAAGTTCCTCCGTCTGAACCAGTAGGCCGTCTAGAATGCTTCCATCATCTTGGATCCGAAGATCGAGGTGGTATTGAAGTTTCCTCGTGAGGCAATGAGAGCGATACAAGAGCCATGATTTGCTGTTCTGGATCGTCCCGCAGACGTAGCATCCAAGCTCGGCCGCGCTTTCGACATGGTGGCCGCGTTGGTGAGGAGGTCGCCAGCCGTAATGTAGTTCTCCTGTGAGAGCCGAATCACACACAGAGCATAAAGTTGATGGTTTTAGTACTACCAGTTGACCGTTTGAAGACATGGATCCAAGGGCGAGTGTGTCTGTCTTTCATGGATGTTTAAAATTGAGAGGTGGGAAGAGAGGTGAACAGTATATGATTTGCACTGAGATTTTTCGAAGCATGAAGAGGAAAAGTTGACCCTAGGACGAGGCGGGGTAATGAGTCAACACGTATCATCAATTGATGCTAGGCATGTTTGCTACCGTAATTAAGATTTCTCTGGATGAAGCAAGACTATGTGCGACTTCATCGTCCCACGCTGTACCACTACTTACGCGGCTGACCATCTAGGCTCGAATCAGTCATGTGCAGGTCTCTACTACTTGCAGCATGAAGGGACGTCGTCAAGCGAGGATCCTCATGCCATTAAAAGGCGATACTGGATCTATGTGTGTTTTTACTACCGTGGCTGGTGGTTTCTTTTGCAGACGTCCCAAATAACATACCAATACTGTACATGAAATGAAAACAGTTAAATGGTATTATTACTAGTTTAGCAAAACATCTATTGTCGACCTGGTGTTGAGTTAAGTAAATGGATGAAATAACCCGACTATAGTCTCCACTTGAAGCCCGAAACGCCCGTGTTATAACCTAGAGTCAGTTGAATTCCTTTCGTTTGTGTAAATTATGACGATGAGCCTTTTCGAGATCCTGGTGGCCTGAAGAACCCGGGGGTAGGCAGAGGCGGCTTCACCTCTTGACCCAAGTACTCGGGCTTGGCGGCTGCGGCATCAACGATTGTCTTGACTCTGTCGTATAGCTCTGGCGCTTCGGCGCGATCTCCAGGCTTAATCTGAAGAAGTCGATCATTAATAAGAGTCACCAGATCTCCGAGGGCAGTCCCATCTTTGCACAGGGGATGCTCTCGCAGGTGTCGAATGGCTTCGGTAACTGCTGGATGAATTTCTGTAGATTGGTCCGGCTCGCGTGAAAAGAAGTTGCCTTGTGAAACAGGATCGTTTTGTGCTTTCCTCTGTTTGTAGAATCCTTCTACCGCTGCGCAGTTGTACACAAGCCAGACGGTGAATTCAAGGAACATACAGCCTGCAGGCCACATGTCATACCGGCGAGGCCTGGGCTTGTTATTCCTTTGGTCCTCGTCTGCCTCGGGGGCTTCGTAAGAGACTGTCGATTCCGCGGTGATTGTTGCTGATTTTCTCAAGTCAGTCGCCTCTTTATGAAACTTGGAAACACCCATGTCTGCGAGGACCAGTGTTACAGCATGGGCCCCCTTGGGTTCTTCAAAAACAAGGATGTTTTGTGGCTTGATGTCGCCGTGGCGGACGTTGCGGTTGTGAAGTGCACGAAGGCCATCGACCAGACCTAGTATTTGTCCAAGGGCCCATTGGATGAGGTCTGGTGTCCTGGGGTTGGCGTCCTGTTCTTCCCAGAAGTCTCTCAGCGTGCCTCCATTCGCCCAAGGAAACAAAAGATAGTAAGCAGATCCCCTTTCGCACGAGGCCAATAGAGAGATCAAGTGTTTGTTCTGTAGACTTTGGATGATGTCTAGGTTTTCCTTCTCTCTAGTGAAGTCCTCCTTACGGTGAATCTCCTTAATGGCGATGTAGGTTTCGTCATCTCCCTGAGAGTAGGTCAGCGAGTTATCATCGTGTGTGGGTCTAGAACTACCTTGAAGAGACAATGATGTGCCGGGTGCAGTTTAGCCTTGTGGACCACACCCATGCCGCCTTTCGCATGTTCCGTCTCACACTCCGTCAATGGCAAGGGGCATTCCGGATCAAGCACAAAATGCCACCCAGGCTTGTCGAGGATTGGCGACTGAACCACCCATTGCTTCTTGAGAAATGTTTCGACCTTCTCCCCTTGCCCCCATGCCATGGATGAGGGGAACCTCTTATTACCCCCTACAGAAGCGAGTACATTGTACTCACTGTCATTGTCGTCGTCATCGTTGCGGCAGAGTGGGAGATCCTCGTCGGTGATGCCTTCTTGGATAAGCTGCACTATGGCCGCAGGATCCTCCATGAGGACGAGAATACAGAAGACCCTCTTCGCTTCTGACGCAACCTTTTGAGGAAGATGAGGGGAGAAGACCTGTGTTCTGAATGGCAACTCTGCTTGAATGTTGTCAAGTGTAATCCTGTCTAATTCGTCCGCTGGTAAGAATTTGGGGAATCGAGCCTCAAGCGGACACGTGCGCAGAGATTTGTTTAGTTGCGTATACAAACGCGGCATGGTGGATAGGTGATTTCGTCCAGACAATTTGATTGATTGATGGGCTTTAACAGTACGTCTGACTACGTGGTTGAATGAGGAGGGGAGGGATCATGTAAGGGCAAAGTTCGTGCAGACATGTTGGCCCACAAAGGCTCCCAAGATATCAGGCCCTGAAGGGCTCTCCGCGAACGTGCGGCTCTGTACAGCGGGAGCCTTACAAGGCAACCAAAGGTGGCTTTCCGGTGTCATCTTGGGGGTGTCATCTGAAAGACCAGCAAGTTTGAACGGGGTTGAAAATCCCAATAGCCTATGTGACATGCATGTCGGGTTGCAGCAATGCTGTTGCCGATGGTGTGAATAAAGGCCAATGAGACTTTTCAGATAACAACCCCTCATCTGTGGTTATCATGTCCGGCGAACCCGAAGTGGCAGTGGAAGGCCTCAAAATGCCTCGTTCGCGAGAATCCGGATTGAAGACAGGTAAGCGCCGCTAGGGAGGATAGAGCCCAATTGATATGGGATGGAGAAAGTATGGACTTCTGCAAGGCCTCTAACCAGATTAATACCCAAAGAGGCAGCTATCGCGCTTCATATCCGACAATATTAGTGTGCCATATGCTGGTTAGCGCTCTCAGCCTGATCGATAGCCGAGGCAATCATTCAGCCTGGTGTGGGGGGAGCAGATGCAGTCATCATGAAGTTTGTCTCTTGGCATAGACTGTGCCTCCACCACGCTTCTTGGTGGTGTGTAAGACTGAAAACAACGCCTCGCGGAAGGGAGTAACCGCACCCCTCTCACGTAAGATGTATGTATTGACATCTGACAGCCATTGGCTGATTTTGTAAGCATCAGATGAAAAGGCAGCCAGGCCATGAGAGATAATGGGTCTTGCCAATGCTTGTCTTTGAATCCGCGTATCTTGCGACCAGGTACTGCTCCATGAGGTGCCTCGTATCAAACTGTCGCAATGCAAGTCCCCACCCCCAAGTTCGCAGCCCTACAGGCATGACCCAGTTTGCCAGCGGGACAAGTAGGTGTCATCAGATCACCACTTTACCTGCATATGCATCAACAGCAGCCAATGTCTGAGAGTGCCCACAAGCGGCTGAAGCCTTCCCCGCTTGTTGAGACCAGAAGAACAGAACATGCCACCACTTAAAGGTTGGATGCCTAAACGACTAGGCACCCTTCACGCAAGTCTCCCGTCAACATGGCATTTCTGAAGCCTTTGTTTCGGTTCAGCCCCGGAGTGATTTGGGAGTTGCTCAAGCACACATTTCTTTTCATCCAACCTTTTTACATGATAGCCATGGATTTCATAACCAAGTTCTTTCCTACCGAGGCTGACAGCACCACCCGAAAGAGGTTCATCACAAGGCTTGAGCAGGCATGCAAGCCGAGCGCACTCTCCGGGAATTCTTTCCTCCCTGAGGGCATGGTGCTTAGCCTGGTCACGACAGAAACAGTGAGGCAAATGATGCCTCGCGCCAGTGATGACTTGGTTGAGTTTGTATGCAGCCATGCCAGAAAAGTCTTCTTGACCACTTTGCACAGCAGACATGACAGAGTCCATGCCGCCATGAACAGTTTCTGCGCCCATGGGATCACGGATGATGGGTTGCCCATCAAAGCCCTGATCAAGGCACGAGACATTTGTGAGCCCCCAACGGAGAAAGGGACGGCAACAAAGTGTCTCCATAAGACGGTGTGGCCCTGTTTCGAGTCATGGGAATGTTGCGAGATCTCGGATTTTCAAAAAAGCCAATGGGTGTTCTGTGCTCCAGTCTTCATGGGTAGTGACTCGCTGCTGGAATTGGAGGAAAGCCACGTCCTCCCTTTCACGTCGGTGAACGAGATTGGTACAGGAGGTCACTTCAGTACGGTTTCTAGAGCTAAGATCCACCCTGATCACTATCGAGGCCGGTTCTCCTTAAACAAGGTTAGTCATCGGGAGAACAAGGCAGGCAGACCTGGAAGCTGATCAGCCGCAAATTAGGACGCAAGTGGGCAAGTTCACGTTGCTTTGAAGCACATGAAAGACCTCAGAGAACCAGGGTACAATGTCCAAATTGCGTGGGCGAGCGAAGTAGGAGCCCTCGATCAAATCAACCAGCTCCGCAACAAACACTTGATCCGCCGCACGGGAGCTTTCAGGGCGGGAAAGAGCTACTACATCATGTTTGAGTGGGCTGATGGCGGCACCCTTCGAGATGTTTGGGAGCGACAAAACGTTGACCATACCACACTAAACGGCACTCGCATCATGCAGGTCTTGGAGCAGCTTCATGGCCTAGCCGAGGCACTTTCGAAACTCCACAACACAGTCAACATCAAACAGCCTAATGGGGACGCCCCAGGTCCTCTTCCCAGAGCCGAGACCATTCTAGCACCCTCCTCTCTCAACGTGCCTAAGGTAAAGCTTCAAGTTGACGCTGAGAATGGCGACAACACTGGCGAAGAGCACTGGAGGCATGGAGACTTGAAGCCTGACAACATCCTCCTCTTCAAAGACGCCACCTCTCCATGGCTGGGAACTCTCAAGATTGCAGACCTGGGCTTGGCAAAGCAGCATGCATTCGCCACGTCCCAGCGAGTGGACCCAACCCGGCAGAAGTACTCGACATCCCACTATGAGGCCCCTGAGGTCGTCATCAGGCGACACGATCCACGATCTCGACTCTATGACATTTGGTCCATGGGTTGCATCATCTTCGAGTTCGTTATCTGGCTTCTCTACGGCTATCCTGGGTTACAGAGATTCTACGGAGAGAAGCCGCCGAAAAGCAGGGATACACTGTACTTCACGGTAAACTCAAGAGAGGATCACGCGCAAGTCAGCGACATTGTTACGAAATGGATGGAGTACATGCTACGATTTGACCCAGAGTGCAACGGCCAGTCTGGTACTGCCATGGGGGATCTCATCAAACTAGTCAAGGATAACCTTCTCGTGGTGTCCCTCCCAGGACAGATGGGCCAAGGAAGAACTCGCCAGGGCGCAGACTTTTTGGAAAGAAGCCTGAGGGACATCATGAGCAAAGCAGTGACTAACCGCGGAGGAACCTATCTCTTTACTCGGTCGAGCCGGAAAGTGGCACAAGCACTTAAAGAGATGAGTTCTCTTTCGACGGGTTCTGGGGGACAAGCTGTGGCCTTGAAGAGCCCAAATCTGGTAAGTTTCTCTTAACCTATGCCTCGACTATGGGTACTGAGTAGAGTTCAGGATGTACGTGCAGCAAAAAGGTGAAGAGATTTGAGTCACTATGATGGCTGACTGATGGACTTCACTCAACTTCAAAGACCGTGAGTAAATACAAAACAGTCAATATGATGAATGAACTAAAACAAGTATAGTATGTGAGTTTCTAGCAGCTGGCCCATGAAAGCAAACATGACTAATCGATGGCCCGTTGATCTGTCCAGAGTGTAAGCCATTCCAAGGCCCGTGTTTCTATACTAATAAGGTGTCTAACTGTTCCGTATAGGTAGTGAGTTTTTTATTTGATAGATTACCATGCTGGTTTGTGGAACGTACTAAGTTTAATAGAAAGTATGCCAGTCCTTTTGCCTATTGACCCTGGATTAGGACTGACAATGGCTAGTTTGATAACGTTTGGGAATTTCAAGATGACAACTCGTTTGCAACTAGCTTCCTTCGCAAACAAGACACTCAACTTTCGAGACCTTTCCCTCCTCAACCGGCTGTATTGTGCGAGCGATGTGCGCGCCTGAGTCTCTTGACTGACGTTGTTCTAATGAATGACACATTTGCCACGATCATGAAGCTATCCGAAAAGTGTCATCTCCATCGCCTGATTCTTGATGGCTTGAAGGGATACCATGAAACCAGCCTGATCGATGTTCGCCGTGTTGGCGGTACTCTGAAGCTTAACGGAGAGCCAATGTCAGGCCTATCGATCTGCAAAGGCCTAGGTATGCCGTTCCTTGTTCCTAAATCATTACATCTTTCGATCCTGATTTTCGACAGCCGAAAACACGAGGCTGCATCCAGCCACTAATTCCCCTGCCAAGATCCAAATCGGTCTGCCTCAACTCCCCGAAGTGAACAGTTCACCATTCTACGATTTGATCTGGCACTGGATCCAAGACTGTGATTCAAATCACCCGGAGTGTCGCACATTGAATCACGACCCAGAGTGTTTGCCGACTCGACTACTAGATGTCGGCCCCAGTGGAAGCCTGGGTAACGACTCATTGGTGCATTTACTTGTAACCAGAAGAGATCTGGATACAGGTCACGACTTACGCTACATCGCACTCTCTCATCCATGGGGAGATACCCTACAAAATGACCACTTCTGCACAACCCCTGAAAATTTTCACCAACGGCTCATAAGTGGCATTCCCTTTGATAAACTTCCCCTCACTTTCAAAAATGCAGCGCAGGTTACTCGCTCGCTCAATATTAGGTACCTGTGGATCGACTCACTTTGCATCGTCCAAGGCGATGGCGGCGATTTTGACACCGAGGCCAAGAACATGGAAACCATCTTCAGCTCAGCCTATTGCGTGATAGCCGCCAGCCGCGCTTCGGGGACATCGAGTGGGTTTCTGGGAGAGAGACAAGCGCGGAAATTTGTCAGATTTGACGAGGCGACGGGTAGTCCACACTACGTCTGTAAAGCCATCGATGACTTCCAGCACGATGTGATCGAGGGGGATCTCAACAAACGGGGATGGGTCCTCCAAGAGCGCGCTCTGGCTCGACGAACAATCCACTTTACCAAGAACCAGACATACTGGGAGTGCGGGAAAGGTGTTCGGTGCGAGACTCTTGCTCGCATGACAAAGTAAGCGTGCTTCCTGATTTATGTAGACCCCAACTAACCGCAAGGACCTAGCACTAAAGCCGCATTTCTGGGTGACCCAAATTTCCCTGATTTGGCCATTGGGTCTAGCAAAGGAACGAGGATTCGATTTTACGAGGAACTCTACGAGGGATACTCAAGACTTGACTTTACCAAGGCATACGATAGGCCCATCGCCATTGCCGGCCTTGAACAGCGACTGGTCACTGCCTTTGAAACCCATGGAGGCTATGGAGTCTTTCAAGGGGAATTCTTTGGAAGAAGCCTGTTGTGGGTTCGTGACGCCAGGTTCACGGACAAGCTCAAGAAGATTGACTTCCCTTCGAGCCAGAAATATGCCGTCCCGACGTGGTCGTGGATGGCGTATCAAGGAGCTATAACCTTCATGAATCTTCCTTTCGATGAGGTTGATTGGGAGGAGGGAAGGAATGCGATCAAGTCACCGTGGACGTGGAGTGATTCGTCATCGAGCTCAACCAGATGGCACACTGGGGACACATGGCACACTGGGAACTCGAATGAGAACATCGACCTAACGGCCTACGCAAGAGATTTAGTAAGCCCAGAGTCAGCTGAGAGGGGAATCGTCTACGACCAAGGACGTACGGGTCTTACTGACGGCAGACTCAAATGTGTGGTTGTTGGAAAGGAAAAGGTACGGGGTGAGAAGACGGATGTGGCACTTTTGCGGCACTACTACGTCTTGGTAGTGGTTCCAAGGAGAGGCCTGGAGACCGGGTATGAAAGAGTGGGAGCCGCTTGTCTGCCTGGAACATGTATCGCTTGGGATAGAGAAGTGAAAGTGCGAATATTCTGACTTTACTTTCCTTACTAGCTGGAATGGGACAAATAACTGAATTACCCTATCAGACACAATGTGAAGTTCCCCTCAAATTTTCTATTTGAAGCTTAAATAAGGTGGCTGCCCCTGCTGTTACCTATTGATACTCAGGAGAAGGTCAGGTCCGCGAGACCGAAAGTGTTGACGACAGGCCAAGGTAAGTAAAGGGTTTTTATTTAAGCTATGCATGCTTGCACTCCCAAGCTACACTAGCTTTCAGATTATATTTTATAAAAGATTATAAGGATTAAGGTAGGTTTATATTGGGATATTAGAGATATATTCTATTAGGGTATTGAAGAGTAATTCAACCTCGTAGCATACTTAAAGGTGGATCATGGCAACCCAGCAATAGAGCATATAAGACAAGGTAGATCGGCTGCGCCGAGAATATAACATATTACCATCAGAGAAATTTAAAAAGCTAGTAACCTATTCTTTCATAGTAGCCAAATGTAATTTCTTAGCCACTTAATGACTAGAGTACTGCTGCGGACCAGGGACCTAGACTTCGGTGCGCCCGATTCACCTTCCATGCGCTCGATGGCCAATCAACGCTCAAAATGGCTACAACATCTCCACGTGTCTTGCCAGCGCCTCGGCCAAGGCTGAATCTGCCAGTCGGGCTGAATCTTTGGAAAACTATGCCTGACTTTTCTTCATTATATCTGGCAGAGCAATATAATCTCCTCCTTTTTATTTCCGCTCTTACATCTTTGTGGTTCCAATCTGAACAGAACCCCTGCTCTTCACCCGACACTTCACCAGTCATGACCCGTATTCACATTCACATCGTCCTACTCTTCGCCTTGTGGATAGTCCCGAGATCGACTGCCGAGGAACCCGCCTCAGACTTTGACTGGTGGATATCTTTATATATCAAACTCTATGCAATAGCTGTAGGGGTTGCATTCTTTCTTTACCCCAGTTTGGCGAGGCTGATGATCCAGAAACAAATCGCTTACCACCGAAAACTCAGAGAGGGTACCCAACAGCTCCTGGCTCAGTATTCTTATCAGACTGCCTACTTTGCAATCAAGGTCCGTTTCCCGGAACAGATTGCCTCCCTTGTGAATTTCTACGCATCATGCCCCAGGTCGTCTGGCGTTACAGCAACACCGACATCCATCACCACCACCGGCAACAAGTCTCGATACACTTATTCGTCTCTGGCAGGGAAGAACCACATCCGTCTTTTAATCCTATGTCCCGCTTCCACGCCGGAGGCACCCCTACGCGGATACCTGTTGCCCACCCACGTGGACGGCAAGAACCCCTCCTACGCGGCCTTGTCCTACTGTTGGAATGAATGCATATACTCGTCTCCTGTAGACGGGGAGCTATGTATTTTCCTCGAAGACCTCCCATCCTTACGAAAAGGGTACCATCATGAAAGAACCCTTCCAGCAAAACCTCTGTCACTCACCCTCAACCTTGTCAACGCCCTCCGAGCTATTCGGGACGACGTTTCCCGCATTCCGATCTGGGTGGACCAGATCTGTATCAACCAGGCCGACATCGACGAACGGTCTTCTCAGGTGGCGCTGATGGACCGCATCTACAAAAATGCCAGCTATGTACGGATCTGGATTGGAGACGACACACAGGATAGGAGAGTAGCCAAGGCTTTTGACCTGGCCAGACACCTAGGATCGTTTGGCTCGCGCCTTGACAAAGAGTTTGCCCCTGCTCACTGCGTTGGCCACTACGACGTAGATGTTCAGACCTGCTGCAAGTACGGGATTCCCTTGCTGCAAGAGGCCATGAGCGAATATGCCACCTTGGTGTCCTTGATCTGCCGCCCCTGGTTCTCCAGATCGTGGATTGTGCAAGAAGTGGCCCTCAACAAAAGCATCAAAGTGACTTGCGGCTCTTCAGATATCGCCTTTATTCCCCTCTGGACTGCAATATCATTCTGCTCCCAACAATTCTCTAGCAGCGTTAAATCGGTATCACGAAACATCCATGAGGCTTATGGGTCGTTGAGCCTTGCATTCGCCGGGAGTACAGCTCAGGGGCGCCGGAATCTGCTTGCAGTCCTCCTGGACCACAGGTACTGCCTGTCTACAGAGGCTCGTGACAAAGTGTTTGCATTCCTCAGCATCGCAGTGGATGCACATGATCTCGGCATCGGGGCTGACTATAGCCTGTGTGCTTCCGTCTTCACCGAGACGGCGGTCAAGATGATCCGTCACTACCCCAACCTCGACATCCTGAGTTATGCAACTCCATGGCCTCCCCTAGAGAGCTCAGAGGGGAATGGGATAGCGTTGGGCAAATGCAAAGACGCAACCAAGCGTTGCCAAGATACTGCCCATCCTCTCACCCTGCAAAGTTGGGCCCCCGACTGGTCCACCGCGGTTGACTGCGGCTCGTTCAGGCCCATAGGCCCAGCAAAGAGACTGATAAACTTTTCCGCCACGGGAGGCTCAAGGCACAAGCCCCAGTTCCGCAAGAACGACACTCAGCTGGGCCTGCAAGGGATTATTCTAGATCAGGTCGCCCAAGTAAGTGGCACACTTGGAAGGCCTTTATCGGAGCCGCATGCCTTTTTCAAGGATGCAGAGGCTATTGCTCGGGTACACAACACGGCAGCTTACGAACCTACGGGAGAGAGCATGTGGGACGCTTTCTTCAAGACCTTAACCGGTGGGGATGAGATGCTGGCTACGACATGCGGACGGGCGAGTTATCAAGTGACGACGGAAGACTCCCCAGTCCCATTCGAAAAAGAGTCGTTCCATGAAAGATACCAGAACTGTCTCGGACACTTGCGTCTCGCCCGGCGTAGAGTGGAGGTTCAATCCAAAAAGGGTTTTGACTGGATCATTTGCGGACTGGTATACTGCATAGTTTTACTGTGGGAATTCCGCTCCGAATTGTATAACAATATAAACGCTGCAATATCGGAAAGATTCATGCTGGGGATCTTGGGCAGCCATACGAATCGAAGGGTTATGCGGTCTACGAAGGGATACATTGGCATTGCTGGACCTCAGGCCAAGCCAGGGGACTGTATTGCCCTTTTTGCCGGCGGGGCTGTCCCTATCATGATCCGGCCGAGGGGCAAGTCCTCAGATTCTACCCCGTTGTGGGAAATTGTGGGAGATGTGTATGTTCACGGCGTCATGTTTGGTGAGGCATTCAATGTGGAAAAGTGTGAAATGATGTGGATAGTTTAGGACTTGGTCGTGCAAGAGAGAATGGGGTGACCTGGAGGAGCTTTAACTACGGACGGACCATAAGCTCACAGGGGTAAAAAAGTTGTGATTGCCACAGCCTCTCTGCCCAGCCCTTCAATTGCTCTGCAAATAATCTCCTTCAACCCAACCGCCTCCTCCTCCCCCAATCTTCCAATTGGGCCGTCATACCATTCCCCCCCTGACAGCTCACCGCCGCGGCAACGTGATCATTCCCTGCACTCCTTCTCTTGAGGCTTCATTTCATGCAGCTTGTGAGCCAAGTCTTGAGCATATCCACACATGGTCATCGTGGGATTCCAACTACCCGCAGTTGGAAAAAGGGCAGCTCCAGTGACATGAACATTCTCAATCCCATGAAGACGATAAAGCTCATCCACGGAACCACCAATTTCCTTGGGTCCCATAAAACAAGTGCTTGACTCATGAACAATACCAGGGATTCGAATAGTGTCGACTGCTGGTTTCGTCTTGATCCAGCCATGAGTTGTCTCATCCCACCAATCGATACTCGACTCGTGTTCATCGCCGCCTGCCATTTCCTTGATAGTATCGTAGGTTGTCGTATCCATCACGTCCCAACAGGCATAATCCTCGTCGCTCAACGTGTATTGCAGGGTGACGTTGCAAGTCGGGTCAGTGCCTTTGTTGAGAGTAACATGATTCTTGGTGTTCTTCTCACTGAACTCCCCAAGAGCCGAGCAGACTAAACAGTACTAGGTTAGCTTCTATCCTCTCTTGCAAAGGACGGCTTCATACCAAACACAGCGTAGTCCTCAGAGCCAGTAAGTTGATCAAGGGTCGCCGCAGCAGCATAATCTGGACATTCGCGAGCCGCGTCCTCTGCATCGTGTTCCGGGTTGGGACTATTCAGCGCCGTGACCGAGACGTGATACTGTAGGCCACTCTTAGGATCCTTGCCAGCCAGGTATGCAGCGGCGATTTTGAGCGTGTCTTCCTTCTTCCAGCCCTTGATGTTCTTCACAGGGCATCTTGCTGAGATATGTGTCACGTAGTGGCCGGTAAGCCTCTTACCGACGGTGTCACGGCAACTCTCGAAAGAGTTCAGCAACATGGTGGCGTTGGGAATGGCTCCAGCGCAGAGGATGATCCTGGTCTTGTTACCAGTCCACGACAAAGTACCCTTGCTGGTTTCGACAACGCGGACAAAATTATCGTCGTCGCCTTTGACCATGCTTTTCGCCGCACAGTCAACCATGATTTCTAAAGGCGCTCCCCCGTTAGTTTTGGCCAGTTGCCTCTGTCGTTCCAAGATGCCAAGAAGAGGCCCAGGGACAGAAAACTTGTTGAATCGCAGACGAGAAGTTGGGCTGCGTCGTCCGACAGCTAGTGGGGCTGACTCAACATAGTCCGCAGTAGGAATCTTGCCAACCGAGTCTTTGAGAATGGCATCAATGGCAGTCTGTAGGCTTCCAAAGACGCCATCGTCGATCTGATCTGCGGGTGTGACATTCAAAAGCTCTTTGGCCTCTTTCCAGAACTTCTCTTGTCCAGCAGTGTTTTTCATGTCGTCGGGAAAGTCGCGCATGAGGTCTAGACTCGGCCTTGGGCTCCAGGCGGACCAAAACGTGGATCGGCCACCGAAAAATGGGCAAGAGCCGTGGCAAAACTTGAGCTCCTTTGTTTCAAAGGTCTTGCGTGAGAGGTGTCCAGGGGAATGTCTCAGAAGGCCCTCCCAGAACCATTTTGAAAGGAATTGGTAGGTTCTGGAAGTGGGAAGGAAGCCAAAAGCCTGTAACAAAATAAAGCATGAGACGACGGCACTACTATAACGGTATATGATAAACCAACAAGGGGAACTAACAGGAAATACTTACCTCCACGCTCTAAGCACAGAATCTTGACATGCTTGTTGAGGTCGAGGGCCTTCTGAATGAATGCGAGAGCAGTAAAGCCTGAACCGATAACGATGTAATGAAAGTCTCCATGGGCCAGTATATTCCCCCAAGTCTGGTCACCAAGTAGAATCAAGGTAAAAGTTGGGATAAATATTGCAGAATCCAAGTATTATTGCTTCATACCTCGCGAAGTAGTCAAGGGCCATGACCGACGTAGGAGTAGGTGCCTGCACGCCAGGCACAGGGTACCCGTAGGTGTTGGCTGGCAGAGGCTGACGATCATTGTGATTTCTACCAACACGGCAGTGAAAGCTAGGGATCGTTTTCCCTGGGATGGTTAGGTAGTCTGGGAGGCTTTCAGTGTTCATTGTGGAAGCAGGATCACACGTGGCCGTGTATTGTAGAAGTGAGTAAAAGGTTTGGTTCGCTTTTATGTAGCCTGCTTATTGGTTGTTGTAGCTGTTCTGGAGCGTCCTATTTATGTTTTCATGGCATGCAGCACCTTTGTGAGCTGAAAGGAAAGGGAGACCATCTTAGAAAGCTACAAGGAGGTACACAGGAATGTTGCTGACATTCTGTTTTCCCTCAGATTGCTGACGAGTTATGTGACAAACACAGCTGATGCATCTAATTTCGAATCAGCTCATGAGCTGTATCCTTTGTTTGCATTAGTGACCGGAATGTATTGAGAGCTGGCCACTGTTTTCAGCATGGCTGAGACATTCGTGGCGAGCTGAAAGACCTGATGAGAAGGTTGACAGAGTTGAAGGTTCTAATCAAGCTCTTAACCCGCACATCCCGTCTTGGCCGGTGTACTAACTAGTGAATCTCGCGGCAGGTCCCATCCTCAGCCGCACTAGATCAGGAGGGGGTGGCTGGACTATTGCCTGCTCAACTGAAACATTGCCCATATAGACCACGTTCTCGTCCGAGTCCAAGACAAAAATTTCCCTAACGAGCCTGCTACTGGTGCTTTTTGAGTTCTTGACTTGAATGGAACCTGCGTGCAGGAATAACCCCTCCCGCCAAGAGAAAGCGTTTGAAAGCCACCTTCAAGCTAAACATGCAAGCCTACAAAATTTGCTTCCTCTAGGCCTTCGAGACAACGGGCAGAGATTCTACAACAAGATCATTCCAATACCCATGATATCGCTTGATTCTTTTATCCAATTGAACGGGACACTACCTTAGCAATCGTTTCTCTCAATGGAACGTCTACCATATATAGCGACAGTATCTCTTTGACGGATTGAAGTCGTCTTACGGAGTATATACCGGAACTCATGGGATGCTAAAATCTTAGAAATCCGATTTATAAATAGGGCTATAAAGAATTCTAATCTTCTTTTCATCCCATTCTATTAGATATCACCTTTTAAAAAGTAATTTTAAGAGGTTAGGTTAGACTTAGAAAAAGATAAGGGAAGGTAATAATAATAGGTATATGGTAGGGCTCATAGCTGGAATGTATCTAGACCCTTTGTTGAATCCCCATCATAAAGTCAATTGCACGCCCGCTAAGCTTTCGGGCGAATCGAGGCGGCACGGGACGAGCCGTGGCGAGCTGACATGCCTCAGCGGAACTTTGAACCACTGTAGATTGGGGCCTCGATCCCTTCGTGGCTTGGGCCTCGAGTAATGCCTCCACCCACCTGAGCTTCTGCCTCCAATGATTTGGGATCCGACCCCTATCTCAGCTCGCCACTGAGCATCAGCTCGCTCAAGTCTGCCGCTTCCGATAGTTTCGGACTCAGCCGCAGCAGCAAAAGGCCGCTAGCGAGCCATTAGCTCTCATGTTGCAGCTCTGGGCAGAGGGGATGGACCCTGTTTGGAAATATCAGATAGCTGAGAAGGATAGAGGCTGCGATTGGGCAAGTTACCAAGGGTGGATATTGATCTTGGATGTATATATAATATATATAGAGTCAATATGTCCGTCCTCAAGCTCCTATCCCAGACACCATTGAAATACAAGAAATACAACAGCAGTGGTACAACAAACAAACGCTATAAACTGGTGTGCATCGTCAAGCAGACATGACTTGGCATGCCCAACTTGCGCTGGTGCTGGCCTTGGTCTGCCTAGTGACTGCCTCGTGTTCCGGCAAGTCAGACGCCTGCTCCTTCAACCCGATCCCGCTGCGGCAGTTCAACCCACTCAACTTCCACTCCGATACATGCAACCTCAAGTGGAAGCTCGGCTGCACCAAGAAGGCCGCGAATGGCGGGCTAGAGCAGAAACCGCCGCCTTACCAGCTGTGCACTGCGAGGGACTGGCCGCTCGGGCTGCTGCCCGTCGACGGCTACACACTGGCGCTGCAGGACAATGGCTTCGCCCCAGGCTCGGACGGCTTCGCCCCGGACTCGGCCGGCGTCACGCTGCACGGCCTGTGGCCTGGGTCGAGGGCCGGCAGTGGCGGGAACAACCAGCCCTACGGCTGCCTGAATGGCGAGGAGTTCGACGGGAAGATCCTCACGACCTTTAGTGGCCTGTTGACCTACTTCTGGCCGACAAATCCACAGTTCAACAACACGATGCAATGCTTCATCCTGTCCGAGTGGATGAAGCACGGCACCTGCGCAGTAATCGCCGGCAGTAATGGTAAAGCGTTCCGGCTGTCGCAGGAGGCTTACTTCCGCACGGCGTTTGTGATGGCCAATGAGGTTAACGCAAACGCCGCGCTGCGCGAGCAGCTGCAGTTACAGAACCTGAAACCGCTGAAGGAACTGCAGCCGATCATCAATACCCGCTGCGTGCAGTGCGCGTATCTGGCAACGGTGGGCTGGACAGGCACAGACGTGGCGAGCGTGCCGCGCATGTCGGGCGACTGCATTGACCAGTGCTTTACGTGCGGTAAGCACTGGGACATATGCCCACCGGCGGGGCTGGACAGCATCGTGGAGCTGGACCCCAGCAACGCGCCGCTGGAGAGTGACAGTCGCAGTGACAGCATTGGAAATGCAAGCTTTGCGCTGCTGGAATTTGCTATGCCGGCCCTTACAAACAGCGACAACATCTCCCCCTGGGAGGGCACCTGGCGCTCGTTTGGCGCAGAGCAGCTTGGGTCCGGCAAGTTCGAGTTCGCGCAGACCTTCACTGATAACGTCCTGACCGTTACCACCGACAGCCCATACCCCCAGACATGCACCTATGAGCGGCGCGGCCCCGGGGAGCTGGCACTACGATGCGGCGGCGAGAAGCCCCACCAAGAGGGCTGCCTAGTGCAGCGGCTACCAGATATCGGCGGGCTGGAGGCGGCCTTTCTGGCGTGCAACCACACTGGGGAGCCAGCGCCGGCGAGCTTCTACGCCGCTATGGACTTGCTTGGGTGCGGCAATTTTCTTATGTTCCGCTGCAAGGCATCGGCAGCGGGCTGTGCCTTTTCTCCGGATGCCATCTCGGCGGCCGGCAGCAAGGCGTCTAAGCCCAAGTCTGAGTCCAACTCCAAGCCTAGCCCTGTGAGCCACTCTCAGCCAGGCATTGCCGGAGCACCCCCCGCGCTGCTGGGCTCGTGGCGCTCGCTCCAGGTATCTAGCCACTATCAAGAGGGCCTCGCGCAATGGAACTTTACTGCCGACGGCCAGGCGTCGATGCACTGGCCAAACTACCTCGACCGCGGCGTGCAGCGCTACTCAGTCTCGCACTCCCATGAGGATCCCAGTCTAGTGCTCCTTGCCAGCGCCAGCGGCACCATCACCACCTGTCGCTTCCAGTTCCAGTACCAGCCAGTATACTCATACGCCGTGCTCGACTGCGGAGCGCCAAACCAGCCGGCAGGAGACAGCGAAAACGCGCAAAATACGCAATGGGCCATGGGCCGGTGCAACCCGTGCAATGCCCACTGCCGCTACTCGTGCGGCCCCGAGAACGACTTCTGCGGCGCCGGCTCGTGTGACCCGGCCGAGTCGGTGCCAGCAGAATCCGCCGGCGCCCTGCCCTCGCCGCCTCAGAATGCGTACGAAGCACTCAAAGACGGCCATGACTGGTGCACGCCCCAAGACTCTAGCTGCTGGCCCACCAAGACGGCTATCCACGAGCTGGAGCAGGCGCTGGACCCCACAGTGCCCCGGCTCGGCGTCTGGTGGAGCAGCTACCCGGAGCCGCAGCCGGCGCCGGTACCAACGGGCTCCATTAACAACCAGTCCTTCTACGGCCTGGGTAACGCGCCCGGGGGCCTCAGGGCGCTATACCACTACGAGGACATCGCCGAGATGCAGCGCCCATGCTTCAACCTGGCCGACGGCCCTAACGTGTGGAACATCGCGTCGGATATGTGCAAGGCAGCGCTGCACCAAAACGAGTACCACAATTGGAACCCCTTCATCGTTGTCTTCCCGCTTAACGAGCGCCATGTGGCCGCCGCCCTCACATTTGCCGCGCGGCACCGCCTGTGTATCGCCACTGCCGGTACCGGCCACGAATATAACAGCCGCAACTCATGCCCGACTGGCGGCATCCTTATCCGCACAATCCTGCTCAAGGACAAGGCCTTTATGCCCACCTGGGGCGAGGACCCGACCCTGGCCCCCGCTGGCGCATTCCGCTTTGGCGCTGGCTCCATCTTCGCCGAGATGCACGCCTTCTCAGCCAAGCACGCCCGTGCCATTGCATCGGGCTGGTGCTCCACCGTTGGCATGGTCGGCTTCCATCTCGGCGGCGGCCACGGGCCCTTTGCGCCGTCTATGGGCCTCGGCGTTGATAACTTGCTGGAGATTGAAGTTCTGCAGGTCGGTCGTGACGCACATGGCCTGCCCGTCGTCCATAAGAAGATCGCCAGTCGCCACCATAATCCGCAGCTCTTCTGGGCCATGCGCGGCGGCGGCGGCGGCGTCTGGGGCGTTATTCTCTCTATGACGATCCGCGCCCACGCCGTGCCAGACGGAGGCCTCAGCCGCGTCTTCATGTCTCAGAACGGCACTTTTTGCCCAGACTCGCGGGAGTTTGGCTATGAGTGGGTGCGTGACATGTGGACTCGCTTCACCGCGTGGCAGCTGAGGCTCAACCAGAAGGTCAGCACGCAGCCCTCCTTCTTTATCAACGCCACCCAGTACAAGACGGGTGGCCTCTGCGCAGTCACTTGGCAGTTCAACTTTGAGTACTTCTACGCCGGCGGTCAGGCAGAGCAGGACTACCTTCTGTTCCGCGACGGCCTCAAGGACGTGCTGCAGACAAAGACCGTGCAGGAGCATAACTTCAAGTCGGCCTATGAGTACCTCCTCTCGATGCCCGCCGACAAGTTTCTACTCGCCGTCACGAACCCGCTGCCGGCGCCGCACCCGCCCTCCGACAAGGCCACTGGCTCTCAGAACTCGGTCTTTGTCTCGCGAGAGGCCATGGAGACAAAGTTCGCCTCGACCATGATGGACGTGCTGGATATCTGCGTGGCGTCCCTGAAGAATCCTGACCCGGACTCGCCGAGTCCAGACGGCTATCGCTGCGGCTTCCACTACCTCTACACGTCGCTGACGGGCAATCTAGGGAGCTCGCAGCCGGGCGACACGGCCGTCTCGCCGGGCTTTCGCTCGGCGCTCATGCTGTGGAATGCGCGGACCTTGACGACGCAGCAGTCGGAGGACACGGTGTATAAGCTTGGGCCGAACAGCTATTTCTCCGAGAGCTCGTATGTGATGCACAACTGGACGGCGAGGTACTGGGGCCAGAAGGCGTACGAGCAGTTGCTGGCTGTGAAGAAGGCGCATGACCCGGGAAATCATTTCTGGTGCCATCATTGTGTTGGGGATAATCCGGATGATGCGTATGGGCAGCCGCTGGGTGCTACGGCTGATTCTATTGAGAGAGATGAGTTGTAGTAGTATCTGTGTATTGGCGAAGTGCTAGCCTGATAAAACCCTAGCCTTTGCAAATCAGGTATTATGTAAAAGACTTAGCTATGTCTCTAGTTATCGTCGGCATAGAGTTGTTGCAAATCAGGGCTGTCCGTGTGGATCACCTCAATCTGTGTGTATTGCTTCTATTCTTGTTCTTGATGGTAATTCCCTCTTTCCCTTTTGGGCCGCGACGTGGCCTTCCTAATTGGGCCTAGTCTGCCGTTGAGCCGGAGGTCACCCGGCCGGCCATTGAAGGCACGTGACCACCTTCTGAGCTATTGTACAGGTCCCAATCCAACATATACCTCCTCTATGAGGAATAAATAGAGGGGCACGATCTTCTAGCTCAGCTAACCCATCAAGGGCCGGGCTTCAATTATAATAAAGAACACATTGGAATAGAGGGGCTTTTTGATAGAATATGCCCCTCAAGCATTACCTAAAGCAACATCTTATGGCAGGTATTAAACGGGTTTAGAGAAATGGCAAGCGAGAGACTAATTGCACATGAGCTCACTATAACCCCAGGGGGTAAAGGAGTAGTAATTGCCACAGGCTGCCCAGCCCTTCAATTGCTTTGCAAACGACCTCCTTCAACCCAGCAGCCTACTCCTCCTCCCCCAATCTTCCAATTGGACCGTGATACCGTCCCCCCCTGACGACTCACCGCCACCAAAAAGCGATTGTAAAAGTGGCTTGCTGCGTGACCCCAGTGATGTATCCCTTGCCACCACATGCGGGTCCATCTCAATCCCAACGTGTCCCTTTCCATCGTGGCCTATGTATCTCCCAAACGAAAAGGTCTGACTCCTCCAACCCGAAGAAGGGAGGCCGCCGTCTCTCACGGCTCGGCTCGGTGCTATGTATGCCCAGACTGACCCGAGTGTGGTGGGAAATCGCGGTAGGACGTACGGAGTCGCCCGCGAGTAGAAGAATAACGCGACTGCAAGATCCAGGCCGAGCACCGTCATGGATATGACGAAGGCAGTATTGTCCATGAAGATTCGAGTCTCTCTGGTGACCCGCTTTCCCTCGATGGTGGACTCTTGCTCTATGGCATCGAAAAAGTCGGTATTTCGGCCGAAAAACGCAGCCACTATTCGACTATACACTTTGTTGATGACTGGAGTGAGCTTGGTAAGGTCCGGTAGAGGAAGCTTGGGATCGATAAAATCTCGAGACCCAGTTTCCAAGTATATCATCTGAGATATCCAGTTGAGCGTGTTGGTGCTGTTACTCCATGAGTCCACCGGATAGAGGAGGTTGTTCAGGGTCATGAAGAAAGATCCGGCATCACTAGTCAGATTGGCGTAGTGTAAGGCTGGATGACTTCCGTTTATGAGCTGGTAATCAAGCACATGGCCTAATCGGTCGACCGTGATGTCGAACATTGCCGTTTTGAGAACTGGTCGACACACGGAATAGCTCGTTGTTATGGTCTCATTCTCTTTCAATCCGTCAGGTGCTCGGGCCCAGCAAAGTGTCAAGGCAGGGTTGCAATCGATGCTGGGAGGGTCGGACACGCCACCAAAGACAAGACTTGTGTAGTACGCTGCTGCTGCGGGTGCGTTGCTCTGCTTCTGCAAGGCGTCATGAATCAACTGCCTGCCAATACTTTCAACATTGTCGTCACAAATAGAAGTGATTCCCGAGCTGGTGGCGGAATGCTCTTTGATGACGTGGGATGAAGCTGCTACTGATGTGCAATTTGCATCGGCTCCAAGTCCCATGGTTCTCAGAACGTAAGTGTCATCGGGGCCATCGTCTCCTGACCCTAGGATCTCATGAGGCTGAAAGTAATATTCAGTCGAGACCCATGGGATCAATTGTGCGTCATACGTCATGTTTGCCAGGAGCATAAACATGAACTCGTTGGAGAAGCCCCACCTCATTTGATATGTTGCAATCATTGTCGCATTCAAGTGCGTCTGATTGTACTTGGGCTTGAACAACCGCGGATGCTCGACTGTCGTCAATCTTTCGTTGAAGAGCGCTCCGAGGCTGACTGCCAACACGTTGGCGAGCAGCGTGACAAGACAGAGCAGAGCAAGCAAAATATGGCGAGATTTTAAAGCTCTGTAAAACACCATCTGTGGCGGAACAGATGTATACTCGGCCTTGATGGATCTCTCTGGCCTGGATGAGCCTAACCAAAGATCTTGAAATGGCTGGAATATGCAAAAGGTGCGCGTAAGGAATATCCAGAATGGCTCAACCACTGTCGCAAATACGGTCGGTATGTAGTTCTCCAGTAGCTGCCGGACCTCGAAGTTCGAAGACGGGCGAGTAAGGCCTACCGTGACATTTTATTAGTTGGCTCTTCATAAATGCAATGCGATGCTGCCACTAACCGTTGAAGTTGACCTCCTGGACCTTTAAATATGACAACACACCGACCCCAGCGGCGATCAAAACCGCAAAGGCGCATCCCGCTGTTCGTCCGAGTGCTAATGGTTTGACCGGTTTGTAGTAATTGTCGTTGGCCAGGCCCTGATGCTCCTCATCCGACGATTCCAGATTTCCTTCCGCAATGATCAATTCGTTTTGACCCGACTCGGGGTTAATAGTCAGCTGAAATCTGTAGTCTTGCAAGTCGCGAGCGAGGCGCTTGTCGTCCGCCATGTCCATGGGCCAGAAGAGCTTTGACACCATAGGGCTGTTGTGGGCGATGTAGATCAGATGATCAATTGAGCCGGGGGCCGTAACGAGATTGCAGGGAGAGGATTTCATGTGATACGCAATGAGTCCGGCCGCCACTGCAATGAGCAAGAGCAGTACTTCCACAATGACAGCCAGGACTCTGCTGACAACAATGCCAGTCATGGTGAATGTCGACGTACATGTATCATCATCAGCCGGGCCCGTATCGTTTCCAAGTCTGTCGGCAATGGAAAGACTGAAAAACTTCTGGTGGACACCACGGACCAAGCTCTCAAGTCGCAAGGGGTCTGATAATAGATCAGGAGATCCGTTGTAGTCGACGATGCCGTACTGAAGAAAGACAGAGCTGCTGGGGCTGAAGCCGGAATCCGGGACAAAGAAGTCGGGTGATTGGATATCTGTAATGTCTTGGGCGTCTGAGCCCTTATTTGTAGGGAGAACTGCGTAGCTGGGAAGGGACTCTTTGTACGAGGTCATGTTAAACTCTGAAGAAGTCAAATTCATCGATTCAGCTCGGGCCTTGATGCCGTCGTTGACTGGTCTTAAGTCTAGGGCCGCAACAGTAGCGAGGACTGCCTGCTTGCGGAATGACACATGGCATTGCAGCGCTGTCAAGTTGAACTCTTGCGAGTTGGTTGACGAGATATTCATTTTCTTTGTCCACAACACCAGAGCCGAGTTGTGGTCGTCTGGCTGGTTGGAGCAGTTCCAACTCATTGCGTCAACAAAATCGAAAGATCGGCTGTCTCTGTAGTACAGCCATACGTCTGTGTTATTTGGGTCCAGATTCACATCGGCGAAACAGTCATCTGCAGAAAATCGATAGACCAGTTCGCCGTCGTCAGTCTTGTTGCCCGTATTTCGGTAGCTCACGGGGGAACAGTCAACCTCTGCCCATAACTTGGTGGTGTTGGATGTCCAGGTCTTGTTTTGACCCGAAAGGGCAACATCGTTGTCGACATAGAATGGCAGAAGAGCGTATTCTGGAGTTGTGAATGCTGGGTACGAGTTGTTCATCCAACCGATGGCGTACGCTCGATGGAGAAAGCGCAGGTCTTGAAGCTGTCTGTCCGGCGGTAGAAGCTCTGACCTCTGCGTTATCGTTACAGGGAGGATATGCGTTGCCGCAGATGTTCCAAACAATGCAGTCTGGAGAGGCGTCAGGACCCAAAAGACAAGCACCATGATGCTTCCGGATAGAAACACGGCCCAGTGTCTACTCGGTCAGTCCATCTTCTTGAGAGAGAAAAGAGCAAGGTTCGTTCATCTCACCGTCGCTTTGCAGCACGAACAGGCGCCACAGCAATAAAGTCAGAGGGATAGTCGAGGAGGATCGAGTTCTGGGCGGTTGCCCCTTCTAGCTTGGAGAGTTCGGTCCATGGCTGGATGCGCTTAACATCGAGATCGATCCAGTTCCACAACAGGCTGAATAAGACAGCGACAATGTTTGGGACATATCGATAGCCGATGATGGCATACTGTGGTATCTCGTTGAGGGTTGGTGCCTGCGCTAAACCCTTTCGTGCCTGGCTCTGCTGGGCCGAAACCTCGACGATGGCAGCGAGAAGCAGCGTTAGCACAACAACACCAACGAGAACAGGTGTTGATAAAGATGGCGGCTTCCAGCTTCTCGTTCGGGGCGCGACTGAAGCTGGTGGTGCGTTGGTCCGAGTCGCCTTATCCTTGTCCCACAGCCTAGACCTCACTGGAGGAGTCAACGGGAGCAAAGCTCGCGTCTCGGGCGATGACATTGCCTGGCTTTTTTTTTTCTTCTCGCGGCAGAGTATGGCGATATAGCTAAGATCTGAACTTCTGGCCTCGACACATCGGAAAGATGGAAGAGAAGGACCAATTTCACACGACGTGAGAAAGATGAAACCAAGGCGTTATTTCGCGAGAAGTCAGCCCCAACTTTGGAGGCGCAGCGGCTCCTACGATACCCTTGTCGCTAGGTGGAGATGTTTCGCAAACCAATAAAGATGTCGTGTTTCTTTCCAAGCTTGTCCCTGTAATTATTACACGTTGGAAATCCCTCAGGCTGACTCTCTGTCCGGTGGCCGAAAACGGGCAGCAATGCGAGGGCAAGGCACAATGGGTGAGCCACTACATGTTTGCCATTGCCAGAGCCGTCAACAACACCAGGCACATTATCAGAATAAAGATATTCTAACCTCAGCCCGGGTCTTGAAACCTGGGGTCATTAAGCTAGAGATTTGGCGATGTATCTTTTTTTTTTCTTCAATTCGTATTTTTAATATCGCTATCATAAAAACAACATGTTCCTCCACGATGAGTTCCATTTAATCTCAAATATCCAACTCAGTCATGGCGGTGACCCGCCCGACCGATAAAATGTCAAGACATCACTTTCGCCTCCGTCGTACCAGCATTCTGTCGCAGTAAAATCCATAGCACACGTATCACCAACTCTTTTCATCGGCAGTAATCTAATAAAAGAATCCAAGTACCTAGATAATATCTTAAAATTTAACTCTAGCCTTTTCTCTCACTCTCTTAGGTAAGGGTGGTGATGTATGCGGGATAATAGTGACAGCACTGATAACCCGGGCATCAATCTTTTTATATAGGCTTTCTCGTGCGGGGAGAGGAGGCCTCAGCAGATGAGAAGGGTCCATCTCGCTCAGCTCAGCTGCTGAGGTCAATAAGATTGCTGCGTTATGGGATGTGCAGCTGCGCAAGGTTATTGAAGGTAGAAAGTGCACTGCAAAACAAGTGAGAAGAGAGGTAAGAGCAGGCTGGTACGCTTTACTGCGGTACTTTTTTGCAGGTTGCCGGTTATACGTTTGAGGCCTCACCAGACCACATAGCCAGAGTATCTCCATCAACACCAAAATAAAGCACCGTAATTATTATTCCTATATATATACCAAACACGGAAAGGACTCCAATCTCTAATATTTAAGCCCGAAGATTTTGTTCAGCCTTCGCTGGCGGTACAAATGAGACATCGCCTTCCAATCATTCCATCGCTTTAGTTCAGGTATTGCAGTCCGTCTCTGAGAGAGACTTTCTTGAGTGTCCGCCGCTCCATCACTTCGTCTGACGAGCTTCCATCGAATCACCTCCGTAGGCGAGACCAACAGCCTCTGTCTGGCTGAGCGGGCGAAACTGTTGAATCTGAGAAGGATACCAGATGTAAAAGATAGCCATGGTTATGGCCATCAGCACCGCATCAAAAACGTACAGCGTCCACTCATTCTTGAGAGGGTAGGCATCAGCTCCCATGACGTATTCGATGATACGAAAGATGCAACGAATGAGAATGAGGGCGGAAGTTGCATAAAGCATCAGAATCATCTTCTCCCAGTCAAAGTTCCCTTCAGGTCTGGTGCCGGGCCATGTGGCACTGTTGCGTCTGTAGCGAAGATGAAAGATGACGGAGGCAGCGACGAAAAGGCCAAAGAAAAGGATCTGGATGACCAAACCACCTACAACGATATTCTCGCCAAGCTTTGGGTCGTTACCAGCAGCCATCAATCCAGCCCCAGTGCTCTGAATCAAGAAGGAAAAGACATCTCCAACTACGAAGGTAGTTGTGAGCCATTTCACCCTGATGATGGAGCACATCTCCCCCTTAGGTCCAAGACCCCTCATGATCCGACCGAGTGTCATGTAGATTGAGGCGGCGAACAGAGAGGGTGGGATGAGCAGGAAGAGAGATTGGATGATATACGGCATGAGTTGGTCGGTTGCATTGTTCGCGGCGATTCGTCCGATGAAACCTACGACTTCCACTATTGAATGCCAGTTAGCATCGCGAGTTTCAACATTGTAAGCGGTTTTGAGAACATACTATATCCGCCGATCGTGAACGGAATGCAAAACCAGAGGCGACAGCGCGTCATCTTCCACGTGTGGGCTGCTGATAACACGAAAAAGACGATGGTGAAGATGACGGCAGCCGCCATTGATGGAACGTAACTCCATAGGTAAAAGTCACCCTTGTATGGGAGGAGTTCTCCTCTGGGTGTGAGGGCGTCAAAGTGTGACATTTTGATGATGAAGTGAAAGTTGACTTCGTTTTTCGGTTCTGAGTCGATTTTTTGTGTTGTGTTTGTCTGACGCAAATCTAAGGGGATGAAACAAGGCGAGGACGCCGTCGAGAGTCGGGCAAGGATGATGTAAAGAACAGAGTTAAGTGCTAATAGAAGGAGGTAACAAAGAGAGAGAAGCGATGGATGCTAATTGGCAAAAATTCAAGATCTTTGAAGTGCGTCACAATATTTAAATATTAACGATCTGCAAATCTTTGACGAGATGCACTGCGGCCCCAGGAGTAGCATCAGAGTGCCCGACTGGCAAACACGAGCAGCCTTACCTGAACGGTCATCAACACGCGGAACCCATGACAGACGCGGGAACACGCTAGCTTGTGGGGAGCGTTGATTCAGAAGATTACCGCATTTGAAACGACTCAGTGACTGATGCCATACGGTTTCCGAAGCATCGCCACTCTGATTCATGTCGGGACGGCACTCCATGCGCGGATTTTCGAGGGTCGTCACCTTTCATACTGGCTTTCCGGAACTAGATAAGTCCCTTTAGGATACTATTACTGATTCCAATGTGAAAAAGTTAGAAGATGTATCCTTTTTGAACGGAACATTTAAGGATATCGGGTAGGAGCAAGGCACCAATGATACTCAAGCTCATTGCTATCATCCGCACTGATAAAAAAAACATGAGATATATAATTATGATAATTACTGTGGTTACAATAAATACTGGATCCTAATAGCGACTCTTTGTCTCGTCATTGCCATCTTGAATTACACTGACAAGGACGTTATGAAAGGCCAGAGTGATCGCGCAAAACCTCATTTAAACCCCGTCAGAACAGCGCCCTTCTCCTGTGAAACCAAACACTGTCTGCTTTGATTAATAATTACATCTTTGGGTACTCATCAGCTCCATAATTAAACAGGCCTGCCTTTATTTCTCTGTACCTCCGTCAGTTTTTCTGCCCTCACACGAGATGGATTCCCTCTGGGGGATCAAATTAAGCTCATGCTTGACACGGGGAATGAGGCGGCAGGGGTCCTCGTATACTTTTACCAAAATGAAAACTTCCTCGGATTCATTCCAAGTTAGGCTTAGTGCTCGTATCCAGCACCAAACTAGGCAAAGCGCCCATGACTCGGCACAGGGGTCCGAGAGAGACACCCAGTGTCGTCTTCCCTCGCATTCCCTCCTACTTCCTGCATATCTTCTTTCCTCGCATTACTTCTCTTCTGTCTGTTTCTTCTCGTTTACTCGTATTCCAGCCCGTTATCTCTCTTCCTTATGAAATCCAACCGCGTTCGAAAGCCGCGCCAAGGTCATCGCAAGTCGCGCAATGGCTGTGCAATTTGCAAGAAGCGCCACATCAAATGCGACGAGCGACGTCCCGTTTGCGGCCATTGCGAGATATCCGAGAGGGCCTGCTACTACATTGTGCCTAAGAAGGCCAAGATGGGAGCTTCTCCATACGAAAAGGAGCTCACCACTTCGGCATGGCTTGAGACTGCATCCACGTCGAGAGACCCGGAACTTCCAGCGTCACCGAATCTGCACGACATCGAATCCGATGAGCTTTTTACCTTTGAACATTTGCAGCTTTTGTACAATATCCAGGAACATATGACGAATTGGATGATGGTGCCGGACTTACTAAAGCCTCTCGCCAATGGCTACGTCAACGCCGCTTTGAAGACACCATACCTGATGAACCAACTACTGGCTCTATCCGCAATGCATCTCAGCACAGTCAATCCCGAATCCTCAAGCCATTACACGAGTACCGCGAATCATCTCCGACACCGAGCACTGCGTGGCTTCAACAAGGAGCTCGATGATACCTCCCAGTCGAACGCGACATCACAGTTCTTCTTTGCCTCGTTGCTGGCACTACACTACTTCGCCGAGACCATAAGCGGTGTTCCAGAACAGGAATTCCCCACGACTCTTCGGCATATGCTGGAATACTTTCGACTTCATCGCGGAGCGCGAGTGCTAAGCGATCGAGCACACCCAACACTTATGGGTTCATCGGTAGTGGGATGGCTTATTACTGCGGTGGAGGAAAGCAAGAAGGAAACACACACCCCATCAGAATCCTGTGCCATTCTGGCAACAATGCTCCAGGCCTCCGATTTGAACGAAGAGTCACTTGAGGCTTGCGAAGGAGCGAGGGAGTCCCTCGACCTCGTTCATCGATGGATTCAGGGTCCCAATGGGTGGGGCGTACACGCGCTGCTCGGTTGGTCGAACCTCATCCCGCTGCGATTCCTTAGCCTGTTGGAAAAACAGACTCCCGAGGCTCTTGTCATTCTAGCCCATTACGCCGTGTTGATGCATCGTTTCCGGGGTTTCTGGTGTTTTGGAGAGGTGGGAAAACGGTTGGTGAATGGCATCTCTGGTCTTCTCGCAGCATACTGGGTAGATTGGCTTCCGACTCTTAATGATGAATGAAACCCCTGCATCGTCCTCACGCTTGTAGAATCACTTGGATAAATGTGTCGATCGTACAGTTTATGACCATAGACGAAGCTGTCCGACCACGCAGACGTAAAAAAACTGGAGACACCAGGACGGCTACGCTCAGTTAAGTCAATACAGAGTGTTCATTTTATAGCCTAATTGTGAGCTAAATAAGAGATAAAAATAAAAAATAATATCATTAATATTTAAATATTTTATCATTATATTTAGGGACCCTTTTTGGGGTTAGAAACCAGAGATCATTGACTTAGTGTCATATGTTTTATTACGACTATGTGCCGACCCCCGTTTCAAACCTCGTCGAAACCAACAAAAGCATTTTTGCCACCACTGAGTGGCAAACTGATCAGACCAGCTTTCCTCCTAAACATGTCTAGCCATTGTGGATTGTCTGCCCAAGTCTGATCCCATGCATTATCCGGCCCATACATCATTTCGCTCATTCTCCTCTGTAGTTGGCGATCTGAAGGAACACGTCCTTGCGCAATCTCGTCTGACACAAACTTCAACAGGAGCCGTTCTATCTGCCTGTATGAATGTGCCGAGGTTTCATCCCTGTTTGGCGGTGTTGAGTCAGCCACCCCAGGACTGACCTCGTCGCTGCTCAACGGCCCAAAGACATTCTCAGACGAATCCATGCGGTGATCTGCCCTTGAGGCTGAGAAAGGCTCCATCGTGTGTCGTTGCGTGCCAATGAGGAACACTGGCATGTCATTCTCAACAAGATCATCAATCTTTTGCTCAAAACCTCTGTCACCCTTCCACTCCCTCATATCTGAGCCAGTACGAAAATGCACCGCCAAGTGTTTCTGCCTCTCAGCCCAAGTACCCATGCGCGCATCGCAGAAGCCGCACCGAGACTTGACATCGTCAATGGACGAAAGCCAGTTTTTCATCGAGTCGTTGAAGTTGCATCCACGATGGAAGAGACGGAGGTGCTGTCCAAGATGATCTTTGCGATGAAACTGGCGGGCTTCTTCTGGTTGCGCTATGCAGGCGGCATAGTTGTGTACTTGGTGGTGCTCGGGTAAAGGGTCGGGTTGGCGGCAAAAGACGCAGTATACACGTCCATCTGGCTCCTGCAGTACCGGGCCAAACTTGGAACATCTGAACGACGTTAGCTAGCTGAGGATGATGAGCGAGCAGTCTAGGAGACTTACTGCCACTGTTCCAGACTCAAATGCATAGTTGTTTCGTGTCGTTGCCAGTCATGTTTCGTCTTGAAGGTATCTGTACAAAACGTACATTGGTACCTTCTGGGCTCCGTTTCTACTTCTCTAACCTTTTTTGACCTTGCAGGTTGCCTTCTCCTACGCCTTCTCCGCGAAGCCGAGGGTGATGAAGTAAAGGAATCCCAAGACCCAACTGACGAGTCGGAGCGGGCTCCGGCTTCTGCACTGAAGGGTGTCTGCGATGTGCTCGCCACATCGTCAGTATAAGGTAAGATGGTGGGTAGTTCGGGTCGATATGATAAGTCGTGGGAGATGATGTGGCCAGATGAACATGACAGAGCTGTTGAATCCGGATCGTCAGTTTGGAATACCCTAGATAGGTGGCGATTAGTGGTTGACAATAAACGAGGTGCATGGGCTCCTACCTTTGCCATGGGTCGGTTGCTAGCTGTAGAGGGTCGGGATACAAGTTGGATATGTCGTCAACGGCGCCAATGGACGTGTCGCTGTGAGACCGAGTGTTGACAACGCCATGAATAGATGTGTTCCCAATGACGGCTGCATTATCTTGGGCCTCATCGAGACTACTCGTAGTCCCGAGGTACCCCACCTCGTGCTCGGGAAGCCATGACATCCAGTCTTCGTCAGCAGGCGACTGGCCGGCATGAGCCGGAGCTCTTTCGGACGGAGATTTCTGGGAGTCCATTTCTTGCCTTGACAGGGTCAAGAAGACCATGCAGGTCCATTGAGCGGCATCATTGATCCAGCGTTATCGGAGTCATCGGCTTTTAGCACAGGGCGTAAAACTTTACGCCCTTGACAAAGCCCCGCTTTTCTATGGAGCTCTCAAGAACGTTATCAAAGCGGCTTGGTTGGAGCCAAGGCATAACAGGGTGTTTGAGACAGGCGAAGGAAGGGTAGACTTGACAAGATTCTGTGACATATCAAGCCCAAGTCTTTCGTCAAACCTTTTGTCTGTGTCTGTGTTGTTGAGAAATCTACACTGTCATCAATCATGTCTCTTGATCCGTCCCAACTCAATGGTGCATCGACCCCGAAACAACGGCTCGATGCATCCAAACTCAAGTTTACACAATCGACAGTTCTTCATCCAGTTCCTGAGCCTGGATCTCCCGAGCTGTGGGCACAGAATGTCCACACCGACCACATGGTAACATGCCGCTGGACTGCCGAGAAAGGCTGGGACGTACCCGAGATCAAGCCCTTTGCCGACTTTAGCATTTCCCCCCTCGCCTCCTGCATTCACTATGCGACTCAATGTTTCGAGGGCATGAAGGCCTATCGAGGGTTCGACAACCGTGTCAGACTTTTTCGACCGGATCGAAATGCGAAGCGATTGGTCATGAGCGCGAAAAGGGTATCACTGCCTGAGTTTGATGACGCAGAGCTGGTGGAATTGATCAAGGCACTGGTCCGCACCGATGCGAAGAGTATTTCTTTTCTTTTCAAGGGGATGCTTCAAAGATGTCCCTGTTAACACTTTGGCAGGATGGCTTGCAGAGCCCGGAAGCTTCCGCTACGTCCGACCTGCACTGATCGGAACCGGGCGTCAGTTGGGTGTTCAGATCCCCAGAGAAGCAGTACTATTCATTGTCATGGTCTGCTGGCCCGACTTTTCCACTGAAACTCCACCTGGTGTTGTGCCGAGATCAGACCTCCGCCTCCTCACGTCGAGAAATGACACCATTAGAGCCTGGCCTGGTGGCTTCGGCTACGCCAAAGTCGGTGCCAACTACGGCCCCAGCTTTGCGTCGCACTGCGAGGCACAGGAATCCGGTTACGACCAAATCCTGTGGCTCTTTGGAGAGGATGGTCAAGTTACAGAAGCAGGCGCGAGCAACTTCTTTGCGATCGTCAAGGATGAACGTACATCGAAGCTGCAACTTCTCACTGCGCCGTTGGATGACAAACTCATTCTTGACGGCGTCACTAGGCGATCAGTCCTGGAACTGGTTGAATCCAGACTGGCGGACGAACTGGAAGTGAAGGAGACAAAGTTCACCATCTCGGACCTTGAAAAGGCCTGGAAAGACGGCCGTCTTGTAGAGGCGTTCGTATCTGGCACAGCTGTGAGTAACGAGATGTTCATTCTGGCAAAGATTTACTAACTCGTACTTTTAGTTCTTTATCAAGGACGTGTCGACCATTCGCGTGGGTGATCGTAATCTCGACTTGGTACAGAAGCGGGATGGCACTGGCAAATTTGGACCGCGAATCAAGGGCTGGTTGAAGGATATCATGTTTGGGGCTGAGGAGCACAAATGGGGCGTGGCTGTTTAACGATGGGCAGGCGGGTTGTAAAAGCTTATGGTCACACAGATCTAGTTGTTGACCTACCTACCTCCAAAGGAAGCAGATGAGACATGTATTCAATATGGACGCCCAACATTGCCACTGTCTCCAAGCGAACGTAAGCAACTATTAACTGGAGCGAGTAAAATGCACATGAAAAGTCAAGAAATTCTTTGGTGTAGAAGAGAAGATGGGGTACGGAACAGAGGGACTGAACCGAAATGTTGGCACCGTGAGGCCGTTACATCGAAGGCTTGTGAAAACCCGGCAGCAGTGTAGTAGTAAACTGAGTGGAATTGGTCGAATAAGCTTCCGGTGATGGAAACCGAGGCGGGACTAATGAGCATATAAATAAGCATCCATGTCCCCTCTGCTGACCATCCTTGACCATCACCAAGCCTACCATGGCAGAAGTCAGATCAATCTAGGATAATGACATCCGGCAACGAATCAGTCTCCCTTGGTTGGTATTATCAGCAAAAAGACTTCTACAAGCCTTACTAACTTATATCTTTAGGCGTTTTGGGGCAGTATTACTCTGCACGACACACTTTAGGCCAGTATCGCTCGGCTTCCGTCGTAGCATCCTACTCGATCTTAGGAGAACATGACCTGGGTCCATCTTCTCCCGCGAAAAATCGTCTCCATTGTGCCTTGGAACGTTGCATTCAAGCAACTATTCGACAACACCCTGGCTTATGTTATGGTGTTTCTAATGAGACAAAATTCGGGATCCCTCTGTTCAGGCAATTGGATTACATCAACAAAAGAGACGTCCTGGAGATAATTGATGCTCGGCATGTCTCAGTTCCTTCTGAGATGAATCCAAACACGGTTGATGTCGTGCTGAATCGGATACTCGGCGAAAGACACGCCCAACTCTGGTTGAACAACAAACCAGCTTGGAAAGTTGTCGTTATTGGGCATATTCACAGTCCACAAGGTCAGGACCCAGAAGATGCAAGCCTTACAAGGGTCGACATTGCGTTTTTTGCACACCATGCTATTGCTGATGGCTTAAGCGGCATAGCCTTTCACACGTCCCTGATGGAAGCCCTTCAGAACATGTCGGAACTGTCCTATCCGCCTACTTGGCCCATGGTCGTTGCACCAAAGCATGCTCCACCGGCGGTTGAAGAGAGAGCGGACTGCCTCTCATGCGTCTGTACCATCTGCAACAGCCCCAGCACTTGCAAGGGGCCGGTCTGGGCAGGGAATCCGATATCACCTGCGCCATTGGCTGACTTCAAGTCCATGGTCCGGATTCTTTCCATCTCGGCGGAAATGCTTTCGAGCGTGCTCAAGAGATGCAAGCTGTCCAATATCACTCTCACTGGCCTTCTGCACGCGTTGATCTGCACTTCTCTCTGTCGTGGTGTCGAAGTTGTCCCGGATGTTCGGGCCGTGACACCCTTTTCAGTGCGAAAGATGACAAGTGCGTCAGAGAGAGAGATTGTGAATCACATCTCTTTCTTATCAACATATGTCCCTGGTACGGATCTGAGCAAGATCGCGGGCAGCCCACTCGAGTCTGCAACTGAGGAACAACACATCATCCAGCTGGCACAACTCTTCAGCAGCGACATTGCAACCAAGGTCAAACAGTTTCCCCACGGAAGTATGTTCACGCATCTGAACGGCGTCAAAGACCTTCTATCGCTCTGCCAAAGTCAAGCGGGCACAGAACGTCTCTACACATACGAACTATCCAACCTGGGCTCAGCAAGGAGTGTCCCAACTCAACCTAGCGACCATCTCAAGTTGGACAAGCTAGTTTTCACACAATGTGGCATGATATCTGGCCCGGCTATTGGCTTCAACTGTGCTAGCATACCCGGTGGCTCTTTTACTATCAGCATTACCTGAGAGCGGGGAGTGGTTGAGGAATCACTGATTGAGCAGGTGGCACAGGATCTTGAACTCCGGCTCAACTATGAGGCTCATGCAGATTCATAACTATAGATAATATCAGTTATCTCGAGTCATTGTAGTTCCAATGACAAAGCATCAGCGAGACCTTGTGAAAGTGTTATCTAGCTTGCGCGCCGTCAACGGCATCGAGGCCCAGGTCCCGTGGCTGGCACTCTTCAGCGTCTCTAAAGCCGAAACACGGCCGTATAAAACCGAGGGCCTAGGCAACTTTAGTGGAATCCCCATTCGGCTGAGACTCACTCGACTACAAGGAAAGATGCAAGTGGGGTGGGGCCAAAGTTGGGCGCATTTCAAGGCGCATGAACCGGCGTGAATTTTGAACTTCATAAGGCGCAGCGAAAGGCGCAAATCCAGGCGTGTTTCAAGGCGCGTTGAGAGAGTGAGGGGCACGATAAAACAGTGGAACACAGGGCGTAACGAGCATGGCAATCCTGAGAGGTTCGATTTGTCAGATCGCCGAGCCAACATGGGAACCAAGATGGAATCAGAACCCCTCAAAGAATGGATCGTGCTTATTCCCGATATCGAGGGCACGTTGGAGACAAGGATGAAGGTTCGGGAGTAAGTCCACTCTCTCACTCGGCATCCTCAGATAGGTAATGGATTTGCAGAACACACATCAAAGAGATGGTCAAACATATCGACTCCGGACTATATCAGATGGGAGGAGGTACACTGAAAGGAGATCAAGTTGGTGGAAGCGCCATTATTGCTCGTGCGAAAACTGAAGTCGACGTCATGGAGGTCCTCAAGAACGATATCTACGCACGGAGCGGTGTTTGGGACCTCGATAAAACGCAAATGATTCCAGTGAGTACTGAATTCATTCTCTACAAGATACAACCGAAATTCCTGACAGAAACCATAGTTCAAGTGTGTTTATAGGCGTACGTGCGTAGATGAGAAGGTCATGGGAGATCTATGGAAGTATTGACATCACGTGGGGCTCTGCATCGCTATTATAAATCCAACTCCATCCCCAGTTTCTCCTCCTCCTTCAACTCTCGCATCTGGGAACGTCAGCATTCACCATGAAGTCCACCGCCATCATCCAGCAGGGCAAGTCCCTCGTTCTTGGGGAAGCAGAATTGCCGCCTTTGAAAGAACATCAAGTCTACGTCAAGGTTGAATATGCCGCATTCAACCCCACCGATCGTATGCCCTCCCACAAACGATATCCATCCCGAAAACTAACTGTCCAGGACTTGCGCTCGATGTTAATGCCTTTGGGGATGGGGCTGTTCTGGGCTGTGACTTTGCCGGCACGGTAGTCGAAGCCCACCCGAGCGTGACCAAGATTCAGAATGGCGATCGGATTGCAGGCTACATTTGGGGTGGTATGTTGCTGTTGCTATAGTTGAGCTGCCTAATCACAAAAACTAATCCTTTCACCCGTATTAGGCGAGATTAAGGGACTAGGCGCCTATTCGTGAGTCTCCAGCTCAACCACATCTTCTCACCTCGCTGATTGTCGAGTAACAGTGATTACACCATCGCGGACGAGCGGTTATCCTTCAAGATCCCGGACAGCATCAGTGCTCCTCAAGCGTCTTCAGTCCCCTTGGCAGCCAACACGGCATGGCTTGCTCTGTTCTCCGAGGATTGCCTTGCACTCAGTCGGGACAGCTTGGTCGAGAAGACGCCTCTGCTAGTTTGGGGTGGAAGTTGTAAGTCCCGGGGACACTGATGCCACGAAGGGACTTCCTAATGATCGTAACAGCTGCTGTGGGAATATTCGCTATCCAGATGGCCGAACTTCATGGTATTGAAGTTGTCACAACATGCGGCCCCAAGAAGTTTGAACTGGCCAAGAATGCTGGAGCAACCCACGTTTTCGACTACAACGACCCCGAAGTTGCCTCAAAAATCAAGGCTGCAGTGCCGGATCTCCAACACGTCTTCGACACCATCGGAAACACCACCTCGTCTGCAACTGCTGCTCAAGCCATCGGCAAGCCTGGAGGTGTGCTGTGCACGGTCCGACCTGGCAAGGTGAACACAGAAAATGTTCCCTCGACCGTCAAAGTTACAGATGTTTTTGTCTTCACGGCATTTCCAACAGAACATAACTATCGTGGAAAAGCCCATTGGCCTGTAAGAACCCTAATCCCTGCGTGTCTTTCAGGCCTAACATATTCGTAGATCAAAATGACAGACCATCAACTCAGTTCCGAACTGCATGGCCAGTTAGAAACCTTGCTTGGGAACCGCTCCTTGAAGCCGATTCCGATCCGCCTTCTTGGACAACTGAGTCCTTCTACTGTCGAAGAAGCGATGAAGGCAAATCGAGAAGGCCGCGTTTCACGCGAGAAACTGGTATTCGAAGGCTTGTCCAAGCAGGGCTAGAAGTAGCGAATGGGTCAAAGATTGACGATATCACCCTGAATGAAACCAAACGGTGCAAGGGATTGTGTACCAATGTATGGTTCCCCTTGAACCTTGGCCTTATTTCTTCCCATTTTTTATTCTTCTTTACGTTATCGTAAATATGGACTCGTGGTGCTAGGGTACCTGTAGGAGTGTTAAGGAGCCATCAGCAATCATCTTTGGGTCTTTAAGTCTATCTCATCGTTTCAGGATCTCGCTCTAATTACTACCAGAGGTGGCTCGCCTGACCACATGGGTTGATGAGATTTGCAATCTATAACGCAGATGATACTTTTAGGAGGGCTCGGGCGTGGTTTATACTGTGACGTAAATAAGCTGGAATGATAGATACCTTAATCGCTAGCTCTATGAACTTGCATTGGCTTTTTCGTTTGACAACAGGAGCTGTACTCTGTATCCCTCCACCAAGCGCAAATCTCCACCGCCAATCACCATCGCAGCGTTCCACCACGCCAGTCCAAGAACTGGCCCGTCTGTTCTATGCCAACCGACCCGAACATCTCAGCCATCCTCCCGATGCACTCGTCCATGTTGTCGCGGAATCGCCCGTTGGTCATCCGAGTGGCTACATACCATGCCAGCCTCACTGGCGTGTATCTCCTCAACATGAATGGAAGCATACTTGCCGCCTGGAGCCTTCTGGACTAGATTACCGAGCTTGACGATGACATGGCTCGCAATGACGGCAGCATTGATCGAGATCTGTGGGTTGGCGCTGTACCCTACGCTAGAAAAGATGCTGATTGAAGCCGTGTCCGCAGAGACCAGTACATGGCCGCTCTTGATTCTGACGCTACCAGCTGGAATTTGCATCAAATACTGGGCCATTCTTCAAAATGCCCACGAGGCCATGTCCACCGATCGCGTCATGGACTTCGTGTCCGATGCTGCGGAGCTCCTCACCAATCAGAGCTGCTGTGTTCTCCTCTCGACGGGACAGCTCTGGGTTCTGATGGATGTTCTTGTAGGTGCGCTCGAAGGGTTCGAGGTCCGGTCGGAATCCCTCCAGGATTTCTCGATATCGCGACTGTTTCTGGGTGAAGTCGAGGCCTGAATTGTCAGATGGGACATGGATATTTCCATGAGAAGTATGCGTACCATGCAGAGGGGCCTCAGCATCGTGCCCTACCTCAGACAAAGGAAGATGGGCCATGGCCGGAACTTCAAAGTTGACCATTGGGTTAGTTTAGTAAACAAACGCCAACAGGCACAAGGGAACCGCTCTAATAGATATATGGAGCCATGGGTCGTCAGTGACACTGAGTTCGTCGTCACGTCTCACATTCAGAGTCTGCTCGTCATGAGGTGACAGACCAGGCTGTGGCAGACACCCCTAGGGAGCCAGCCGGCGCGGGGACCCCCGAAAATTTTGTTCCGGAGCCTCACTACCCATTCCTCGCTCAGCTGACGGAGCGAGCCTCAGGGATCTCCTGCTGTGTAACACCCCGAGAAGTTGATCTCTCTTTCTCGCAGGACCCTCACGCCCCAAGGCCCATTAGCTGATGCATTCGACATGTGTCAGCATCACCATGCTACCCGCTCGACACGTCACGTCAGTGAAACCTCGGTATCACTGATAGAAACATGAAGCGGGGAGCTACCATCATATGGAAATATACTAAGAACCAGGAGTCATTTCAGCTGGACACTTCAAGAGGGTGTCTAGGGGCTCATCGATAACGACCAGTAGTTAGACGTTTGGGTGTGAGGAATAGTCACGTGGCTCAACACGTGATTACCTCAAGCCCGGCTGGGCCTTCGCAGGGGTAAGATGGACTGAGGTGACGTTCGGAGAGCAGAAGGGCACCTCGATCAGATCAGACCAGGCTCGAATAAATTTCTTCTATGGCACATGATTGATTTCCAAGCTTCACATGTCTAACATGGAGAGAACACAATCAAAGGCAGGATACTAGGATGGATAGGTATTGTTAGAGGAGGGGTTTCGCTATCAGTAAGAAGTATAGTATGTTTCCACCTCGAATGGAAGATGGGCGGTAAAACGCCTGCTCGGAGATTAAGTTGTCATATAAATGCAGACTTTCCCATGATCATAGCATTTTAGTTATCTTTTGACAATTCTTTTACTCAGTATATATAGTCTAGGTACAGGGTAGGGCAAGCAAGAAGCTAGCAATAATTACCTTCATGTCTTAGATTGATTTACTTTTAGACTCTCACCTCTAGAATATGATAAAACCATTGTTCTAATGATAAGCAAATCTTCATGCAGTAATATCCCTCGAGACCAAAAATGGTGCTATATCAAACGCACAGACGATTACGAGTTGTGTGAGCTGGGAAAGTAATATTGCGGAAGTTAAACTCTCAATTTGCGCCCGTTGGCTGGGAATCAATAGGCGCATCGAAAGAGTGTTCGGTTCGTACCGAGTCCAAGATACCGGGACCTGGCTGCGGCACATTCCAATCGCCGCTTGCGCTCTAGGTGCCGCCCCGTCATTCCAGGAACTTAAGGGGCAGGCGGTTCGCGTTTCTGACATGATGATATCGATGTCTCATGGTGGGAAATCATTTGATTAGGGCGGGCGATCTTGGATTGTGGCGTTGCGGAAGAAACCGTCCGGACTACTAAGGTTTGAGCCCTCTTTGGAGGCCGGACTGGTGCAGAGATTAGCTACGGAATGTTGACGGATCAAGGGATTATTGCCACTAACTGAAGCACTATTTTCTCGGGGATTGGCATGATAGAAGTCGCTTGTCCATAACTTGGTGATACCTGCTGTGATGCTTCTCGGCTTGCTTGGATTCAGCTGCCATAACAGGTGCCGGTTTCGTTAATCAGCTCCTTCGCCCTTGATTCAGTCGTCATCTCCAAATCCTAGCCCCCCTAGGGCTATCTATGGCCAATAGTTGGCGCCACACTGCCGCCAATCTGGAGATGGCCGACAATAGAGTTTCGACGAGAAGGGGGTGGCTTGCGCCTCATCCGGACCAGACAGATCTGGACTGGAATTTCACTGACCATCTTTTCTGTCACGTCGCCCCCCGAAAATATCTCTTCATCTTTCTCCCCAGCAACGAAATTTTGAGATGAATGTTCTGCGATAATCACCATTGAGTGATCCATCAGCTAAGCGACAGCTGGCGGGACGAGATGGTGTCAAGTCAGACCGTAATAGTGAGTAATTCCTACTATCAACACCTCCGGTCATCTCGATGGCATGTCCATAAGCACAGATCAGGCTGACCGTATCCCCACAGGGCGTCGAGTGGACCTTTATGGTCCTTGCCTACGTATTTGTCGCTTGTCGCCTCTATGTCCGGCTCTGTATGCGAGGGCTCAGACTGTATTCGGCCGACTACTGGCTGATCGTGGGTCTGATGTCTTGTCAAGGCTTGCTAATATGCGACACCTTGACATACAGCATGAATGCTATGGATGACTTTACGATAACGAGTGTGTCCCTTGACAAGGTGCGTTTTGAGCGGGAGAGGTCAGGATATCTCACATAACGGAGCTGACTGATTCAACAGATCAGATTTGCGACCAACTACTTCTTTGACACCGGCATATACTTTCCCAAGTTCAGCATCATTGCCTTCTACTACAACCTGATCCCTCCGACGCATCCTCAGATGAGAATAGCCCTTTATATCTTGACGTTCATCACCGGGGCATTCGCTCTTGTTACCTTCTTCGGCGACACGTTCTGGTGTGGGCCAGATCCATCCGTCAACTGGTGAGCAACAACACAGCCTTCATCCCTCACACGGGAAAGAGTTGAGTTAACCAACGACTCATAGGAGGAGAACTAGTGATGAAAGTTGCACCGTTTTCGCAGCTATGGACCTCATGCGCCTGAACTGGTCTCTCAACTTCATCACAGAAGTGCTAAGTCAGTTTCACCCCTCAGAACCCAAGGTCCTTGTACAAGCCAACTTAACTAATGCTTTCTTGCGTTGCTTTTAGACGTCGCATTCCCATTTCCGTTGATATTTGATCTTAGCCTACGATCTCGTCGTGAAAAAGTCGCTCTCGGTGCCATCTTTGCTCTAGGAACAATTACTATCGGCGTTAGTGTTGGAAGGTTTGTCACCATGCTCCATGTGAGCAACAACATCTCTATCTGTGAGTCTTCGTAGTCAAACACCAGCTTATAATCTGACTAATGGTACTAGACATCTGGGCCACGGCCGAAATTTGCATCTCGGTCATTGTCGTCGCACTTTCCGCCCTTCGGCCTCTGTTGCGAAAGCTATCCGGCATGGTTTCCACGGATCCGGGCAGCAATCTCCCTTCGGGATACAATATCTCGTCGATGAGCCAGCCAAGCAAACCATCTACCCGGACAAGGGACCTCGAGGCCTTATGGGAAACCGGGCCCAGGGCTCATCAGAGCAGTGTTACAGCGATGGCGTCTGGTGAGCACTTAACAGGGAGCGAGGTGGAACTGAATCGTATTGGGGGAATTTTGAGGACTCAGCAGGTATCAATGTCGAGCGAGACGGTTTCAAGTTTTATGACAAGGTAGACAGCAGATGGTACTTAGATTTCAATATACAATGACACGTCATCTTCTCTACCGTCCCTGTTGCCAAGGTCCTCGTCCCACTATGACTAGATATTCTTCCAACAAGACTATCTAACGCTGTGCCTCATGGCGTGACTTTGAGCTTCTCGAATAAACTGCAGAACGAGCAGCGAGAATTGGATCTGCCGACGCCTCAATACCCTCCACACCCGGAATGGGACTGAATGCAACTGTCTTTTCACAAGTCTCAGCTTCATTCGCCTCCATCACCCTGGTAATCTTCAGAGTTCCCAGTTCGATCAAAGCACGATCTTCAGGCCAGATCTTCGTGCAATCGTCGGTAACATCAACCTGCTCAGCGACCTGGGCAACCAGTGTGAAACTGATTGGACCTTCAGACAGGATCTGTGGCAACTCCTCAAACAGGAAATTCGGCGACTTGGTCTTGAGCTCATCCTGTGTGATGCTCTGCTCACCTGCCAAAGGCACCCAGCGATACCGAATGAAGGCCGTCTTTCCTTCGAAATTCATCATCTTAAAGGAATTGATCGAGTGGAATGTGTTGTGGGCAAAGCTCCTTGGTATCGGCCGGTGCTCTTGGGCAAACACGGCTGCAGCAGGGTGCGAGCTTGCGTATTCGGTCACGGTGCCATCCCTGAGACTCCGGAAAAAGGCCAGCACCTCCTCCCCATCTGAGCCAGGGAAGAGTTTGGACGCATGGCATATGATGTCGGTACCGAGTCGCGAGGCTGGGTCGAGGACGAAGCGGACGGCAAGACCGTGTGGGTTTGCTCTCTCGTCGGTACTTGGCAGGTCGGGGATGCCGGTGAACAGAGAGAGCCGGGCTATGACGGAAGTTGGATGTCGAAAATGCGGTGCCGTGGAGAGTTCTTTGGCTGCCTCGGTGGGAGTGAAGGATCCAGTGACGAACACGCCTTTGGCATGCGCTGGAAGGGGAATCGTTAGATACGCAAAACGGATGGAAAGGGCAAAACTTACACGAGCGTACTCCGGCGAACTTTCCAAAAATATCTTGGAGGGTATCGATCAAATTCTGAGCAAGAGTGCTAAGAGCCATTGTAAAAGATATGGAGTCGTGGCAGAACAGTTTGAGACAGAATTAAGGTGATCACGATTTCCATGAACTTGGAATCTCATTCTTTGGACTACTTATACATCCCTTCAATCTCACCTCATCCTGAACTTTGGGCATAACTTTGGGCATAACTTTGGGCATAACTTTGGGCATAACTTTGGACATAAGCATGCTTCCGGCACTCGCTGTTTGGCCGTGATTAATCAACATGCCGACGCCACGCTTACCCCGTGGCAGCACCTGCTGATTATATGAGATGAGGAGAAAAGAGACGTCTCCTCGGGTTGAAAAATACCACCGATCTGATAGGAGTAAGCTGACCCCCAGCCTCCGGAAGACAGAGATGCCGATGCACCCGTAATAGCCGCGGTGACGGCCCCATCTCCGAAATCATCCTCCGGCCCCACTCCGCCGACTTGAGAGATTGCATTGAGTCTGAATTCCATATCAAGGGGTGATGGATTGAACATTGCAGTACGCGCCAGTCACATCAAATACGTAATTTATCTGATCTTTATGTACTGAGTTACTATGGCGACCCTGGGGCCTCGTTCTGCGATGCTAGGTGCATGTCGACTTGCCAGTACTCGAACAAACACGATCAACCGATCCAACTTTCACACCTCTACGCGCTCCATGATGGCACAAATTCAGTCCAAGACTCAGGACTGGTCTGCATCCCAGTACCTCACGCTCGCGAAGCAGCGTACTCGACCCTCCCGAGATCTCCTTGCCCTCGAGTCTCCAAGCCTTATCCTTGATGTGGGCTGCGGGCCAGGCAACTCGACTCAAGTCCTGGTAGACCGCTACCCCGGTGCCTTGATTGAAAGCATTGATTCGTCTTCCGGCATGATTACCGAAGCGCGCAAAGCCTTGCCTCAGATCCAGTTCTCGGTCGCCGATCTCAATATACACTTAAGAAGCCGCTGGATTTGGTATTTTCCAATACCGTCTTCCAGTGGATCCAGGTTCCAGACAACTCTCTCGAGCCACCCCACATTGCAATGCGCGCTGTCGCGAACGAGGGCCCCTGGGCTAGCATCCTGGGGCCGCTCCGTCCAGCCCTTGACCAGTTCACCACACCTCAACAGTTCTACGACGAGTTAAGCCCATTCTGTTCAACTGTTGATATATGGCATACTCCTTATCCGCACCCTTGGACGATCATCAGAGTCTTGTGGAGTGGGTGAAAGGAACGGGTCTGCGGTCGTTTCTCAACCCCCTTGGCTCGGAAGATAGGGAGGCCTTTGCCAAGACATATCTTGCCAAGTTGAAGGAGGTTTACCCGGTTTCTGTTGATGGAAAAGTTCTTTTGAGATATCCACGGCTTTTCATGATTGCTGTAAGGGAATAAGGACGTTCAACCAGTACTAAAAAGCAGCCGCATGATTATGTATCAATAAATCTATCTCAGTGCAAAATTAGTACGTAAACTGACGTATCTTGACTCCGACCCATCACTCCCAGTCATCAGTACGTTCACAGTTGTTCTCGTTGAATGCATCAAAGTCGTTACCAAACACGGCCTGCATGTCGATATCACCATCCAGCATGACATCCCAAGACGAGACATCCAAAGGAACATTCCAGAACGTAAGTTGGCCATTCAATGGCACAACATCCGCATTCCCATACGAATGTGCCACCGGTATTTCGTCCCCGGAAGCGGGCGGGATTTGTTGCTTGGGCAGTCGGCTCAGCCGTTTTACCTCATCCGACAAACGGTCGAAGGCGAGGAGGTGAGGAGTTACGGCTAGCCATTTCCTTGACAGATTCTGCAACATTGTCCTACAGTCATCCATAACTTGGATGATGGTAGCGGGCTCAGGGTTCTGTTCTGTTGGCTCTGCTTGCCCAGGTTGTGAGAGAAATAGCGGGATATAGATGCCGCAATAAAGTAAAGTGAATCCCGAGCGGAGGATGTCCTGCACATGTGTCCTAGCAGTCCATTGTTAATTCGCACTTATCCGTATGGTTGTGATGAATTTAAAAAGGACTTACCAGATTGGTAGATCGATCTTTCTGTCAAGCAGAGTCTGGTATTCATGAGCAATGTGCACTGCTGCATCGAGACAATACCCGATATGGCGAATATCAGGAATAAATTGCATCCTGTTTTGCCCGGAGGGAAAAGCAAGAGACGTGTAAATGAACAACCGCTCCCGATCTCCTCGCTTTCGGTATCGCCCAAATGGATGGAGTCGGAAATCTCGAGGGCTGGCGGTGGATCTTCCTTCTTGAGGGTATCTCCACTGTTATTGCGGGAGTCGTGTGCTTCTTCTGTCTCGTTGACAACGCCGAGACCTCCACATGGCTCGAAGCTGACGAGAAACGGTTCCTATCCCTGCGAAGAACCGCCTTCATGGGCGACCAGAGTGCCAAGCATGCCGAAACCATGAGTAAGAGGGCCAAGTGATCAGTCCTGAAATTGGTTCTCTGTGACTGGCAGGTCTATCTCCAGTCCATCATCTACATCTCTGCCACGATGCCCAACTACGGCCTCAAGTTCACAATGCCTTAGATCACCAAAAACATGGGATACACTTCCGCCAACGCACAGCTACTCACCATCCCGCCCTATTGTGTTGGTGCGATCAGCGCCTTCTTGTCGGCTGTTTTCGCAGACAGGCTGAAGTGGAGGATGCCCTTTATCGTTGGAGCCCAAACAATTGTGCTCATCGCATTTTCTATTCTCTTTGCAAAAGCCTCAGATATCAAGGACAACATAAGCTTATGTTACTTCGGCGTTGTCCTCGCTTACGTCGACCTGTATCCCATCACACCAGGAGCCAATGCTTAGACAGTCAACAATCTTGCCGGACGAACCAAAGCAGCGATAGGCATCACGCATATGATCGCCATCGGTAACTCGGGCGGTATCCCTGGTTCCTACATCTACATTCAAAGCGAAGCGCCGAAGTACCCATCTGGATTTGGGGTGTCTCTCACCGCGGCTGGAGCAGGTATTCTGTCTGCGGTTACGCTCGAGGTTATCTATCGCAATATCAACAAGAGAAGATCGAAGATGTCGGCTGAGGAGGTTTATGGCAAGTACTCGGTAGAAGATCTCGAGGCCATGGGTGATCGGTCACCGCTGTTCAGGTACACTCTTTAATTGGATGGGGATCTTGACTTGTTCCTTATGCAAGGGGGCACCTCTAAGAGCTTTCCAGGGATATCACGCAAGTTTTAGCATGACTACTCGAGCGTAGGGGACAGTTCCCAATGCATGGGTCAGGACTAGCATGAGTACCTGCATGCCACCACGTCTTTGACATGATGCTGAAATGCTAACCTGTAAACCAATTCATGCTGTTTCCTTGCCTTTCGAGCGTGCACTTTATGCGGATTTAACACATTATTATACTGCGAGACCATTCCCTGAAATACCCAAAATGCTATTATGCTTTCATTTAGATTGTTGTGATTAATCCTGTACCGTCCACGGATTGTAGCCTCAGCCTTGTCCTAGAGGTAGGTAGACAACTCCCACAAGGCTCTGTGTAACATATCTCCCATTAGCCAATTGACACCCGGAATTCTCACCTATTCTTATTGGTCTTAACTTGTCTCATTACCCCGCACCGCCAAGGCAAACACGTAGACATTTACGCCGTTGCCTGGCCCTGCACTCTCCCTTGACATTTGAACCTTCCAACCCATCGGCCCTAGTAACAAGGAAGGCATTCATCAACGCACAACAACGTTATACACTGTATCACCGTCACCTCCATATCGTCAACTTGTATGGCGGAGTCTCATCATGGAGCTATCCACATCTCTTGCCAGTCATTTGACTCTTACCGACAACCCTGCCATGTCCGGGACCGGCCCCGTTCTACCGCCGGAAGTACTCGTCCAGATCATTCGCGATGCTTATAGATTCGACGATGAGAAGTCCACTATTTTTTCCTGCTTGCTGGTGAGCCAGGAATGGCGGGACATGGCGCTTCCCTTTCTCTACAAGGACTTGGTACTCGCAGGCAGTGGTCAGATGGAACGCTTTCTGGACTCCCACAACAGCTCGGCCGTCCGCTCCATCACACGCTCTCTGACCCTCTATCTTAGGGAGTGCTGTAACCCCAGTTCAGAGTTGCAAGAGCGGGTTGATAACACGGTCTGCCGGCTGGCCAGGGAAGTCATCCCGAACATAGCGGTACTCAAGTCCTTTTCCCTGACAACAAACCGTCGAGACTTCAAACTGGGCATACTCAGGAAGACCATCTCAACCGTTCTCGAAGCCCTCCCTCAAAGCTGTGTCAACTTGGAGCTGGATACAGGAGGAAAAGACGAAGCCTCATTCTGGCTTGCTTATCACGGCAGAAGCCGCCTAGAAGGTGTTTCCCATTTGTGCCATGATTTGCGCCGCATGCTACCTCGCATGCACAATGTCCGCATCAACCTCAAGTCTATGTGTGACGCCATGTTTGGAGGACGATTCCCAGACCAGGGTTTTCACTCTATCGATCTTCCACACATCCGACATCTCCTCATCGAAACGTCGGGTACAGGCGCTAGACCACCGTGTCCAACATCCCCTCGAAAAGAGCACTCTGCCTGGCGCCAGATAATCCGAGCGTTGCAGCACGTGGCAGGATCACAAGAAACTGCCCCAGGCGAGCTCACAGTCTTAGGAACAGCTATCGAGATTTCTCGAGCTGGAACGTTCTACCAGACGCTGATGCGTTGCCATGTGAGAGGTGGTGATGATGGGCTTACAGCGTTCGCATTCCCTGCTACGGATGTTCCATCGCCAAACAGCAATTACAAGCGCTCCCTTCTTGTGCGGACCGAGGAGGGGGGTTTCGTGGTGGATAGAATCGATTCGTATTACGACATAGCCGGAGGACGTCCATGGAGGTTGGCAGCCAATGGCGCGAGGCTACCAGTCTCTCTTTTCCCTGATACCATTTGGGCCTCAGATGGACAGCTTGGCATCGTTACCGAGGCGAAGTGGAGGGAGAGATACCCAGCAAAGGAATGCACTCTGTGGGAGAAGGAGAGGGAAATGGGGATGCGATTGGTGGATTTTGAGGAGCGCAAGAATGATATCAGGTTGAGAACTGTGGTGGAGAGGTCGCCCGAAGACGTAGCACTCGGAAGGCCGTTTGTGAGCCCTGAGGATGTTGATTCGGAAGAGGAAGAGGATTCACAGTGGTAACGTTCTATAGGATTACGTTACATAGTCTGCTGATCTATCTACGTTCATGAGGTGCTCAATGCTAACTTGCCTGTTTGTGCAACGCCATGTATCAGGACGATAGAGGTTCTCCCATCGTCCTTGATCATTCTCAGATCGTAACATTCTAGTTCGTTAGACCAAGAACTTGAACAAGGACATAGACAAGGCCCTTCATTGTAACTAATCTCATCAAAAAGGTATAGCGCCCACCAGACAATACGACCCCATGATAGACAGAAGTTGGGTATTTAGGTTTATCTTTACATTCGACTAAGATCTCATTTCGCTCAAAGGGGCACCAGCCTTCAAACTCACGCAAGGGAGCAGGACGAGGCTATTCCCGGACAACCTAGCTGCTGTCAGCAACCCATTAATAACCAAATCTCTTAGCCGCGTCTTCTTTATAAACCCGATGCCACGTACCATCGAAGGAATCAATTCCACGTGGCATTTATATACTTGGCCGAAGTAACGCTCGGTACCTCTGGCAAGTGATGTTTGTGTTTTTTGTCCTTGATCATGTCGGTGTTTTCGCTTTGAAATAGACACATCACCGAATTATCAGCAACACCGATACTATTGAGATGGTTATCCATTCAGGCCTTTGAACCTTTGCTATAATTCTCAACTTTGATCCACTTCCTTTACTTTAATACCTCCATCTTAGTACTGCTTACCCACTCTTTGAAAGAGGTCAAGCCAACACATCGTCGTTCGCCAAGCTCAGCGGTTCCAGAGTTGTTTTCACCCACCCTACACAACGGTCCGCCCACCACGGGAGGACGCGTTACCCTAGCTCCCGTCGGGACGGATCTTCCCCGAATTGGGCCAATAACTCCATCACGGGCCGAGATCCAATTGGCTCACCTGCAGTTAGTCAGATGAGCGGTGGAACACGACATCGACTGATGGGCTCTTTAGCGAGGTGGGGGCGACACAATTGATAAAACCGAGGCATCCCGACAATCTCCCTCTTCCCTGTCAACTCCACGGCGCGTCATTTTTTTACAGTTCATCATGGCGGAGACAAAGGACGAGCGTTCGCCGACTCCCCCTGGGGCCGTCCTGCAGGCCGAGGCTCAGCCCGAAGATGTTGGTTGCTCCTATCCACACAGGTTCTTGTAATGTGCTGACATGCATCTCAGGGTGACTCTCTGTATGACAGCGCGTTAGTCTCGTCTACCAGTCAGCCTGTTCTTCTCTAACATGATCCTTAAGAGAGGAAGCTTCTAGTTACTTGTCGTCTCTCAAGTCCAGCATCTACAATTACAGGTGAGGACTAATCCCAATCATGTCTTGATGGCCCCTGAGCTGACCAGAAGTAGATATGATGTCAGTGTAACAACTTCGGGGTCTGATTCCATTTCTCACATTCTCTAGAACGGACGCCGCTACCACGCCTTTCGCGAAGGTACCTACCTAGTGGTAAGAACCCGCATATTCTTCACTTGCAGTCTGATAACATGGTGATAGCCAAACGATGACGAAGAACAAAACCGGATGGATCTAGTCCACCACATTTACAGTCTCGTTCTCGACGGAAAGCTTCACCTGGCCCCCATTGGCAAAAGCCCCCAGCGAGTCCTCGATCTGGGTACTGGCACTGGTATCTGGGCCATAGATTTTGCAGAGTGAGTATCCTGTGTATCTTGATTGGGGCAATGTTAACAGCATGCTTTAAGTGAGTATTCATCAGCCGAAGTTATTGGAACAGATCTGAGCCCTATTCAGCCCGACTGGTAAGAGACGTCTTTCGCCTGCAATTTGAGTTTGACTAACCAAGACAGGACTCCTCCTAACTGCTTCTTCGAAGTTGACGATTTTGAGGATGACTGGGTCTATAAGAAGCCTTTTGACTATATTCACGGCCGTGAACTGGAAGGATGCATCGGTGATGACGAAAAGCTGTTCAAGAAGGCCTTTGATAATTTAACTTCCGGCGGATACTTTGAGCTCCAGGCTCAGCGTGGATGCTTCTTGTCTGACGATGGAACACATGAGAAGGCCACCAACGCCCAACGCTGGGCCGCCGGTATCCTCGAGGGAAGCGGCAAGTTTGGAAAGCCCATCGACTGCGCTCATCAGTGGAAGGACGAGTTGATCAAAGTCGGTTTCGTGGACGTTCAAGAGGAGATCCGCAAGGTATATCCCTTTCTCCGTCTCGAAGACTAAACACTAACCGCAGGTGTAGATTCCGATTGGCCCTTGGCCCAAGGATCCAAAGCTCAAGGAAATTGGCAAGTATCAGTCTGTGCAGACGCGACAGGCCATTGACTCGTACACGCCCAAGCTTTTTGGCGCTGTGCTCGGTTGGAGCAACGAGGAGATCGAGGTGATTATGGCGCAGGCCAAGAAGGAACTTCAGGACCGTTCTGTTCATTTGTACCTTCCTGTCCACATCATGTGGGGTAGGAAACCCTGAGACAAACACTCAAGGAACATTTTTTACGTACCTAGTTGAGGTAGTTATTGAGCAAAGTAACCGCCTTAGACTGTCCGTTTTGAGAATTTGGTCGTTGCTTCAAGGCGGTACGAGACTTGACTCTCCAAACTTGCAGTAACTATATGCATTACTACAGCATGAGACCAGATCCCAACTCCCCTAGAGCATCTTTCCAGTAGACCCAACTCCGATCAGCCTCATACTGTCTCCACACAGACTTGACAAACTGCAGTGTACCACCACCCGCATGGTTCGGCAGCGACTCGAGCCTTGCCGAGACGAGCCGCCTTGCCTGTGAAATCTCCGCCTGCAAGGTACAGAATTCAGTTGAGACTGAGGGCTCCAGGTGTCGCAGACCAGCGGCTGCAGAAAGGTAGAGTATGGGGTGGATAGTCCGCGATCCCGAGTCTGGGGGGATCTGCTCGAGCGTCCCAAGAAGGCGTAGCACTAGTCCAAGCAGGAACTCGGTTCGAGATGTGGTGTCGGCTGAGAGATGATTAAACGCTAGATGCAGCTGAAGCAGGGCGGCTTGACGATATGCTTCTGCAGTCTGAAGGAGGTGCGAGATGGGTGTCTTGTCGTCTCGTGTCTCGACAAAGTATCCGTTCACTTCATCCATGAGCACCAAGGTATCAAAGTCCATGGCTAGCAACTGCCCTTGGAACTCGTGTGCTAGAGACATGTCGTAGAGGGTATCGGTCGTCGTGCTGCGGTTGCTCCGGACCGTGGTGTGGCATAGAGCCAACACCTGACCAAAGAGATCAATCACCTCGTTTGATATGCCACACCAAGAATTGGGTCGAGTTCCCAAAAGATTGAGGCCCGGGTCGTAGGGCAAAGGCTGCGGGCCTGGTGTACTGCAGTCGCTGTCGAACAACTGCATCTCTCGTTGAGCACTGTTCTCGTACTTCCACCTCTTTCTATCGATCCTGCAGGGAATAGAGCCACCGCCGATGGCTGCCAGTACCATCTCCCAGTACGTCAGAGCCTGGCAGAAGTATGCATGGAAAAGCACATCTGCTGCTGACAGGTGCATTCCCCAAATTGTAAGCAACTCATGAGCCAGGTCCGACCAGGAGCGCTCTCCGGTATCTGGTCTGCCAGACAACGAGGTCCCGAGTTTAAAGACAGCAAACACAAGGTCGACAGTGACTATAGTAGTCTGCACGCCCCGTATCCGGTTCATTTCCTGATCGACGGCGGCCACTGCCTGTGCTCTCAGGTCCTTGCTGAGATGGGGCATGCTGTACTCGGCGGACATGGCTTGCAGGGTGTAGAATACTGCTTCGGAGGTAGACCACGTATTGCAGGCTAGTCGTCGGTTGTAGTTTGTCTCGGAGTCGAACGTAGAGCGCGTGGGACAGATGTAGCGGAACCAGTGCTCGACCAGGGCCGTTGGCATATGGGTTAGTGTTTTGGTGAGTACTGAGCTCGATAGGTGATGTAGAGACTCTGATCCTTCAAAGGATATGATAGGGCTCCATTCGGGGGCATCGCTTGACTGCGCGGTTGCTCTGTAGCAAAGGTCTGTATTAGAGCACAGGGGTGGGATCGCACTAGCAGTGGGCTGACTGTCAATAGCAAAGCAATCGAATAGGTTCCCTGATACGCCGAGAGTTGCCAAAGCCTCTGTCGCTTGTGTTTCTACGCTGCTGTGTTCACAACTCTCGCTCGCTGCCGTGCCTTGAGGAGGAGGCTGATCAGGGCAAGCCACTATCGGCCAATGTTGCTCATGTTTGTCCAACCAGCGCAACTGCTGCTGAAAGCCAGGACATACATAGCCGAGCCTAGTGCAGTTCTTGCAGGTCGGGCGGTTCTCATCGCATTTAATCTACTGAAGTCAAACGCACCGTCTGGGGGAAAACACCAAAGCAACTGACCCTTCTAGATTTGCATTTTGCGCAGCCCTGTCGCGATTTCGGCGCACTTTTCCGTGTACGTTTTACTCGTTGGTGACCCTCTTCTGGGAGTGAATTCATTGCTTCCATGTAAATGGTCAATTTGGAAGGGTTGAGATGAGATTGGTGAGGTGGAAGGGGAAGACGATGAAAACCCCGCAGCTTCAATGACGATATCGATAACTACCAACGACAGCACCAATTTAACTCAAAATCGGAAGGGGTCGGCCCGAAAGAGCCGAGCAAACTGATAATAAGCTGAAGACTTGGCAACTCATCATGTTCATGAAAGCAATGAATACCTGCGTAGATAAAGACTGTTCTATTGCTAAAAGTGTTGAACTACTGCTCCTCCCGCCCAAACTTGTTCTGCAAGACACGCAACTTGCTCAAATAAGGATCCTTATCAACATACGTCCCCCTCAACCACCTCGGCTTCCCAACATCAGCCATATCAAATGCCCGTCGCGAGTGTAGCGTTCGCGTATTATCGAACAAGACGCAGTCTCCAGGGTTCATCTTGCGCTCGAATAGGTACTCGGGCCTCTGCAGCAGAGCATTGAACTTTACTGCGGCGTCGTGCCAGCGCTCGACCTTGTCGTTGAGAGCTACGACGCCTTCGGCTTCGTGGTTGGAGAATGGGGCTAGGAATGGGGGCCCCCAGTTGATCTTGTCCATGCAATCGACGAGTGCAGCTTCTGACTCGTCATCCAGATCTCTAAGGTAATCCTGCACGCGAGTGTAGATCTTGTCGCCGATGCGCATGGGTCTCAGGTCGATGACAGGCTTCGTCGTGCGGTACACATTCGCGTCCGGGTGGTTATAGTGATAGTTGACGGGGACCGTGGCCAGAGTGTTGAAAGCATCCATGTCCGTCTTGAAGAGGTCCACGGCCGCTTTGTAGGCATCGGCAAAAACGCTGGCGCCCCCGGAAGAAGCAGACTGGACGCAGTGGAGGAGTTGGATGTGCGGTGGTTGCTGGAAGTAGAGTAGATCTGTGTGGAAGCCGAGATCATGCGACGTGTAGGCGGCATTAATGGCCTGGGGAACTGTACGCACTGCTACACGTTAGCTGATAGTCTTGGTGCCTCTCTCACACTGCAGGCTTACCGTCCCATGTATATCCATAGAAGGTATCCTTGATCGGTCCGATGCGGGTGGCAATGGTTGCCAAGGACTCTTCCACGCCGGGAACATTGGTGACAAAGGCGAGTCCATCGATACGAAGCTGGTTTATCAGCTTATACAACGTCTCATCATCCTTCATGTACGTGCTGTAGTCATAGTCAGGCAGGTCAAGACTCTTACGAGGCTCTCGACTCCACAGAACTTGCGACGGGAGACACGATGTGGGCGAGGACGCAGGCTGGCTGAAACCCCGCAACATCTCAATGTCCAGCTTTGTAGTATGCTCAGATGTCCAGCCGTGCGCATCGTTATCCCAGCTGATGCTCACAGAATCGGAAGCAGTATCGACGGCGACCGTTCGCGCTTTCACGTTGGTAGGGATGTCGGCGACGGAAAAGAGTCTCTGGTTTGTTGATTCGTGCACGCATGATGGGCAGGAGCACGAGTCTCGTAGCAGCACGGCAGAGAAGTTGACAGTCTTTCCATCAATTGGGATAGGCACGGTCGACGGTTGCTCGCCTTCATGGATGCTGGTCGAGGAGTAGAATCGTCGGGAAAGGGCGCCGTCTCCTCCCAGCGGCCGGTCGAGCACAGACTAATAAATTTTAGCATCAACAGGGAGCAGTGTCAATGAGTCAGACGTTACATACCCTCGATACCAGCGTGTGGCCACTCCTGTTCTTCGGCATCAGAACCCCAGGAGGTAGGTATCGTGTAGTTGAGAGGAGCCGCTTGGAAGGCAAGCCACCCAGCCTAGGCTGCATCGCTTTTGCAACAATAAACTTCCTCACGGCCTGCATCTTCAGGGTCTTTTAGATAGGATGGTGTAGTTCTTGACAACATTATGAGCAGCGACAGAGGCCTTTTGTACATGGAATTCATTACTACAACTCTAGCCCGTTTTGCCGCACCTACGACCATAGCAAAAGTAACAACAGCTAGCTCCAACGATTTCGGTACAATGAATACGAGGCTCCGCGGTATTGAAGATTGTTTGTCTTCAAGATCCCCTCCGTGTGCAACTCTAACTGGTTAAGCTATACCACTTTGAGTCAACGAACACGATGGCTGCATCGCGGATTGCCGACGACGCTCTCATTGGCTCCTCGAGCAGCATTCTCGGGCGGGTCGATCGGCAATATCGTACTTTCTTGCTCGAAATGGAAAGGCTTCTCTTGGCGCTCCGGCATGTGCAGATTCCACCAGGTCGAACTCTCATCAATATCGCCATATAAATGGCATGGCCACCTATTTCAGTCCTCATGGCATAAGCCATAAGAAAGGTATCCCACCACCAACAGCCCCATCTCCCAAAACATCATGGTCCCATCCGCACAGTCCAGCCAGACCCAGGAGGTCAAGAAAACACCCCTACAGCTCATCTCCCAAGGCGCCTGTCTCCCCGGTATTCCCAAGCATCCTAGCTTTGCTGCAGAGCGGCAATGGATGTTGGAGAAGATGGCGCTGGCCTTCCGAGTGTTTGCACGCTTGGGGTATACCGACGGCATGGCAGGCCACATCTCCATTAGGGACCCGGAGAACCCACATACATTCTGGACGGTATGTTGTCGCCTGGTTGGCGTGAGCTCTCTTGAATGCTGACTTGTTTTAGAATCCACTGGCGGTACATTTTGCCCTACTCAAGGCAAGCGACATGATTCTCGTCAACTATGAGGGTGTTCCCATTGGCGGTACATCCCCCTTACCAGTTCCTGGTGCCGGCCCATGTTTCGGTGCTGACAAGCTGTCCTCAGGGAACATGAGCCGGCCTGCCAATTCAGCAGGCTTTTTCATCCACAGTGCCGTCCACAAAGCCCGACTGGACGTTGTGGCTGCATGTCACACCCATAGCCCGCACGGCATGGCGTGGAGCGCCTTTGGACGGCCCTTGGAAATGCTGACCCAAGATGCTGCCTATCTCTATGGTGATGCTCAGGCAGTATACAAGGTTTGAATTTGGCCTCTACCGCACTCACGACGATTAATCTGACAGCAGAGTGCAGGACTTTGGAGGTGTTGTCCTCACACAGGAGGAAGGCGACCGAATTGGCGCCGCCCTCGGTATGTCTCCCATCAGATATCTAATCCACACCCCAGGCCATGCTGACAGACTACCAGGCCCGAGAGGAAAGGGGATGATCTTACAGAACCACGGCCTCCTTACAGTTGGCTCTACTGTCGACGAGGCATGCTTCCTGATGACCTTGATGGAACGCGCATGCCAAACCCAACTGCTCGCAGAAGCCGCAGCGGCGAATGGGCTGCCCAAGGTCTACATCCCCGAGGAGAGTGCCAAGTATACTTTCGAGAACTCTAGTGATCCCGAGACACTGTATTGGGAGGGACAGCCGGACTTGCAGTACGAGGAGTACATGGCTAAAGGAGAACATCGGGGCTAGATACATCAAGAGTGAACTCAGTTATTTTACTTGATCAGTAGCACTTGATAATAGCAAGGATAAATCCAAGTAGTCCGAAGTAACCGCCTTCATCTTAAGGATGCGCTTTTATCTTTTCTTTAACTCCGGTTGCACCAGGGGTGGAGAGTTCACGCTTGGGCTTCACGAGGAACCCCACACAGGCACGGAAAAGAGCATCGCCTGGTTTTACGTCCGAGGCCGTGCCGGCTTTTTTTACCCCCGGAGCCGATCCAAAGAGCCGGACTTCGGAGCTTCTCACTTCATCTCGGACGTTGCGACGGGGCCGTTCAATCGGACATAAGGTACTCTAGTACTCACCTATTTCTCAATACATGGTGTATATATTTCAATATCCCGCCACCATTTCTTACAATTCTCATTGTACTGCTTCAAATATCTCACCAATACGGGAATCATGGTGTTTGACCAGGACAGCGAGGAGGGAAAGTTTACTCCCCTAACCCTTTCTAAATCTCAGTCTCCGCCCCCGGATGGCGGGTTCGCAGCATGGTGTGTTGTGGTGGGAGCTTGGTGCACCTCATTCTGCAGTTTCGGGTGGTTGAACAGTAAGCTTGAGCCCTGGTGTCTTATACTACCTTGCGCCCGTTTAGCTGACTCCTGTTCCAGGTATTGGCATATTCCAGGATTATTACGAGAGAGAACTCCTCAAGGAATACTCTTCAAGTACAGTCGCATGGATCCCATCTCTTCAGGTCTTCTTTATGTCAGCTGCGGTGAGTTGACCATATGGCTATCTGGGACTGCGCTGATGAGCAATCAGGGCCCACTCGTCGGCCACATCTACGACAGGCATGGTCCAAGAACTCTGATTATTGTTGGCGCCTTTATGCACGTCTTTGGTTTGATGATGGCTTCCATCTCCAATGAGTACTATCAGCTATTGCTTTCTCAGGGTGTGTGCAGCGCGATTGGCGCAGCCGCCATCTTTCAGCCAGGCGAGTGGCTTCCATTCTCACCAGTTCTACTATTATACTAACCGCGAATCAGCTCTTAGCTCTGTTTCGGGCTGGTTTGACAAGCGGAGAGGTGCAGCATTTGGCGTGCTAATGACCGGCTCAAGCACAGGCGGCGTCATTTTCCCCATCATGATCACTCACCTAATCCCAAAAGTCGGCTACGGGTGGGCCATGCGCATTGCAGCCTTCATCATCCTATTCCTGCTCGTCATCGCATCCTTAACCGTCAAGCGCAGGGTGAAGCCTACTCTCACCAAGCTCACTGCCGAAGATCTTCACCGGCCTCTCCATGAAATAGTTTTCTTGCTCGTCCTTATCGGCTTTGCTCTTCTGAGTTTTGGAGTCTACGTGCCAATCAACTTTTTGGTTCCTTCAGCCATCGCTGACAGCATGTCTGTTTCCCTGTCGCAATATCTTGTCTCCATATTCAACGCCACAAGGTAAGCCATCATCAGTTTTGCTCCACGGACATCCGCTAAATGCGCTCCAGTCTGTTCGGGCGACTCACAGCCGGATTCCTGAGTGACAAGGTCGGACGATACAACATGTTCTTCATGGTCTGCAACGTCAGCGGCATCTTGATCTTGGCGCTCTGGATCCCAGGATCTAGCAGCGTGGCAAACATCTTGTTCGCTGCGTTTTTCGGCTTCTTCTCTGGGGCATACGTTTCGCTGTCACCGGCACTCGTGGCTCAGATTTCCCCGCCCAAGGAGTTCGGATACCGCAGCGGCCTCTTATTCTGTTCGGCAGCGATTCCAGGTTTGGTTACAAGTCCCATCGCTGGAGCAATTTTGTCTCACAGTCACGGGAGCTACACCAACATGAAGATTTACGCAGGCGTCTTCTGCTTGGCTGGGACTTGGTTGGTGGGAGTGGTCCGGCTTATGAAAACGGGGCCGAAGCTGTTGGCCAAGTTCTAACAGAACACAACGAAGGTCACAGAAAGTGATTACTGATTACCAGTATTGACCAAATTTTGGAGGGCTAGGAAGGATGCGGGGAGGTATGTAAAAAAGAGTGAAGAGATTGTATCTAAATTGGCGGCGGACTACCTCTACAAAATCACTATATTTCGTTTGTTTAAATCTTTTACCCCTCATCATACATATGCTAGACCTGCCATTGTATGAATAGCTTATCGAGTGGGATGGAGCTCTTTACTAGTTCATTAGACCACGTGCATGCGCATCTACGCCTTAGGTCCTGCTCCTCTGTTTTAAACCCTCCAAGCTTCTCAAGAATACCTATGCTCAGCCATTCCTTGCTGGCCGAACGTTCGACAGCACTATCAGGATCAACCCTCGACTTTGGACATGTTACTTGACGAGAGTAGAGGGACCGTCCACCTCTGAATTTGGAAACCCATCACCGAAATCACAAACCCAGTCATGGTACCAGGAAACCCGAGCATCACCTGTTGCATCGCCAAAGACCGATATTACAGGGTTCTGGCGCGGTTCGAGCGGCTAATCTTGGCCCTTTGAGCGAGCATGTGTCCGTACAAGATGTAAAAAGCTGCTGAGAGTTAGTATAGAAACGGCTGGGCTCGACACCTTGTTCACATACCAGGGACATAAATCGCCAATCCAAACCAGAGCAAGTACTGGTATGAAGAGTTTCGAGCTTTGGATGGCTCAATGACTTTGTAGACGAGACGTGCCTCAGATAGGATACCGATAGGATAGAGCACAATGAACAAATTATATCTTTACAACGGTCAGTGTTTTTCGGTCATCACACCGTGGTGTTTCGTACCTTGCCCACAGCAGGATCGACGGGACAGATGAAGTCCCCATCTGAAACGCAAAATACAGATATCTCACTGAATCAGCAAGATTCCAAGCCATAAGCATATAACTATATGCCGGCTCTCCCGCCGCAACATCTGGGTAATTTCTAGTAATAGCCCAGACAATGGTGTTGCGACCAGCCACCTGCAGAGCCGTTGTGGCCGGTGGAGCTCGAATGAGACCAGTCAGAGCGTGGAGGACCTCCAACGCAGTCAAAGTCTCACTCCATCGCGCTGTGGCGCTCAGTTTGTCCCAAACGGCGACGTTGCCGCCGGTGGTCCACAGGTAGGCGGTGCTGAGCAGGATGCAGATTCGAAGGAATGCTGATAGAAGATTATAGATGCAGAGGTACACGCTCGAAGCCCTGCGGGGCTGCGTTTGCGATGTTGGTCGCGCCATGGTTTGCGAATGCGAAGATGACGGGTTTAAAAAAAAAACTCAAGCCACATTGAACCGCGTTGCTAATTTCTCACCTCGGCTCAAGTTGTTCGCTGGCTAACCAGCGTGGAGAAAACCCCGGCCTCGCAACAGAATTTCCTATTTGGGATGTTTCCCCGGTTCAAGTGCCAGGGCTTGTCACTGAGATTCGACCATGGGGGCTTGTCGTTGATCGACATTTAGACTCTCCTCGCAAATGGATGTCGATATCTAGACCTACGGATCTCACGGTATTTCAGCCCTGTGGTGCTTTTGTTTGCATGTAGCGAGGGGGGAGGGCTGATTTGCTGTCGGTATTTATTCTTTAAGATGGCGGGATTCCTTCTTCACTTTTCCTCTCCATCCAGTGTGTCTTCCTTCTCTTCTGCTTTTTCACCACACCATCGGATACACATCCAGACGCAAGATCAGGGAGCTTGAAATTGCACTCCCCCTCTTCACAATGACAAAATTTGGTTCATCATCCTACAAGTCGCCACTCGGCAAGATTGGCCCAGACTATGTCGAGCTAGAATCAATCGCCTCACGAGCAAACTCCATCGATGAAGCAGCTCCCCCGAATCCTCAGTACACTGGCAAGATAAACCCACTAGATGAACAGCTACGTCTATGGAGAGCCATCCGGCGGTTCCCAAAGGTGGCAGCCTACTGTCTCATCATGAGCATCGCCGTCGTCGGTCTCGGCTACACGCTCGTCATCAACGCCGCCATCCTCGGCAACAACTCATTCATGCAGGACTTCGGCACGAAATACAAAGGAAAGTGGATTATTCCTCAGCCATACACGTCTCTCTGGACCGCCTTCGTTCCCATCGGTGGAGTCATTGGTGCTCTTCTTGGAGGATGGCTGCAGGGCCGTCTTGGACGTAAGTTCACTTTCATGACTGGCAGCCTGTTTTATGCAGTCGGGGCATCAGTTGTGTTCAGTTCTTCCTTACCCGAGGCCCGAGATATGAAGAGAATTATTCTCACTGTCGGAGTCGCTGTTCAGGGCCTTGCTGTCGCCCTGCTTCAGACAGTAACCAACACCTACCTTTCAGAGGTGACGCCTATTTCTCTGCGAGGACCTGCAATGGCCATGATTCCAACCTTTACCTTGCTTGGCCAGCTTCTCGGATCAATGGTGGTATTTCTAGTGGGAGATATCAAAGGAAGCAGGGCGTATCAAATTCCCTTTGGTTCACAGTGGATCTTTGCCGCCATCGCTTTTCTCCTCTCCCTCATCATCCCCGAAAGTCCTATTCATCATCTACGCAAAGGAAATTACGACAAGGCTATGCGAGCGGCAAGAAGACCGTACGCTCCCAAGGTCCCCGAGCATACCGCACTGAAGGTGTTCCACGTCATCCTCGCAGAAGAAGCCGCGCTGGGCAAGGCCACTTACATTGCCTGTTTCCGAGGAGTCAACCGTCGTCGAACTCTGATTGTGCTCCTTGCCAGTGCTATTCCGGCCATGTTTGGCCTGGATCTCTTGTCAAACACGCCATACTTTCTGAATACTATTGGCATTGAAGAGCCTACCAACATGCTGTTCCTGATCGGTGGAATCGTCGCCGGCATGCTGGCTAATGCTGCGGGTATCTTTGTGCTGTCACGTCGAGGGATGCGTATCATGACACTCGTGACCATGAGTCTGGCCGCTGTCTTCTGGGCTGTGATGGGTGTGTCAGGCTTCTGGGGTGGAGAGATCCCGGCGTATGTTGCTGCCGGTGTCTTGATGTCCGTCATCATCGTCTGCGGCCTTGGCGCTTGGCCAGCGAGTTATGCCTACATCGGACAAACAAGCTCGATGCAAGTCCGAGCGTTGACTCAGGGTCTAGTTGGCGTACTGTCTCAGGGCCTGTCTGCCACCATGAACGCGATACTTCCGATTTTGTACAACCCAGACTCGGGTAATATGGGTGGCAAGCTTGGATTTGTGTACACGGGACTCTGTCTGATTGCTGTGGTTCTAGCGTGGCTATTCTTGCCCGAGCTTAAGGGGCGGAGTGTGGTCGAGGTTGATAGAATGTTTGAGATGAGACTGTCAACGAGGAACTTTGCCAAGTTTAAGCTGGACACCTACGAGCCACGGAGGGGGGAAGCTGCTTGAGTAAATGGGTTGAAACGGTTCACTCGTAAGGGTTTTTTTTTTTTTTTGTTATAATGGTAGAAGCAACTTTTGTATTGGAAAGAACTCGAGCCGACAGATAGAGGTTTTATGGGGAGTCATGCGATATCACACTTAAGAATAACGTTGTGTTGTCAGCTACAGCCTGTTCTATTGCTCCTTGCGTGCTGTACTTGTCAACAAAGACCATCGGCCTGATGCTTCTGTCCGCACAAATCCACCAACTTCAACCTTCCCGTCTATGTCTGAAGGAACTGGCGCTTCGAAAACGAAAGATTGAATCCATCTTCAGCTTCAGCATCTCTCTTGCGCTTCCTCAAAGGGGTAAAGATGCTCTCATCAAACGGCACAGTCCTATCCGATGTATCAGAGTCACTCGATTCATCCTCATTCTCATCTTGGTCGTCACGTGTGAGAGGTTCATCCTGTGGGGGCCTCAGGGCAGCCAAAGTCTCATCTTGTAGCCGGTCATATCGCCAACACACTTCGTACTTGTTCCCGACCAAAATGTGCATGAACCATAGAGCAAGGTTTATGGTCCATGTTTCGTGGCTCTCCAAGTCCCCCTGGCGATGATTCGCCCAAGGAATGGAGATGTATTCCATCAATCCGTCTCGAATCAGTTGTCTCTGCAGCACCTTCGTGTCTTGGGGCCCATCAGCTACAAAAGTCAGCGTTTAGCCTCGGTTTAAGGGATAGCCACAGGATGCTTGCCTGACATTATGCTGCGGGGTCTGACACGGAAGATGAAGGCTTCATGGCAGGTCAGAATGCAGCCGTAGCGACACATGTTCTGTATGCAATAGGTGTACGCTTGCTTGATAGGCCAGGCCAAATCGTGACCCGACCGTCCACGCTCCCACTCTCCAAACTCGTTGATAAGGGGTACTTGAGCCATCCACTTGCTCTTCCATTTCTCTGCCGGCTTGTATTCTTTCGGAAACCTCTCAGGTCGGTGGGTATCAGGGTCAGGGTCGTCGGTACGAGGGCTGGTATTCCGCACAGTTGTGCCCGAGTCTGGCCGTAGTCCCCGGAGGGACTGCATTCTTGGCGTCTTCGCTTCGATAGAACATTCTCTGAGAGGCAATTGACGCTGTTTCTCAGGCCTTGGGGGAGGCTCTGAAGGCTCATCATGCGGCGCGTCCCCTTTGGACCACATAGCTGAGTGAAATTCTTGACGGATTGGACGGAGGGCCGCGGTGACGATCCTTTTGGTCCATACAGCATACAAGTCTCTGGTGTCATCTTCATTCCGCTCAACACAATCCGTTTCATCGTCGACGTCGGGATAAGCAGGAAGATCTCGGCCCTCCCGACGAGCTTCTTCCAGCAGACGACCTCCAAATGACTCCTTGAAGACGTTGAAGTCGTGAAACTCGTCCCATTTCTTGATCTGTTTCGGAGCGTGCCACTTTTGATTGCGCGAATTGGTCTTTCGTTTCGGTGGGCGATGCGAGACGATCGGGTTCGGGTGGGTGAGAAACTCGAGGATCGAGGTGGCTGGTTCCGTTCCGGTCATGGCTAAATGTGAAACACGAGAGATAAAACGAAGCACTACGCTCTACTACGCAGAAGAGGTTGGAATGCAACCCGAGGTGACACGAGACAGAGCCTGGGCCAGGGGCTGGCCAAGGGATGAATCTGGCCAATTTAAAGACGCCGGATGCGCCGTGAGACCTACAGCACACCCTCTTCCCGTTATCAATGAACTCAAAAAGCGAGTCGCATGTACGTTGGTGATATCCTTGCAGCAAAGCACCTCTCGTTGGCTGCATGTCAACCTCGTGACCCCCACAGACGCCATCCCGCCAGGCCGATTGGAGCTAACGGGCCGTCCCTTGCTCCCGTCATGCACGACAGCGCCATGTCATCAGCTCGAGGCAGGTAACATGCGTTATAAAGTTCCCAAGGGGGGACATGTCTCGCAGCCAACATGTTGCCGCTGCCAAATACCCCTCAGCTCTTGCACATGCCCTGACGTCGACATGCCCAAGCGTCGACAGCCCCCAAAGCCACTCCTGAAGGAGCTGCCGCCGTGTGACGGTCCGAAACTTGGATTGTTCCAGCACCATGGATCCCGCATTCAATGGCTTGAGAGGCTCAACAAAGATGACGAGGATGAGGATTCGCCAACAGAGGGCTACGTATTTCGCGCAAAGATTCGCAACCGAGAATACGCAATCAAAGTTGTAAGGAACAAGTGGTCACTGGGTATCGCCAAGCGCTAATAAGAGCTCTGCTCAAGTTCAAATTCCACGACCCTAGGAGCGACGACTATTTCTGGGAGCCCCTAGTGGGCGAGGACATCAGTTTAGAGACGGTGGCCTACTACACTGATCCTTTCTACGCTGAATGCAGAGCCTATGGTCGAATTCAAGAAGCCATTAAGAAGGGCTACTTGAAACATGGCATTGTCGTCCCCTGCCATGGATTCTTCTTTCTCCAAGAGAGAGACGAAAAAATCCTTCAAAGCCGCAACATCGATCTTAAGGCAGACCAAGTAGACCCAGAGTATCAGCGTTCAACTCCCGGAGGATATAGACCCAGAGCCATTATCAAAGATCTCGCATCCGCAGATCCAGGTATTAACCAAGACAATCTATACCGGATCCTTGGTGATATCGTAAGGCTAAACAGTCAGCGGGTATTCAACATGGATATCCGGCTCGACAACTATAGGGACGGCAAGCTTGTGGACTTTGGGTCGTCGTGGACAGAGCCGCACATTCTCTTGGATGCGTTGGATGAGGAGGCGGCTGATGAGTCAAGACTAGCGGATCGAACCAAGTTCAGCCAGATGGTGGAGGATGAAAATATACGCAAGCCCAAGAATATTATTATAGCTGTCCATCGTATGAGGCTGAGGCCTCGCCGGGTACGAGTTTAACATAGCGTTGATACATGAGTTTTGCATCGTTTGACAACGCTGGTCGGGGCCCGTCACGCGTGATAAAGGTCCTAAAATGTTTACCCCAGAAAGCGTTACAGAAGGGTCTCAATACATATGTACATAGTCCCCATACGGTCAATGTTAACGGTGATAGTGATCTTCTTTTTCACCTTCTTTCATGATGCCTCTCCCTATATTTCGTGATGGTCGCACTTTTCAAACGTAGTGTCACCGAGGTGCAGTTGCCTACCCTAGATTCAAACACCACTGCTAGAGTGCCTACCATCTGCCCTTTCCGCCTGTTGGCTTATACAACAGCGGGTTCCCCATTGTAACCCATGTGTTCCTGTCGGCGGTCCCGTTTCCTGACTGGCCGGAATGTGTCACGTGATGTGGCCGAGCCAGCGCCGTTGCCTAGGACAGTGGCATTGGAGAGTGCGGCATAGGGGCCTCTAGAGGTATCTCTATGATATAAGAGAGCTTTCGCTATAAATAGTAATTCCTATAATCCTGCTTCTAGTTAGTATCCTTGATACCCCCGCTAGCGCTCTCGCTATTAAGTTTATCCCTAGGTAAGGACGCTAAGCTACTACCTTATATTACCCGCTCTATATTATAAATAAAGGAGTAGAGTATACTCTTACCGCTATAATAGTTAGGGTAGCGCTAAAAGATATTCTTAGCATTACGTAAGATAAAGTAATAGTAATATAAGCTATGCTATAGCTTAAAACTAAAAGCCTAAGTAGAGAGTTATTTAGAGATAAAGGAGATATTAAAGAGCTCTTAGGTAGATAAGTTAGAGAGGATATAGATAGCGAGCTTATTAAGGAGTAAAGAGAGAAAGTTATACTAAGACTAACTAATAGCTACTCCCCTAGTAGCTAGGGCATAGTCTATAGTAGTATAAGACTATATTATATAGCTAGAGCGTAGCTATTTGTCACAACCTAGCAAAATACCCGCCACGTAACCAATAGGGGACCTACTATTACCTACTAATTAGGGCGTGATTACCCCTAAGAGCTAAGTAATTATAGTAATTACTTTATAATTACCTATAATCCCTTATATAATTACTCTAATTAACCTCTCGCAGATAAATAATTAAGATAAATCCCCTAAGTATATAAAATATATATATTATACCTTTTTATATAATAATTACCTTAGCTATTAATATAACTTAGTTATACTTAATACCTTTAAGTATATTACTAGATATAACTTATACCTTATTACTTAGACTATACCTAGTACTCTCTACTAATATAAACCTAATATAACTAAGTTTATCTCTTAGGAAATATATAATTATTATATATTAATAGCTCTTATTTAGTAATATATTATATACTCTAAGTAATATTATTACTATAATACCTAATACTAAATCTCTTTTAACCCCCTATAATAAGCTATTTATTATACCCTAGTAAAGATAATTATTAATTAAGCTAAAAGAACCTAATATCCTAATAGATATAGATAATAATAAGAAAGAATATATTACCCTAGCCTTATACAAGGATAAAGTCTATAAACTTAGGAATAAATATAATAGCCTAAGTATTTAATATAATAACCTCTTAGATAATATATAAAATAATACTAGGATTACCTAAGAATAACTTATAAATATAAAAATATTTATAAATAATATATAAGAATATTTCTAATAAGCTATAAAATAATAATAATAATAATATTAATAAACTATTAATAAATAATAAAACTAAATTAATTAACTTATTATGCTCTAAGCCTAATAAAATAACCTAATATAATAATAAGTCTATAACCTTAGTAACTTAATATTTAAGTATAATACCGCTAATATTACCTATAAAGATATTAGTAAAATTATTAAGCTTAAAGACCTAGAGCTATTTAGTAGATAAGCTATCCATATTAAGATATTTCTTATATCCCTTAAGGTATATAAATAATATTTCTTAACCTAAATAGCTAGCACTAAAAGCAAAGTCTTATATATTAATAAATGCCTTATTAGTAATATATTTACTTAGTTTAAGCCTAAGCTATATAATTTCTTTAGAAATAAGCCTACTAAGAAAACTTAATTTTTTTTTATAAAATATAAAAACTTTAAAGAAGTAATTAAAAAAAACTTTAAAATTATTAATAAAAAGTAATAAGCTATATAAAAACTTAAAAACCTATAATAAATAAAAATTATATTAACTTATATAGCTAAATTTATATAAATTATTTTATTTCTTAATTAAGGAATAAATACCCTCTAGATTATATTTTATAAGGGACTTAAAAATAAAGTTAAAAATAAACTTTATAAGATAAAGAAACCTAATTACCTCTAAGACTATATTAATATAGCTATTAAAATTAATAACTATTAATTTAAATAATATATAGAAAAATCTAATAAAAGATAAATCTAGGGTAATAAAAATAATATTAATTAGTCTTAAAAAAAGAAATAAACTAAGGGTAATATATCTTATAGAATATATATAAGACCTATAGAGCTAGAAGTAACTTAATAGGGACCTAAGGATATTAAATATTATTATTATTATAAAAAAGGCTATAAAGCTAGTAAGTATAAGAAGAAATAATAAGATATTAAGAAAGGATATTACTAATTAAAGCTATAATAGCCCCTTTTAGAAGGTAAAAAATAAATTAATTTTACTTATTAATAGGATAGACCCTAAATAGCTATCTATACTATTAAAATACTTAGAATAGCATAAATAAGATATAACTATACTAATATAAAATAAGGAGAAATTACTATGCCCTACTAAGCCGCCTACCTAATAGAGAAATAAGCTACTAGTAACTATATAATTAATAATATTATAAAGGAGTAATATTATAAACTAATTAAACCCCTAAAAGCCTATTAATTATACCTTATTAACCTAGATATATAAAACCCCCTATTAAAGCTAGATAGCTAAAAGGCAAGCCCTATTAATAAATAATAAATTATCGCAGCTATCTAATTAAACTAATACTATAAATCTATTAATAATAGCTAATATATTAAAAGAGCTTAGATATAAAGAGAAATAGAAGTAAAAAGGCTATAAAGGTAATAGAGGGACTTATATATAATACTTTAAGAAGATAACTATAAAATCCTTATTAAGGAAAGAACTAACCTATATTATTAGACTAACCTAGATATATAATATATCTAGCTAGCTAGGGAATAATAAAATATAAATAAAATAAAAGATATCTATATCTATATATATTATAAAAAACTCGCTATAAACCCTAGATAACTAAAACCCTAATATAACCTATAGGATAATACCTAGACTATATCTATATACCCCTAATATAAAAAGATCTCTTAGGTATTATATAAAGACTACTAATATAGCACCTATATTATAGATAAATAATAAAATAATTACTTCTTAATCTAGCTATTATAAATAAATATTAAACCTTACTTAGCCTATAAAACCTACTAATACTAAATAAAATAATAATTTAAAGGGATTAATATTACTATGCTAAACTTTTACCCCTTAAAAAAAAAACTATTAGCCTAAAATAATAAATTATTATTACTATATAATAAATTATAATAAAGTAAGGGGAAATACTAAATAAGAGCTACCCTAACGCAAAAGTAACCCTTTGCTATAAAGAAATATACCCCTAATATAGATAATAAGTACTAGTTATATATAACTAGCTAGAATATATAGCAAAGAAAGGATTTAACTTCTTAACTTATTAAAGAAATACTAATAATAAGAAATAATATAAAGGCATTTAGCTATACCTTAGGAGAGACTATAGACCTATAGATAAGGTCCTATAAGAATATATTAACTATATCTAATATAGAAACCTTAATAAGGTCTACTTATGTAAAAGACTGAAAAATAGAGAAAATATAGTCTTCAAAGACTATAGGGTAGGTAATAGAGATAGGAGGTGAATAGGCAGTG
>RZGL01000096.1:802-19406 GCA_027886155.1 Fusarium paranaense
CTTATTATTTTCCCTTTAGATAATTTATATAAGCTATAGCTATATTTTTTACCCTTTTGCTAGATTAATTAAGAGCTAAGTTAATTATATAATAAAGTTATTACTTTTTAAGTTAATTAATTTATTAAGCTTTTTTCTTAAAATCTTAAGGGTTTTAATACTTTTTATAAAAGGCTTAGAGCTTCTTAGAGGGGTTAAGGCCTAAATAACTTTATAAGTATTTTTTTTATTTTTAAAATAATATATTTTTTTTATTTTTATTTTAATTTTATAATATTTTTTAATTATATCTATAAGATTATAATAGCTTATAATAATAAGTTTTTTAATATTTTTATTATATTTTTTATAAATTTTATTAATAATTTTCTTAAATAGCGCTTTATAAATAACTTAAGACTATATATAAGAGTTTATTTATTTTTTATTAGTTTATTTAAAGAGATATTAATATTTATTTAATTATTTAATAATAATATAAAAATTAATTTTTAATTAAACCTCATTAAGTATTTTAAGCTTTTCTTTAGTTATTTTAATTTAATTAAAGCCTTTATTTATAAAAAACTTTTTTAACTTTTTTTAAGCCTTTTCTTAATTAAAGCCTTTTATAGCTTATTAGATTTCTCTCTTAATCTTAGGATTAATATATAATTTAAAAAGTCTTAGCTTTTTTTTTAAAAAAATATTTATAAATTTTATTTATTAATTAAAGTTTTATAAGTATTAAATTATATTTTTCCCTTTAAAGGAAAAAAATAAGTAAAATAATATTATAAATAAACGATTATTTAATCTTTTAGTTATAAGTTTTTAAAATAAATTAAAAAAAGCCTTATTAAGAATTACCTTAGTATTATTCTTAGTCTCTATGCCTTAGCTAATATTACTCTTTAGTATAAGATTAAGGCTTTTATTATTTTAAGCTATTAATTTAATATTTATAATTATTATTATTTAATTAGATAATTTTAAGTTACTATAATATCTTTATTTTTAATTTATATTAATAAAAAGGTTAAGGGATTTTATTATAAGGGTTTTTTTAAATATTATTAAAATTTAGATAAAAATAATTTAAATTTTATTTTTTATAAACTATTAAGTAAATATTTTAATAACTAAGACCTTTTATTATTATATTATAAATACCTTTATAAGTAATCTAAGTAAAAATAATTTATTAGCTTTAATAAAAAAAGGTTTTTTTTATATTAGCTATAAATTTAAAATATTTATTTTCTTAATATTTATAATAAATAGGTTTTTTTTATAATTAATATTTATTTTATATAAGGTATAAAAAGGGTTTATATTAATTTTAAGTATTTAAGGTAATTTAATTAAATAATTTTAATTTTTTAATAATTAAAGGAAAAATAAAACTAAGTAATAGCTAATTTTAATAATAGCTAAGTAATTTTTAGGGTTTTTTTAATTAATTATTTTTTTTTTATTATAATTCTTTAATATCTTATATTTCTAATCTTATAAAGGTAATTATATTTATAATTTATTAATTAATAATATAAAGATATATTTTTTTATTTAATTACTTAATTTAATTAACTTAGGTATATATTAATTATTAAAAAAGTAAAAATATTAAAAGTTTTATATAAAGGTATTAGATTTATTAGAGAGATATAATATATTATTTATAGCTAAAACTTAATATATAATTTTCTTTAAGTAATTTTTTAAATAAGGATTTTATATATTTCTTTATAAATTAAATATTATATAAAATAATAAGGGTAATTAATTAATTAATAATAATAAAGGTCTTTTTTAAAAAAAAAGCCTAAAGCTCTCTTATTCCTAAATTAGCCTTAAAGAAGATAATAATAATTAAAGGTCTAAGGCCTTTAACTCCTTTTTTATATATAAGAAATTACCTAGTAGTCTAAAACAGCTTAGCACCTATTTCCCCTAACTTACTATATTTTCTATAAGCTGCGTTTATAGCTAACTATAGGGTAGGGATAAAAATGCGCCTTGCTAACTAATAATGCCGTTAGCCTTAGCAGCTAATCAATCTGCTATATCTACTATGGTATATTAACTAAATGACATTTTCCTATATGCTATAGGCAAGGGGGAACTTAATATATGGTATATAGTTAATTAGGCCTGGAAGGAAGTAATAGAGGGACCCCTATGTCTATTAGTTAACTCCCTTACTATAGGTTTAAAGTGGTTTTAATAGCTGGTTATTAACTTATCGCTATAATTAAAGGGAGGCCTCTTAGAAGAATTTAATAGCGAGTTTAATAGTAGGTAGACGGTATTTACCCTTCGGGCTGAATATTCAGCCGTTAAGCCCCTGCCTTGGCAACTTAACGGGTGTTTGAAGTATTTTAGAAAATGTAATGCTTAATTAATTATCACTATATCGCGATATGCCATGACATGCCGCGACAGCAATATCGGTCTAAGAATAATAAAACTTCTTTTTTATGTTTTTTAGATAAGTAAAGTATATATAAAAACCATACTTAGCCGTGATAATTAGTGGTAGCCGTGAAGACCTAAGTCGTAATTGCCTACTAGAGATATCACATCTTTTGGAAAGTCTCAGCAACCCGATTTTAGATATTAACCGGCCGCCAGACACGCCAACAGGGTCAGACGTGCGCAACGCGCAGCTTCCCACGACTACATCAACCACACTTATCATTATGATAGTCGTGCTGTATAGCGATACTGTCATCATTCGGGCTTAGATCTAAGCTGGTAGAGATCAGGCTAGGACTCCTGTCTGTCCTCTGCTTCTTACCCCGAACGCGTCTGTAAACGAACTCGAGCCGGCTGACCCGGGGATGAGTGTCCGAGAGCGCGCGTATGGCTATGGTCAACTTATGAATACGAGAGGATCACTATTAATCACATCTTGTCATATATTATATGACGTCGGACCTGCCATCGCACCTTGATGGTGGCTTGCTCATCATAGGCGCTACGGAGCTCTGATATTCTTTTTTACGTCCTTGGTCGCTTTCGGATCCTCCCGGCGTATCCGGCCCTTCCTGCGCAGCTGTTGCGTTTTAGAGCTCCTTGATAAGCGAGCGCCGCAGACAAGCGAGCGCCGCAAAAATCCCTTAACCTCTTATCTTTTCATTTAATCAATTAATTCTTAATAACCAAGCATGTCATAACTAAATACCGAGGTAAATACCCTTCTTGCCCTTTAAGCCCTTTAAAATAACCTAAAACTAAGTATCTGATACGCTGCTAGTATCTATAAGGTCAATAAATAAAGGCTATATCGATGGCAGAATGGTATTTAATCTCGACGCGATATTATTCCCAACTTATAGAAACTATCTGACCTAGAAGAATAGATTATTATTTAGTTTATTCTCGACCTAGACTCACGAGGATTTCCTTTGCGGCTATGTAGTATTAAAGAAATAGCTAACTAACTACTCGTAGACCGCGACGCGTTACCTGTCGGTAAGCGCTGGGCTTCTAACTTTGTTAGGCGACATAATAAGCTTAAGATATATTTTTTTTATAAATATAACTATTAGAGGGCTAAATATAAAGATCTAATTATTATTCGCAATTAGTTTAGGCTTATAGAGAATATAATCGCGAAATATAGTATTACCCTTACTAATATCTATAACTTTAATAAGATTAGCTTTATAATAGGCCTAATTATAAGTAGAATAGTTATTATAGGCGTAGAAAGGCATAGAAAGGCGAAATTAATTTAGCCTAGAAACTAGGAATAGGTTATAGTTATTTAGGCGATTAATGCTAAAGGCTAGGTAATCCTGTTATTTATTATAGTTATAGGCTAATATTACCTCGCTAGCTAGTATAAAAAAAGTAACCTCCCGGGTGATTAGGCTATTATAATAACTTAAAATAGCTAGACTAATAATAATATAGGTCTCGAATAGCTAAAGTACTTTAATTAGTATATAAAGGCCTGATTAACTAGTAGATATTACCTTTTAATCCTCGATAGGTATAAAAGCTATTACTTAGCTAACTTCGAGGTATATTATAAGTAAAATAATATTATTATGCTTTATATACCCCCTTATTTATCTTATTTACTCTAGCCTCTTAATATTAGGTGCTTTAGGCTGCTTAAAAAGGCCTATAGTTAGCAAATTAAGCATTTGATTAAATGCTCTATAACTTATGTTTCTAAGACTAACTTCCTTCTGGCCTTTTATATTACCTATAAAGCTGCTATAATAAAAAGGAATATTAAGGGTGGTTTTAGGGGAGCTAGGCTTATTCCTTTAGACCCGGAAAGTATTATATTAAAGCTTAATATATAACTATGGACTCTAATACTAATTAAGGAGGAGATTAGCCTCCTTAACGCTTAGGTCTTAAAGACGCTAAAGACTATCCTTAAGGCTACTTCTTAGACTAAATACCTTAAAAGGCAAATTAGAAGGCATTAAAGTAGCTCTCTAGTATCTATTCTTAAGGCTCTTAAGTTATTTTCTAAGGAAATAAAGGTAATAATATATTAAATAGCGTTATTAAAGTCTAAGAACTAGATCCTTTAATAATTAAATAAGGCCCTTAGTAAGCAGCGTAGAGCAAAAAAAACCCGCCTATAGGATAGAGGGAAGATAATTATAGATGAGGGAAGGGAAGCGATTAATTAGATAGATATTAATACGCAGGTAGTGGCTAAATCGCCGAGAAGTAGTAGTTAAGGAGGGTTAGCGCGACCGAAGGAAACCCGCTGTGGAACATGCGGCAAGACCGGTTATAATAAAAGAATATATTAGATAGTTATTGTGATGTCTGGGTAATAGTGTAGTGATTTATTTTAATTGATTAAATGCTTTGTTATGTTTTTATCTGGACTCTTATCTTAAAGGTTAAGAAAAGTACGGCGCTCGCTTGTCTGCGGCGCTCGCTTATTAGGCACGTTATCGGCAAAAGGGTCTTATCGGTAGAGGGGTACCGCATGGTAATGCCTTTGTGCACTCGACAGGATGGCATTACAGCTCAGCAAAACAGAGCCACATATGGGTTAGAAATGAAAAAAATTGGCAAGCTGGTAGCTACCTTTGACTCTATTGGCTCTGAGCATGATTTGATGGCACCCCCTGTTATTTGGCTGCCTATACTGAGCACATGTTGGTGCGCATTACGGCTCAGCAAAGCAGAGCCGCATCCGAGTTGGAAATGAAAAATTGCAAAGCTGGTAGCTATCTTTGACACTATTGGCTCTGGGGATGATCTGATGGATCCTTTCCGTTATGCGGCTGCCTCTTACGGCTCAGCAGATGGGACTTGGCGGACCAAGCCAGAAAACAAGAATTTGACCAACAGGCAGCTTCCTTTAACTCCATTGGCTACGAGAATTCATGGAAACCACTACGTCATGTGGCTGTATATTACGGCTCAGCGTGGGTGGCCTCAAGTCGTGCGATGGAAAGAGAAATTGGCCAAGCGGGCGAGCTGCCTTGGACCTCATTGGCTACAGGCATGCTCTGGTGGAACCACGGAGTCGTGTGCCTGCATATAACGACTTAGTTGGGAGGCCTCATTTTCTGCAGCCTCATTTTCTGCAGTTAGAAACTAAAAATGGGCCAAGCGGGCGAGCTGCCTTGGACCTCATTGGCTACAAGCGTGCTCTGATGGAACTACGTAGGCGAGCCTGCATATTACGGCTCAGCAGCAGAGCCTCATCTCTGGTAGAGAAACTAAAAAATGGCAAGCGGGCGAGCTGCCTTCAGCCTTATTGGCCACAAGTTGGCCACCCCACTAGGGGGCTGTTTGGTGCTATACAGGTAACGTGGTTGATAAGCGAGCGGCGCATACAAGCGAGCGACGCACTTAGGTCATTTTTGGCTGGGTATGGCGAGGAAAAGTACCTGAAAATTATTAAGGAGCCTACTATACTAACTCCCACTAGTATTAGGCACCTAATACCACTTTTTCTAGGTCTAGCTATAAGAAAGCTTAGCTTATATATTTCCCTAGCCCCTAGCTTCTATGCCCCCGGTCCTAATTTACTATCGCCGTAAATAAGAAATAGCTTAATCAGCTTAATTTTTAAAATAAAAGAGAAGATTTTAAATAATATCTTAGTTTAAAGGTTATTACCCTTATAATTATATTATTACTTAAGTTCCCTTTAGCTAGCTTTTAAAGCTTAAGGAGCATAAACCTTAATAAGGTAATTTATATTATTTCCTCTCTAGGGAAAAAAAAAACTATATTAATTTATTAATATTTTTAGTTTTAATATAAACCCTTATTAAATACCCTATTAATAACTTATTTAACTAGCTGCAGCTATAATAGTCTTAAAAGCAGGGCAGATATAAGCATACGCCAGATAAGGGCCTAACTCTAGGCAGCTAATCAAGTTATAATAGGGACATATAGGTATTAGACCTTCTATAGCGCTTTAATTAATAAATATAGAGGTAAGAAACCCTAAAGCTAAGAAAGCATTTATATAGCTAAGCGGGCTACTTACTAGTGTAAGATAATATAAGATATAGCTACCTTAATAGAAGATATATAAGAAATCATAGTAGGGCAATTAGCATTAAATCGTTATCGGGCAAATAGGTCTACTCCGCGCGGATCGCTTAGACCTAATAATATGATCTGCGTTATCTTTTCGCCTGCAGAGGGTTGCCGCTGCATTGCAGGTGTTGGTTATAACCGAGCTTCCCGTCTTACCTCACATGATACGAAGACCTATGAGTTGGTTGGCTACTGGCAATAGCTAAGGCGAATAAAACTGGCAGGATGCGGTGTTTTCTTAGCCAGCGTTGCCGGAAAAGCATTAACCCATTGCTGTGCTGCCTGATGCTCAAACCCCTAGCAATACCAAATCAATTATACACTTTGCCGTCCGAACAGCACATTGCCTTGGTGGAGCTGAGGTGGCTTACATACTGGGGTTGCGAGGAGCGCGTGATCGGCCGTGCTACGTTTGAGGGTGGCCCAAGCGGTTGCCAGTGATCAAACAACCCTCTTTGCGTTGTTCAAGACGTGCATCCTGACGAGACATTGATATCGAGAGGGGAGACCATGCCGTCGATATTGCAGCCTGACGGCTCTTGGTCTTGTGGATCATTATTGTGGGTCACTGTGATACGGAAGAATGAGGCCAGACGGCAAGTGGGGTTCAGATCACAACAGCGTGTCCGCGATTACTATAAAGAATATAGATATATAAATAATTAGAAGAAGGGGGATAATATAACTAGTAAAAAAGGTAAAGAAGAGACGAGAAGTACTATAACGTTCATTTCATCATTCTGAGCCATTGGTGTTCATTCCATGGGTAGAGAGCCTCCCGGTGGTCGTCTTACGGTAGGCGGTCCTCTCGTGTTATTCTTGTCTCACTTGCCGTCTCTTATAAGCGCCACCGACCATGGCTGCAAACGTCGCGGGAGCAAGAACGTTGATTCCCAGGCTCTGTCTCGGAAAACACCGCAACCTCGCTCGCGAAGAACAATATTGACGCCGAAATACGGCGCTGCATCTTGGCTGTTGCAGCACTCGCCGCCAAGATGAGCATCGGAACCTCAGCCTATGGTTGCGAAGGCCAAGCGCTCGTTTTGAGGCTTTACGGAATCGCGGTCTCGGTTCCTGACTGTTGGGTGCTTAAATACATCTCGAAGAGAGGCATCCTCGACAGTGAACCCTGAACACGCCCAGCATGTGTTACGCAGAAAGGAGCCCGTCTGATCAGCCCCTGACATGGTAATGTTCTATAACCCGGCTGATACGCCTGCCAAGTCCCAGTCACTCCTGAAGTGATGGCATTTAGAGGGGTACATGTAGGTTGCAGTGCAATCGCCCATCTCCAGAGCCTTTGAGCTGTACTTTTTGAGCGCGGTGGAACCAAGAGGTGCCCAACGGGCCGTTGGTGCGCTGCTGATAGCCAATCATGCACGATACCGATGCTGCGGAGTACCCAAAGGGCAAAAAAGTATGACAGCAGACTGCAGACCTCGTCTGGTGGGAATTGTAAAACCAACCCTCCTGCATAACGCAAGTCTGATTCGTTTAGGCCTTTAGGGTGGTGTGGGTACTGCCAACTGCCCTGCGGCCTTAACAAATTCGTTTAATTATAATAGTACCATCTGCTGTTGGATCAAGTCACCGACGGTTGAACTGGTTGCCTCCTTCGACGACCGCGCGGGCAGGTTTTCTCGAAGTTCAAACAAGATCATTGCCACTATTCTACCAGTTCTGTTCCTTTCCAGCCCATGGTACAACGCCTAAGTAGCGGACAAGATAAATTTCGACCTTGACCTAGGCTACGTACGGCAGCCTCTTCGTTGATTAACGACCATCGGCCGAAACTGCCGGGAGAAACTCTTTGCAAAGATGTCAGACCACAAATTTCTCTATCGCCTAGATCGTAATATCCGTCGCTCCTTCCTGGTAAACTTTCGGGGAGACCGGTTTCTTCCTTGCGACCGCATAGAACAGTTTGTGAGCCGAGACACAGTGGAAACTGCCCTCGAAGCTGCAGGACTCAAGAACGCTGGAAACCTCGTGGACTTTGTTCTCTACGACGCTAAGCGAATTTTTCTCATCTTGATCCTAATGGAGGAGCTATCATCGCTAGAAGAGTTTCGAGAAGCCGGCTTCAATGATGCCTCGCTGCCAATCAAGAGGAGAGATGACAATGATCGGTTTGCTCACTCAATGAACGACCCTCGCCTCGGCGGTCGATTATTCTGGTTTCCCAGAGAGTGGCGTTTGCGAGACTGTGACTTTTTTGAAAGCACCCAATGGTGCCTCACAGCACCGGTATTTGACAAGGTCAACTTTCTCTTCAGATTTCACCGACAAACCATACTGCCATATTTAAGGATCACGGAAGGTCACGGAACTTGGGGCACCATATCACGCCTTGGCATTCACCCGGCACATTTTCCAGTCCTGGAGGTGGTGAGTCCATTACTTCCCTTTCCCCCCCCGTTGTTCCTATTGTTGTCCTTCTCCCTTTCTTGCGCAGAACAGAATAAGCTCATACTCTCTAGGATAACAAAGCAGAGTCAGCCGCAATTATTGTGAGGAGAGCCCGTGAAGAATTCGATGAATCCTCTCACGAACGTGATGAATTCTTCAATACGCCGCAGGTGTGTGGCTCACAAGGTGTGGCTCTGGTACAGCCAATCGGTGTCTATAAACTCAATGGGGAATGGTGCGGTGTCTATGGAGTCAAAGGGGACCAGCCAATCGGTGTCAATAAACTCAACGGGGAATGGTGCGGTGTCTATGGATTCGAAGAGGACGAGTTCTTGACCAAGCCTTCGACAAACGACGGCGACTTGGCGGATTTTTGGAAGGCCTCTGTGGATGCACCCCCGAAGAGAGGTATCCTTCGGTGGTTGGTAACCCAGTTCACCGGCATCTGTTTTACCATCACCCAAATTCACCAAGCAAATTTCATACACGGGGACTTGGCGCCTGAGAGCATTACCTGGTTCAAAGACGACAACGATTGGGGGACCCTAGAGATTTTTGCTAGCTTGACTCATGACCATGACGCATCCGGCGAACAAAGGAGGAGCGACAGAGCCGAGGGGGAAAAACTGCTGCAAAGAGCATTGACCATGACTCCGTCTCTGACTACTCGGTACAAGCCTCCAGAGTCTGACCGGCTGCCGGGAGGCCGAGCAGCCCCATCACAACCATACGACATCTGGGCTATGGGTTGTATCATGCTGGAGTCGTTGATATTCCTCGTCTATGGTTATGACGCTTTGAGGAAGTTTGAACAACAGACACCTTTATTTTGGGAGCAGATTAATCTGTTCCGATACGGACAGAAGCGCTATCATGTCCATCACGTCGGCAAAGCATACATGGAGAGCCTTGAGACAGTCCTACAAGACTACCCAGCATACAGGCATCTCTTGGATCTGGTACAGACGAGGCTGCTAGTCGTACCTGTTTCACAAGATAGGGCAAGCCGCCCAGAGTACAGAGAGACTGCAGCCGAATTTTACAGCAGAATGGAAACGCTTCGGAGGGAACTTGACACCAACGGTTCTGATATAGAACTTGTTGAACCAAGGACCCCCGCACCAAGGATCGCGGATGGCTGGGGCAACAAGCAACCTACCCCCGGGAGGAGGGTGCATCGAGTTGATGTACCCCAGATCTTCGAGCTTCCTCTTCATCATCCCAACGGCGATCAGAAAGCTAACAACAACGGCGATATTGAGGAGGCTTTTGAGGAAAACAAATTCGCCAACCGTTTATTCGATTTCATTGCGTGGGATCGAGTCAAGCCCGTTCAAAATGATACTCGAAACTCGCTATGCTCCAGGTGCAGTGTCATCAAGACAGCGCAGCTTTTCGAGCCTATATTCGATCTCTCCACTCTGGAACCGACATGTGATTTGTGTGGATTGTTATTGGAGGCATTAGGTCGCGAGGGTATCAAGCCTTCGGCAGCAATCAAGATACATCAGACGGGAGGTATGGTAGGCGTCGAAAATGGGCCGAACCTCCTCTCCATCTATTCACCACCAGGTATGATAAAGCCATGATTCGACTGTCATGTAGAAAGTTCTTACCATTGTATCTCTAGGCTTCAACCTCCCACCAGGAGCCCAACTTGGCTTGCCGAGCTTGCTGAAACAGGCCAGCAGTGACCAATTCGAGCTGTTGAAAGAATGGATAAAGGTCTGCGACTCCAGCCATGAAACGTGTCGCCGGAGTGGCGAAGAGAGAGATCTTGTCATGCCGACGCGGCTTATCCAAGTCGAGGAACCCGTTCGCCTCGTGAATCTAACCTTGATCGAGCCCTCCCGCTACGTGGCGCTTAGTCACCGCTGGGGCAAGTTGAGTGAGAAAGAAAGGGTGTGCACCTACCGGAACAATATCGCACAGATGCAGAGAAGTATCAACCTAGAGCGTCTCCCACGAACGTTCAAAGACGCTGTGACTGTTACACGGGGGCTTGGTATCAAGTATCTCTGGATCGACTCGCTCTGTATCATCCAGGATGACAGCGATGACTGGGAAATCGAGTCGGGCAAGATGGAGCAGGTCTTCAGCTCTGCATACTGCACTATTAGCGCTAGCTCGGCCACTTCATCCCTGGATGGTTTTCTCGCCGACCGTCCTGCCCGGCGATGTGTGCAGTTGGGGACCCGAGATGCAGGTCTACTCTATGTCTGCCACGCGATCGACGACTTTCATCGTGACGTGGACCTTGGTGAGATCAACAAGCGCGGATGGGTACTTCAGGAGAGGGCGCTGTCACGTCGGTCCATTTACTATACTTCAACACAGCTTTACTGGGAATGTGGTGCGGGCGTGCGCTGCGAGACACTGGGACGTCCCCACAGGTGAGTTAAAGGTAGACGAAAGTATTCGTTTATTAACATTGCCATTCAAGCCCGAAGTCCGCATTCCTCGGTGATGCCAACTTCCCAAGCTCCACCCTTGGATACGACCGGAATAGAACGCACAAGTTGGTCCAGGATCTGTATGAGCTATACTCTGGGCTTGATTTCACGGTTTCTTCGGATCGATTCGTGGCTATCTTAGGCATGGAGGAACGCTTGGGCTTGGCATTTCAGACACCGGCTGCGTACGGTCTCTTCGAGGCCTACTTTGCTCAAGGCCTCCTTTGGAAACGTGGTCAAGCGAATGGCATGGCGCACATCTGTCAGCCAAAGGGTCGGCGAGTGCCGAGTTGGTCATGGTTCTCCAAGGAGGGTGTCATCAAATATATGGAGTTGGATCCGGAGAGTACAGACTGGACGACTACTGATTTCAAGACACCTTTTGATGACGTTGACCCGTGGAGTACCAAGCGCGGGAAATCGGGATTCAGAAATGTCAGATGCAGTCCACTTCTGCGTTGTTTTGCGAGGGGGATGAGAATAACAAAGCAAGAAATGGGGCTGTATGTCGTCTTTGACAATCCGGGCGAGTTTGAGGTTGACAGTCTTCAATGTGTGGTTCTCGGAGAAGACAAGATCAGGGGTGACTTGGAGGATCCAAAGATTCATGTACTTGTCATTCACCATGTTATTAGTGGGAACAAGCAAGACTCGTACCAGAGGGTGGGAGTGGCATCTCTGAGACCAACACATGTGGCGAGTGAGGGAGCTTGGATCGACATTTCGTAGATTCAGATATAATATAATATCTATGATGGTCTCATATGGTCATATGGAGATCATGGGGTTAGGGAATGACGGGTTGTTCAGAGAACCGAATTTTTCCAAAACAAAGTAAAATTGGTACATATAATAGAGCGATAAAATCGTAACCGAATACATCTAGTCCCATAATTTTCACTACCTCATAGCGTAAGTTTATCGTGGTTTGAAATAATTGTCGGATTAAAGCTCGAGAAAAGTGTTACGAGTATGAAGATCAACCAGGATACGAACGGAAAACGTCGGAGGTCGGAACGGAACAAACAGACCCCGGTGGAAGTGGTGTGTGGTCGAACGGGTCGAACGGGAACGAGTTCGACCACGTTCGATCAAAAAGTGAAACCTTAACCTTGAATGGTCAAACAGGTCGAACGAGAGCACGTTCGACCATGATCAACCAAGCAAATCAGAATAGTATATATAGCTTCGCTCATTCCCACTTCCCTATCTAGATAGCTCTCCAGCTTTCAATACAACTTGATTACTCAAGAATACTTATTAACATTATCAGACGTGATTCGCCACCCTACGCTCAGTGCGCCACGCCCCGTTACAACTGCCAACATAAACCAATTCAGTTACGGTTTACTACGTTAGGAACCTCGACCGTCACATCCCGGCCTTTTATAATACATTTCAGGCCACAATAACGGAAAAAAATATCAAGGCATCCTTTAAAGGAGCCGGGATTATTCCTCTTGACCTAGATATTATGGTCTTAAAGCTTAATATGCAGCTACGGACTCCAATGCCTGCCGAGGAGGAGGCTGAACCGTCGACCCCTTGGGTTTTAAAGACCCCAAAGACTATGCTTAAGGCCTAATCTCAGTCTGAATACCTTGAGAGATATATTAGAAGGCATCATAGTAGCTCCCCGAAGTCAATTATCGAGGCTATGAAGTTAATTACTAAGGCACTAAAGGGAAATATGCATGAGATGGCTCTAGTGAGGGCAGAGGTCTGAGAGCTTTGACTAGCAAATGAGACATTAAGCCGGCGCCGGAGGGCAAAAAGGACCCGACTATAGAAAAGAGGGGTAATAATAATAGAGGAAGGAAGGCAAGCAATTGATCAAATGGATGTTGATGCGCAGGTAGTGGCTAAATCGTCGAGGAGTGGTGGTCAAGGGAGGTCGGCGCGACCGGGTGTTCGGCATTGTGGTGTCTACGGTAAGCCTGGCCATAATGCAAGGACCTGTCAGGTAGTTATTGAGACGTCTGGGGAAGAGTATAGTGAGTTGTCAAATGTGACAGCCTGCAACATGCCTTGAAGGGTGTCATGTGATGACACTAGGCTCAATTAGGAAGTCGCAGAAATGCGCCTTCCCCTTTGCGAGGCTTCGCCGAGAAACACACAGACAACAACAATAAAACACATCGTTACATTTGACAATATGCTTAATGCCGTGAGGGTACTGCCACGCGGCGCGATGGTTAAGTTGGTTGGGATAAATGACCACATGCGAGTTGACTGCCAACGGTGGTAGATTGGCTAGGCTACCTTATTTGTCACCCAGCTGGCCGGGGCCTTGTACACTTAGTCAAAAGGCTGCACAGGGGGGTCCTCATATATGTATGACCGGCCGTACAAATAAGATCACGTGATATATCATACGGCCGGTTATATAAATAAGATCCATTATATAAGAGGCATATATAGCTATATTGCAAGGGGGCCATATACCGTATTTTAGCCCTTATATAAGACGATTGATAGCTTTTATAGTATTAATTCTAATTACCTTAGCTTTTCCTTACTATAATGGTTATAATTAATAACTCTTATAGCTTCCCTAATAATACTTTTCCTCCTAAAGTATAATTTAGCTCACGCGAGGAGCTAACCGTAGTAATTAATGCTTAGGCAGAGCTATAAGGCTATGCCTTTATTTCCTAGAGGTCTATAAAGACTATAAATAAAAGACTTTATATTACTTTTATATATAATTATATAAGAACCCCTCTAGCTAGTAAGAAATAATTATAAAATACTATATTACGCTATATAAGATACCTTTTATATATTATAGTAAAAGAGAGCCTATATAAGACTTAATAATATCTATAATATTACCCTAATCCTTGCTTTTATTATTATAATTATAGCCTAAGCTTTACCCTAATAATATATCTAATATATTACTAACTATTATAATTAAATAAATTAATAATTTACTAAATAGCTATCTCTAGTATTAAGCTAAGTAAGATTAAGTTATATTTATATATAACCTTTAATATACTTATTATATAATAAGATATCTATAACTCTATTATATAAAATAAGTAAGAGCTTACTTAGGGTTAAAGTAATATATATACCCTTACTAAGTAGCTTAATAGTAATAGCTTTTAAAATAAAATCTAGCTTCATAAAAATAATAAGGTTATAGTAATATTATTTATATACCTATAGTTATTAAGATACCTTAAATTATACCTTAAGGTATTTCTCTTAGATTATATATATAAGATTAATAAATATAAAATACCTCTTTTTAATATAATTAGTATTAATACTTATTAATAATCCTTTTATATTATATATATTTTTCTTAGTAATAAAAAAAAAATAAGTTTATTTAAGTCCTTAAATAATTATAATATATATATTAGCTTTATAAAATAGCATTCTTTTCTATAATACTTATAGATTATTACTTTATTTATATAAATATTATTTCTTTTTTTTCTTACTTTCCTAAGTTAGCCTTAATCTTATATCTATAATATATAAATAAGACTATTTTAATATATTATTAGTTTACTTTTACTTAAGATAAAAGTAATACTTAATAATAAAAAAAATAAAAAGATTTCTATAATATATAATATAAGATTATTAATTTAATTACTAAGGATATTTATAATAAGAGGGTTAAGAAATAAAAAAAGTATTATTTTTCCTTATATATTAAAGAAATAAGCTATATTATAAAGACCTAATTAGACCCTTATAAAGAGAGATTTATTAAGGCCTAGGTTTATTAATACCTTTATTTAGGGTAATTTATTATATTATAAGCTAAAGGTATTTATTAATTTATTAAGAGCTATATAAAGTATAATAAGATTAATCTCTTTAATACCTAGAAGATTATTAAGGTTATTTTATTAAATTAGCTTTTTAAACTTAAGTCTAATTAGGCTAAGTAAGAGATTATTATACTTTTTAATACCTCTAGGGTATTATTTAATAATATCTATAGCTAAGTATTATATATAGCTTTATAAAAGGTTAATACTTAATAGGTATAATTACTAAAAGAGCTTCCTATATATATAAAGGTCTTTATAATAACTCTTAGATTACCTTATACTTATAGCCTTTAGCCTTTATTAATAAAAGATTAGCCCTTTTAGTTATATTACTTTTATTTATATTAGCGCCTTTAATACTTAGGGACCCCCGAGCTTATTATTAAGCCTTATAGGTTATTTAATTACTTAGTAGCTAATTTAATATTATTACTATTAAGTATATAATATAAGCCTTTTATATTTAAGGCTATTAAGAGAGTATTATAGCCTAAGGCGCTACTATAGTATTTAAAATATTATTAAATTAGCTATAAGATAAACGCTAAAGTATACCTATTATATTATAATTATTTACTTAAACCTCCTCCTTAGGAATTAGCCCTTCCCCCTTAAGTTATAATAATAATATATATAATAATATATATATCTAGTTACTTTATAACCCGCTTAGTATTACTTAAGTCCCTATTAAGAGCCTCTATTATCTCTAAGACTATTATAACTATATATATAATAATATATATAATAACCTAGGCCTTATTCCCCCTAGTAACTATGCTAGTAGCTATTATAAAGGTACTTATATTATAAGCTAATAACCCCTATATTATTTATTAATAATATAAAAAATCATAAGTAGCCTAATATATTATATTACCTAGGGGAGCCCTAAAGACTAATTAATTATATTAAAAAGCTATAAGATTACTAATATATTATAATAAAATAAAATATAATTAGTGCCTTAATTATAAGTAGATAAAAAGATATTATAAAAAGGGAAAAAGTATTAAAAAATAAATTAAAAAGAAATAAATAAATTATCTTAACTAAGATAAGGCTAAGAATAAGTAAGTTAAGTATAATATAGAAATAGAAATAGCATAATAGCCTTTCTCGCGGCGGCGAGGTATATAGGGAATATAAAATATAGCTAAGGAAGATCTTAAAATATAAAAGAAATAATATTAAAATAAAAACCCTCCCTATTAATATTTAAAGGAATAATATAATATATAATTTATATATATTACTATAAAGATAAAGAAAATACTAATCTCTAAGTATAATTATAGCGACCTAATAGCTTAGTTAAATAAAGTTATAGCTAAGTATATATATAATATAAAAGAGGCTTAGTTATTACTTATAGATATAATAAGTAATATTAAAATAATAATACTAAAATATAATATTTAAATTATCTATTATATATCTTGCTAAACCTATATTATATACCTATTCCTATTAATAAGTTAGGGGAAATAGGTATTAAGCTATTTTAGGCTACTAGGTAATTTCTTATATATAAAAAAGGAGTCAAAGGCCTTTAACCTTTAATTCTTATTATTTTCTTTAAGGTTAATTTAGGAATAAAGGAGCTTTAGGCTTTTTTCTTAAAAAAGACCTTTATTATTATTAATTAATTAATTACTCTTATTATTTTATATAATATTTAGTTTATAAAGAAATATATAAAATCCCCCTTTAAAAGATTACTTAAAAAAAATATATATTTTAAGATTTAGCTATAAATAATATATTATATTCCTTTAATAAATCTAATACCTCTATATAAAACTTTTAATACTTTTACTTTTTTAATAATTAATATATACCTAAGTTAATAAAATTAATTTATTAAATAAAAAAATATATTTCTATGCTATTAATTAATAAATTATAAATATAATTACCTTTATAAGATTAAGAATATAAGATATTAAAGAATTATAATAAAAAAGATAAAATAAGTAATTAATAAAACCTTAAAAATTACTTAGCTATTATTAAAATTAATTATAGCTTAATTTTATTTTTTACTTAATTATTAAAAGATTAAAACTATTTAATTAAATTATCTTAAATACTTAAAGTTAATATAAACTTTTTTTATATCTTATATAAAGTAAATATTAATTATAAAAAAAACCTATTTAGTATAAATATTAAGAAAATAAATATTTTAAACTTATAATTAATATAAAAGGGATTTTTTTTTATTAAAGCTAATAAATTATTTTTACTTAGATTACTTATAAAGGTATTTATAATATAATAATAAAAAGTCTTAGTTATTAAAATACTTACTTAATAGCTTATAAGAAATAAAATCCTTATTATTTTTATTTTAATCTTAATAATATTTAAAGAAACCCTTATAATAAGATCTCTTAACCCTCTTATTAATATAAATTAAAAGTAAAGATATTATAATAACTTAAAATTATCTAATTAAATAATAATAATTATAAATATTAAATTAATAGCTTAGAATAATAAAGGCTTTAATTTTATATTAAAGAATAATATTAGCTAAGGCATAAAGGCTAAGAATAATACTAAGATAAGTATTAATAAGGCCTTTCTTAATTTATTCTAAGAACTTATAATTAAAGGATTAAATAATCCTTTATTTATAGTATTATTTTATTTATTTTTTATTTTTAAAAAAAAATATAATTAAATACCTATAGAATTTTAATTAATAAATAAAACTTATAAATATTTTTTTAAAAAAAAAAGCTAAATCTCTTTAAATTATATATTAACCCTAAGATTAAAAGAAAGGTTTAATAAACTATAAGAGGCTTTAGCTAAGAGGAGGCCTAAGAGAAATTAAAAGAGTTTTTTATAAATAAAGACTTTAATTAAATTAAAATAGCTAAAAAAAAACTTAAAATACTTAATAAGGTTTAATTAAAGGTTAATTTTTATATTATTATTAAATAATTAAATAAATATTAATATCTTTTTAAATAAATTAATAAGAAATAAATAAACTCTTATATATACTCTTAAGCTATTTATAAAGTATTACTTAAGGAAGTTATTAATAAGATTTATAAAAGGTATAATAAAGGTATTAAGGAACTTATTATTATAAGTTATTATAACTTTATAGATATAATTAAATAATATTATAAAAATAAGATTAAAATTAAAAAAATTTATTACTTTAGAAATAAAAAAGATACTTATAAAATTACTTAGGCCTTAATCTCTCTAAGAAGCTTTAATCCCTTTATAAAAAATATTAAAACCCCTAAGATCTTAAGAAAAAAGCCTAATAAAGTAATTAACTTAAAAATTAATAACCTTATTATATAATTAATTTAGCTTTTAATTAATTTAATAAAAAAGTAAAAAATATAATTATAGCTTATATAAATTATCTAAAGAGAGAATAATAAA
>RZGL01000096.1:20528-89975 GCA_027886155.1 Fusarium paranaense
TTAATTTTAGCTAATAAGCTATTTATATTATTACCTTAGCTAAGTAAAAAGGTAATGAAGAAATACTAAGATATTATTAATAATATAAAGTAAATTACTTATATTAAACCTATATTATATATTATTAAAAAAAAATAAGGATTATTTAATTAAAAGGCCTATAATATTAATATAATCTAAGTTAATAAGTAAGACTAAAGAGAAGCCTATTAGGTAATAATTAATAAAAGAGCTAATATAAATATAATTTTTATAAATAAAATAAATTAAATTAATTAAACTAATAATAATATAAAAGACTTTTAGCCTAGAAATTATATTATTATAACTAATATAAGTATAATAAATAAAGAAATAAAAGTAATAAAAGTTTATTAAAATTAAATAAAAACCTTTAAAAAAAAAACTATATTTATAGCTAAGAATAAAAGATTTATTAATTAAATAATTAATAATATTAAGTTAATAATTAAGGGCTAAGATAAAAGAATTATTTAATCTTAGAAATTACCTTATATTCTTATAAGACTTAATAACTTAAAGGGTAAAATTATTAAAGCTATAATAAATATAGGCTCTAAAAGAAATATTATTTTATAAGAATTTATAAAGGCTTATAGCCTTAAGGTAGCTCTAACTTATATTTTAATTATATCTTTCTCCTAGGATTAAATTATTATATTAGGTTAAATTATTATCTAATTATACCTTAATAATATATAAATTTAATAAAAAATATATATAATACTCTCTAAGGAAATCTTAATTCTTTTTATTTTTAATATATTATTTATTTATTTAATAAAAGTATTATTTAATTATTTAATAAGAAATAATTTTATATTTTTTTAATATTAATTAAATAATATTTATATTATTATCTTAATTATAGGTTTTATTAAATAAAAAGCCCTAACTTATAAAATAAATAATAATATATTATTAAAAGAAATATTAATTTTTTTATTAAACTTAAGGTTAATTAAGAAAGTAATTTAAAGCTAAATAATATCTTAATATTATTATAATAATTAAATTAAAAATTAAAAAAAAAAGTAATTAATATTATTAAAATAAAAATAATTAAGTAATATTATATAGCCCTTAAGGATATAAATTATTTAATTAGAAAATAAATAAGAAAAAAATATAAAATAAAAACAAAAAGACTTATTAAATTAAGGTAAATAAAAAGAAATTTTAATTAATACTCTCTATAAAAGGAAAAATATTAAGATTTACTTAAGAGATAATATCTTATTAAATAGATTTATCTTAGAAAGTAATTTAAAATAAAAAGTAAAAAAATAAAAGAAAATAAAAAAAAAATTATAAAAGGATTTAAAATATTAAGATTAAATTATATTAAAATTCTTAAATATTAAATAAAAAGCTTAAATCTATAAAAAATAACTCTAAGATTTAATTAATTAAGTAAATAATACTTTTATATATAAAAAATTAAATATATTCCTTAAGATTATATATAATAAAAAAATAATATTTATATAAGAGTTTTTAAAATATAAGAAATTAAACCTATTAATTATACCGCTATAAGTTATTAAGGTAATTAAGTATAGAGCCTAATAAGTAAAAGATATATTTATTCCTAAAAAATATAAAAAAGAGGTTATTAAGCTATTAAGAATTTAAATAAAAAAAGAAATTTTTAAGGAAGATTATAATTTTTATAAAAACTTATTTTTTTTTATTTAAAAAAAAATAATTAATTTTAATTAATTATTTTAATTATATTAATAAATAAATATATAATATAAAATAGCCTTATTTCTTTAAGTTATAATAAGTTTTTTATTAATTTTATTATATATAAAATATTATTACTCTTAGATTTCTTCTTAAAGTATAATTAAATAAAGCTAATAAAAGTTAATAAAAACTTAATTTATTTTATAATATTAATTAAATTACTAAGAATATATATATTACTATAAAGAGCTATAAACTTAATTACCTAATTTACTTAAAATATCTTTTAAATCTTAAGAGATTTAATCCTTAATATCTATTAATCCTTTTTAAATAATATTTATATTAAAAAACTTATAATAAATTATAATAAAAAGAAAGTAATATTAAGAATATATTACTTTATTTTAAAGTATTTAATTAACCTCAATGAAATATTAATAAATATTAAATTATTAAGCTATATAATTATAGGCTAGAGGTCTTAATTTTATAAGAAAATAATAATAATTATTAAGTATTTTTATAAGACTTATAAAAGAAAGCTAAAAAAGAAGAAAATTATAAAAATTTTAAAATAAAAAATCTATCTTAATATAAGGGAAATAAAGTCTTTTTTTAGTATTATAAGATATTATTATAAATAAATTAAATAATTTACTTAGATTATAAAGGCTTTAATTAACTTATTAAAAAAAAATATTAAGTTTATTTAGGGACTAAATTAAAAAGAAACTATAGAAATATTATAAAAAAAAGTTATAGCTTTATTAATCTTTATTACTTTTAATTATTTTAAGAAAGCTAAGGAGGTAATCTTTATAGTTAATATAAGCCTATTAGGCTAGGGATATATTTTAATATAAGTAATTAATAAGAAATAAAAACTAATTTAATTTAAATCTAAATTATAAAACCTAGTTAAAACTAAGTATAATATAATAAAAAGAGAATATAAGGTAATTTTTTATACCTTTTATTACCTTAAGGGTATAATTTATAGTATTTCTTTTATTATTAAAATTAATTTATAAGTATTAATTTATTAAATTAATAATAAACTAAATAATATACCTAATTCTTTTATCTTAAGATAGATTAATTATATTTTTTTTTAATTTTATAATTAGATATATACCTAGAAAAAAAAACTATATAGCTAATAAATTATTATAAAAATATATAAGATTATTTAATTAATTAGATATATAAGTTAAAGGGGATATTAAGGACTTTATTAATCTCTACCTTAATATAATTTATATTAATAAGGAACCTAATATCTTAGATAATATTTACTCTTAAGAGTATAAAAATATAGCTAAATACCTATATATCTTTAAGAAGCCTAAAGATTTAATTTATTTATAATAATAATAATTTAAAAAAAAAAATACTTTTTATTTTATTTAAGAATAATATTTATAAAAATAATTAAAATAAAAATATAATTTACCCCTATTAATAATAAATAACTTAGAGATATAAAAGAAATTAATTAAATTATATTATTTTAATAATAGCTATAAAGGTAAGGAAATAACTTATAACTTTATAAAGAAGAAATATTTTTAAAATAATATATAAAACTAGGTCTCTAAGGTAATTTAATATTATTTTACTTACTAAGCCTATACTTCCTAGAGGCTATTAGAGGCTATTTAGTATATAAAATTATTTAATCTTATAATTAAGGTTTATTTTAATTATTAATATATATTATTAAATTAAGAGTTTAAGTATTTTATAGAAGTAAGATATAATATAATAAGATAAGTAAAAGTAATTTTTTTAAAGAAAATTATAATTAAAGCGGTAAGGTATTTTATAATTAACCTTATTTATTAATTTAATATAATTTTTATAATAATTATAAATAATAAACTTAAATTTAAAAAGGAATTTTTATTTTTACTTAAGGAATTAAGAGTTTTATATATTATTATATCTCTATATAACCTTAAAGCTAATAATATTAATAAAAGAAGATATTACTTAATTTTTATAGCCTTAAAGAAGCTAAAAAAAAAAAAGAAAGCTAAAATAATATAATAACTTAAAAAAAATATTATTTATTAATAAAATAGCTATAAAAGCGCTATATAGATATTCTCTTTTTTATCTTATTTATAAGTAAGAGCTAATATACCTTCTAGAAATTAATCTTCTTACTTAGTAATTAATTAATTAAAATAAAATATTAATAGCTAAAAGTTTAATCCTTATAAGGGTTAAGATTTTTAAAAAGAAAAATAAAAATATAAAAGTAATATAATAAAAGATTAATATATTTAAGGTAAAAATTATAAAGAGGTAAAATAAAAAAAATATCTATAGCTTAAAAAAGACCTCTCTAAAGGTTAAGGATTTAATATTAAGATTTAATACCCCTTAATTAAATAATATATTAATAAAAATATAAATAATATATAAGTAATATAGCCTATTTTATATCTTTAAGTATTATAATAAAATAAAGCATTTAACCGGATAGGTTTAATTAATTAAACCTATAGACCTCTATCTGCCTCTGAGTCTAGCGCCGAGCCCTGGCGCTAACTCTTTTTAGGTTTATAGAACTCCGATGCTGACTCTAAGAACTAATCCCTCTGAAACCTATAACGCTAATAACCCCTATTTCCTAATATAGTTACGCCTATAGCTATATAGCCAGATCCTAGCTAACTTCTTTAATCCTCTTATTTAGCATGGCAGAAAGTATTAATACTTATAACGAGGGGTATAAGCTACGCCGCGTATTAGTTATATTCTAAGTCCCTAAGGAATTAATCTTCCTCGCTAATAAGAACTTACCCTTCCTTTAGCCTCCTTTTAAGAGCGTCTAATAAAAAAAGCTCTTTTTTAATAAAATTAATCCTTCTATTAATATTACTACTAGGTAAAAAAAAGCTAAGTAAAAAAAGAAAAATATTATAACTAAAGATTATAAGTTTAATATATTTTAGATTATTAAGGTCTTTATTTAATATAATACTTTAAAGGTATTTATTTAATATTATTTCCTATAGCTTATTATAAGTACTTTTTATACCCTTATAAAGCTTATAAACTTCCTCGCTAAGATTATCTTAGTTATATTAAAAGGTATACTAATAGGTATTAGCCGCGCTATTTTAATCGCTTAATTAAAGGTCTCTGTGAAAAGCTATTATAATTATTAATATATTATTAATTAGTTAATTAGTTATAGATTAATTAACTAGCTAATTAACTAGTTAGTTATAGTTATTATTAGTTATAGTTAAACCTCCTCTTACGAGGATAATAAAAGCGATTTTAACCTCTTTAAGTAGTTAAGAATTATAAGGGCGATTAGAAGGTTAGTATTAGAGGGGAGAGCTATTATATAAAGGGGATTTTAACTCTTTAGTTAGTTAAGATATAAGCTATTTATTATAAATAGAGCTAGCTTTAATGCATTATTAAAACTATTAATAATTATATAAATAAACCTTATTAATTTAAGCCTATTAAGACCTCTAGCTTTAGGTATAGAGCCTTTATTATTAAAATTACTAAGATATTAATTATATTACTTTGATCCCTATTTTAGGTAGTATAAAGTTAAATAATAATAATAAAATAAATTACTATAAATTTAAAATACTTAATAGCCATAAGATTATTAAATCTATCTATAGGGATTATTTAAAGAAATTTATAAAGGATAAAAATAGCTAATAAAAAGAAGAGTTAAATAAAAAAAAAGTCCTTAAAAAGCTTAAAAAAAAAAAAAAAAACTAAAAAGTAATAAAAATAAAAAAAGTATATAAATAATAAAAAATAAAAAATTAATAGCTAATTAAATAATTAACTAAGAAAGTAATAATAAAAGTAATAAATTAAATAATAAAAAAGAAAATCTTAATAAAAAAAGTAAAATATTATATCTAAAGAGAAATACCTTAATATATATAAAAATATAACTCTTTAACCTTATTACTAAGTAAGCTACTTAATATAAGAGCCTTTAAAATAAAATAATAAAAAAACAAATATTAAAAACCTATAAAAACCCTTAGGTTTTTAATAAAAGAAAAAAAAATAAAAAATAAAAATTTAATATTATAATATAATTATTAGAATTTTTAATAAATTTAAGTGTTTATTTTATAAAGGATATAAAAATTATTTAATTAAATACTAGATATATTACTTAAGATATTAAAGATAGTATTTAAAATAAATAAGATATATTAAAAAAAATTAATAATATTATTTATTATAATTTAAATATAATACTTAAATTCTTTATTTTATAAGAAATAAATTTAATATATAGCTTATATAAAATAATTAAAGCTAAATAATAAGATTAATAAAAAGATTAATAAAAAGTAAAAAATAATTAATTAATTAAAAGTAATTATAAATATAAAGCTAGACCTTATTATTAATTAAATAAAAATAATAATACCTTATTATATTTAAAATTTATTTCTTAATAAGAAAATTTCTAAGACTTAAAATTTACCCCCTTTTAAAACCTAGAAAAATTAATTTTTTTATTAAGAGCTAATTAATATATTTCTTAGAGAAACTAATAATTTTATTTTTAATTCTTATTCTTAAAAGGGTATAAATAAGAAATATAAAAATAAAATATTTAATTTAATTAATTAATTTTAATTTTATTAAGTAAATCTTTTAAAATATTTTTTTCTTATAGAGGTTAATTTAAAGGACTTTTAATAATAGATTTTAGCTAATACCTAGGTAAAAACTCTTATTTATAAGGCTTTTAATATTAAATATAATTAATATATTTTATATTTATAAAACCCTTAATTAAGATATAAAATAAAAAAAAATAAAAACTATATTTCTTATTTTAATTAATATTAATTAAGTAAAATTAATAATAATATTAATAAAAAATAAAATTATAAAACTTTAAGAAAATAATCTTAAGAGCTTTTTAATACTTTAAGTAAATAATTAATTACTTAAAGAATTATTTATAAAAATAAATAAAATTAATAAAAATATAAATAATCTAAAAGGAATAATTTAATATTAATAAAATAAGCTCTCTTATAATTATATTAAAAGCGCTATAATACTTAAAGAAATATTTTATAATAACCTTTAGGTTTTTATAGCTTATATTATTAAAAGTAAGCTTAATATATAAAGGGAAATTATTTTAATTAAGGATAAAATAAAAATAAATCTAAACCTTTAGGTATTTATAGATTTATTTAATTATTTAATTAAAAAGGCTATTAAAAATAAAAAGGATATAAGAATTAGCCCTAGGGAGATTAATTATTTAGGCCTTTATAAGAATTATCTTAAACTTATTATAATTATTTTATTAAGAGGAAATACCTCTTTAGAAGTTAATATAAAAAAGCTAAAATTAAGTAAGAATCTAAATATTAAGGAAAATATTTTATTATTTATTAATAAGAATCTTATAAGGAGTTTATATAGATATAATAAATTAATTAATTAAAAAGTATATATAAAAGTAATTAAGTTAAAAGAGAGAAAAATAAGAAAATAAGGAATATATAAAAGTTATATATATATAAGGTTAAAATATATAAAAAAAGAAAAGTAATATATTTAGGTAATTTCTATATAGGGAGCTATAATTTATAGTTACCCTCTATATATATTAGAAAAGCTAAATAATTTTCTAAGAGAAAAATAATATATTAACTTTTTTTTATATCTTATATCTAAACTAGCCTATTATTTTTTTTTTTTAAGGTATAAAAATATAAACCTCTTTTTATTTATAATTACTTATATTAATTATTTAATTAAAATATAAAGCTCTTTTTTACTTATTTAAGAATATATATTTATTCCTTTTAATAAAATAAGACTTTTTATCTAATAATAATAAGATTAATATAAATTAATAACTAACCTTAAGATTAGCCTTTTTATACTTTAAAACTAATAAATTTAAAAAACTAAGTAATTTTCTTTTATTTAATTATATAAAGTATAATTATATAATAACTATATATTATATATATTATATATAAATTAATAAAAAGACTTTTTAAAAGTAATAACCTTATATCCCTAAGTATACTTTAAACCTTTAAGATACTTTTATTTATATAATTAATTATTTTCTTTACTTTTATTAATTACTTATAATTTATAGAAAAAAAAAATAGCTTACTTAATAGCTTAAGTTAAATACTTTAAAGAAATAAAAAGCTTTTTTAAGAAAAATAAACCTAGCCTTAATATAATTAAAAAGTTATATAATTTTAAGTAATTATTTTTTTTTAGCTATAATAAAAATAAAACTATTAAGATTTTATTACTTTTAAATATCTTAGTATATTAAATAATTATTAATTAATTAAATTAAAGTATAAAAAAAATAAATTTTAATAATATTATTATAATAACCTTATTTATAATATATTATAAAAGAAGTATATATTAGCCTTATAGCGCTTATATTAAAACCTAGAGAAAAATAAAAAAATACTTCTTAATAATTTAATTTTATTAATATTATAAATACTTAAGAATAGCCTTAAGAAAGTTATTATAATTATATAATATAAAATTAATATCTAAGAAAAAAAACTAAAATATAACTTTAATTAAAAAGAGTTTTTATTTTTTTTTAATAACTATAAAAAAGTCTTAATAAACTATAATATAGGTTTTAAAAGGATTTAAAGGTAATATAAGGCCTATAAAAAAAATTTTTATAAGATTTTTTAGGTTTAAGTATAATAAATATTTTATTATATTTATATAAGATAGGGTTAAAAATAACTTTTATTACTTTAATATAATATTAATTAATTAAAAGTTTTATATAAAACTTATTTTTATTACTTAATAAAAATATCTTATAAGTATTAATTAATTATATTACTTTAATTTTTATTTAATTTTTTTAATTTTATAATAAAAAAAATAAAAATATAATCTCCTTAGTATATTTTATTTCTTTTAAACCCTTAGAGGACTTATAAAAATAATTTTAAGTAAATTAGCTATAATTTACCTTCTTATAGCCTTAAATATTAATAAAAATAAAAAAATACCCTTATAATTATTTAATTTATTAATCTATAATTAATTATTAAACTTATAAATTAAGAGAGAAAAGCTTAGAAATATCTTATATAATAATAACTTAGAAGGCATTTAAGGTATTTATTAAATTATAATCTTTAATAAACTAAGAATTAAGAATAATTATTTTTAATATAAAAATACTTATAATAATATTATATTAAAATAATAATCCCTCTATATAGATTTAATTAATTATAATTAATTAAATTTACTTAAAAAATACCTTATAATTAGCTTTATATTAATTAAGGAGGAGATATATTAATAAATATAAGAGATATTAGCTATATTAATAATTAATAATTTTATTACTTAATTTTAATTCCTTAAGGTAATCTAAGTAATATAATAAAACTTCCTTAGGGACTAAAGCTATTTATAATCTTTAATTCTAAAGTTATATTTCTTAATTTCCTTATATAATTAATTAAATAATATATTAATTAAAGTATAAAAATTATAAATAATTTCTTTATTTATTAAAAGGAAATAATTATCTTAGCTAATAATAATAAGCTTAACCTAAAAGTAAAAAAATTAATAATAAAGCTAATTAGCTTAAGACTTAAAGCTTAGAAATAAGCTAATAAATCCTTAATTTTTATACCTCTTAATTAAAAGAATTAATCTTAGACCTTAAGTAAGCCTCTTAAGAATTTATCCCTAGGGACCCTAAAATAATTATAACCTTTATTAAATAATAACTCTAAGTATTAATAAAATAAAAGCCTTTTTTTATTTAAGGGTATAAAAAATATAATTATAAAGAAAAAATTATTAAGTTTATTTAATTAAATAATAATTAATTATAAATAAAGTTAAATTAAGGATAAATATCCTTATATTATTAAAAAAAACCTTATATTTATAGCTCTAAAGATTTTATTTACTTAAATTATAAGACTAATAAGGGATTTATATTAAAATAAAAAGTAATTAAGGTAAGAATAAAAATTATATTAATTAACTTAGGGAAAAAAAAAATAATTTAATATAATATATAATTAGCTTATATAATAATTATTAATTAATAATTATATTATTTACTTTCTTAATAAAATAATAAGATCTTTATAATAAAATAAACTTTTAGTTATTATTATTTAGCCTTAGATATTTATTATAATATTAAAAAAAAGCTAAGATAAAAAGATAAAAAAATAATATAAAAATAAAAATACTTAATTAATTAATTTATAATAGCTATAAGCCTAGTATAATACTAAGTAAGGCATAATAAAAATAATATATATAAAGGGAAATAGGTTTAATAAGGCTTTTTAAGAACTATAAGGATAGATATTAAAGCCTTATAGGGAGCTATAAATTAGGAGAAATAAGTATTAAGCTATTTTAGGCTATTAAGTAATTTCTTATATATAAAAAAGAAATTAAAGGCCTTTAATCTTTAATTATTATTATTTTCTTTAGGGTTAATTTAGGAATAAAAGAGCTTTAAGCTTTTTTCTTAAAAAAGACTTTTATTATTATTAATTAATTAATTACCCTTATTATTTTATATAATATTTAATTTATAAAAAAATATATAAAATCTTTCTTTAAAATATTACTTAAAGAAAAATATATTCTAAGATTTAGCTATAAATAGTATATTATATTCTTTTAATAAATTAATACTCTAGATATAAATCCTTAACTACTTTACTGCCTGGATAGCTAGTAGGCTTATAGTTATACCTATAGCAGGTATTAGCTATAAGAGGCCTATATATATTACCTCCTTATAGCAGTATATCTTATTAAGAGATTAAAGGATATTATAAGTCTATAATAGATATATATTAGGGTTAATCTGCTATTACTAGCTACCTAAAGAGTCTTTAAGATATACTATATATTATAATCCTATAGCCTTATAACCTTATACTAACCTATTTATAATAATTAATTACCCTTAAGGAGGAAAATATATATTAAAAGCTATTATATAGGCACCGGGGTTTACTATATAATATATAATAGCTAATATAATATCTATTAGTAAAGTATTTATAAGCCGCTAAGTCTAAACTATAAATAGAGGCATAGTAGTATAATTATAGCGCCCTATAGCCTAGGCCTACTAATTATTTTTAATTAGCTATAAAATAAAGTAATTATTCTAATTTAATAAAAGCCCCCTTATTAATATTATAATATTATTAATAAAAATAAGGATATCTAATAGGTTTTAGCACTAGCGCTAGGTTTATTAATAATTAGGTATTTTAATAATAATATTATATATAAGAATTAAAAGTATCTATTAATAAAAAAATTCCTCCCTTATATATTTTATATATTAAGGTAATTTACTTCTATTATTATAATAGCTATTATATGCTTTATAGCCTTAGGTAGCCTAATATAATTAAATAACTAATGCTAATAGATAATATATTATTTATTAAATAGCTATATTCCTATTAAATTACTTATTATATTTAATTTTATATATTACGGCTACTTTATTAGATATAGGAGAGGATCTCTTACTCACGCACTTTGGCGGGCTTATATAATAGATCTTATTTATATGACCAGCCGTATAATATATCACGTGATCTTATTTGTACGGCCGGTCGTACATATATGAGGACCCCTGCACAGGGGAGGCTTAGAGCAACTCAACAGGAATAACACAGCCGTAACACGACCAAAAGGCATTTTACACACATAGGATCATCCCATCAGTGCACAATACCTCCAAGCAGGTATCCCAAGGGGTCAATAACCAATCAAGGTTCTCTCTTAGGGCGATACATCATCCTTACCTCACTCAAGCCCAAGGAGTAAGTAACGCGATCATAAGGTCTAACTATCGCAGGGTAGGCATGATCTTCACGGCCTCATGAAACAACTGCGTTAGTAATCTAGCCGTATGCTTTAAGTAACTCTGCGGGATGGAGTACCCCGCACAAGAAACAACTTCAGACAACAATCAATCAACACACTGCTGCTGCCCATTATTCTTTACCTGATCCTTGATCCTTTCAGCACGCTCAGTGCGACACTAACCAACTAGGCCTCTCATCTCCATAGACCAACTATTAGAGGAATAACACTAGGGCGATGCACGGCTTGTAGGTCCTTGTGCCTGGCGACGGAAGAGTTAGCGTGCTCCGATTGGCTGGGGTGCGTACTGTGGGTTCTCCTGGCGTGCTTCTGGCCAATCGAGTTCAAGTTAAGCACACGCTTGCCATTTTTCTTCTTCTTCGACTCACCGCTTGATCTGTTCTTCTTGCTGAGCCGTAGCGAGCTCGCTTCCATCTACCTATCATATATTGCCTTAGGGTATACCTTGCTGACGCCGTGGTAGGTTCCTGGCCAATTGAATTCGAGTCGACCACCCGCCTGCTATTTTCTTCTTTCTGTGAAGACAGCACTGCCACACCATGCTGAGCCGTAGTATGGTCTTGGCATTCGCCCGTCTCTGCTGCGAGCCTTGGCGGCCCCAGTATCCTCAAGTTCTTGGCCAATTGAGTTTGAATTGACCACCCGCCTGCCATTTTTCTTCTTTCTATCTACATCCCCAGTGAAACATAGCAACTTTCTGCTAAGCCGTAGTTCAAGTTCCTGGCCAATTGAGTTCGAGTCAAGGATGCATAGGACGCTGCTGCGCCCTCCTTGGTACCTTGGCGGACCCAGTCTCTTCGGGTTCTTGGCCAATTGAGTTCGAGTTGACCACTTGCTTGCCATTTTCTTCTTTTCTCTAAACACCGCGTCGTACGTTGGAGTGCCTCTCTGCTGAGCCGTAGAGTTGTCCTTGAGAGTTTCAACCCCCCAGTAAACCCATCATCACGAGCTCCTGACCAATTGAGTACGAGACGACCACCCGTCTGCCATTTTTTCTTTTGATGAACAGTGCCTCTGGCGGCTTCGCCTCCTTTTTGCTGAGCCGTAGGACCTTGGCGGGCTTAGCCGTTGTTGGGCTCCCTCCGACTGAAAGCACGCTTCATTTCCTTCGCCCTCGTTACGTACGCGCCTTGCTGAGCCTCCTCCAGTAGACCCATTATCTCCGAGTTCCTAACCAATCGCGTTCAGGTCGGCCACCCGCTTGCCAGCTTTTCTTTCCTCGCTGCGCGCTGAGCCTCGTTTTGCTGAGGAGCGCCGCGTGTGCTTTTGCTGAGCCGTAAAGCATTAGCCAGCTTATCACGGAGTGACACAGACAGGGAGATACTGTAACCTGTCTTGCCTGTCGCTCCTAGCTAATTGAAGCGCTGTTAACCACTCGCTTGCCACTTTCCTTCTTTTCAAACCGAGGCAATGCACGCTGAGCTGAGCCGTGTTGACGCCAAGCCTCTGGTTCTCGCTGAGGATGGTTGTGTCGACGGCTGGTTTCTACGCGCAAAACGAAAGTCATCGTGTGCCACTAATATCCCAATAGAGAACGTCACCCAGGCCTGTTCAAGAAATAAGAAGCGGCCTGCCTGAATCAAAGAGATCTCTTCCCGTTCATTCACGCTTTCGAAGCCGTTACACAGCCAAGAGCCGTGGCAGCCACAAGGAGCCTGCCGTGCCACCAACCCACGTTTGTCAGCCAACCGTATGTTTGACTGCATCTCTAACATGGCTCCGAAATCCCTGTGCATGATAATCCGTGTGAGCTTCGTTAATCATAGAAATGGCCTCAATTGTTCTCTTCCCCCCTATACCTGTTCTTGCTGTTGCCCCTGCTCCTGCTCCTGCTCCTGCAAAATGGGAAGACGACATCTCTGGCCAAGTTCAGATTTGTAGTGCGTCCTCAATATGTCTGCACGGCTAAACCTCCTTCCACAGCCCCAAGTGGCCCCATTTCGTAACACCCCTGCGCAAACGAATCTCTTCTCCTCGTGCGTTTTCATGTGTCGCTTGTGATCGCCCGTCCTGCCAAACGAGCTCCCACATACGTGACAAACATAGGGCCGCTCTCCCGTATGGGTTTGCAGGTGAGACCTCAGATTGCTCTTTTTGGTGCAGACCTTGGTGCAATACTGGCACTTGAACTCTCTCGGTCTTGACCGGTCACGCGGGGCAATTTGTCGCTGTTGGGCTTCTGGCTCCGACGCCGAGGACTCTGCCAATTCTTGGACGGGCAGCTCTTGGTTGGCTACTTCTTCGACCGTGTTGCCCGGGATGCTCTGCGCCACCTCTGCATCGGTTGGGAATTCCTGATCATGCGTCTCCTCGGTGTAATGCGTAAGCTTGACGTGCTTGTCTCGTTCTGCCTCGGAAGAAAATCCAATGGCGAAACCCGTGCAGGCTGCTTCTGCGCACCGGAACGGCCGAGTGTGTTTCTCAATGTGTTTCTCGCGATCCTGGGCCGTAGGGAAACCTGTCGCGAAAAACTGGCAGCTGAATCTAGGGCATTTGAAGAGGTTGCTCCCGTATCTCTCCTTGATCTTCTGCTTGTCTGATTGCGCCAGATTGGAAGACAAGAGTCGTTCCAGGGCCTCACGAACCTTGCAGACAGTGTCTTCAAGGTCCAGAGCTATTTCCCCTTTCCTCATCTCCCCGAAAGATCTCAACTGCTTCCTCGTCGAGACCACCGCTTGCGCGAGATTGCCATGAAAGGATAAGCCTTGGAAGTACTGCAGCCGTTTCTTGGTCCCGTCTGGTACGTGAAGAGTAGCAGTCGGGCCCCTCCAATGCTGACTGATGAATGTCTCCAGAGATTCGGCAAGCTCATTCATCAGTTGGTCGTAACCATCAGCTTGTGCGGTGCCAGCCTCCAGGTGTCGAACCCAGTGCAAAACTGCATAGTCCATGAACCCATACTCGCCCTTCAGTATCTCATCATCTGTAGGCTGGTTTTCGAAAGCAGGAAGGTTCAGATAGTCAATGCAGCAGCAGGCTAGCTCCAGTTCTTTAGCAGTTGTATCAACATATCGTTTGTTCTTGACCAAGAAACTGCAAGGCTCTGTTTTAGTAGGACTGCTCGGTAGCTCTGTCTGGGTAACTCACAACTTGGCAGTCACGTGAACCAACTCGAGCGTTCCGTCTGGTTGGATCTCGACCAAGGACTCGCAAAGATCTTTAGGAGCAACCCGAAACTTGTTCCGCTCGACTTCAACCGACTCTTCGTCGAGGTCAATAGACTTCAAGATTTGTATCTCGTGCCATTTCAGCGATCTCTTTGCACAGACCAGCCACCCCAGTAGCCACGAGATATCCTCCTTCGCTGCAGGAGAAGCTTGCTCAATCATCCTATCCAATACTCGTTCGTACCTACCAAGAAGTCAGTTGAAAATACTCATTCAGAAGTATACTACTCACGCTTCGTCGATTCCGTTTGGAAAGTTGTTGCCCAATTCTCGCTCAACTCCTGCGATGGATGTTTGACCCAAGAGGTTGATCCAAACCAGCTTTACCAGCAGGAACATGCCCTGAGCAGCATCAGCAACATTGACAGCAATCCTGTTCGCTTCCTCCCTTGAAAGGTCAAATATCCCGGCGAGCTTGTTGGCCTCTGCTCGGCTGTATGCATGAATATCATGCTTGTTGTCTTCAGCTCCAATCTTGATGTTGACAAGGTCATCCAATTCCTTTCGACCAACGCCGTCATCTTGACTGACGAAGAGGCAACGCAGCCTGTCGGGTTCAGTGGTTGGGAGAGTTTCGACTAATTTCCTGAACCACTCTGTGATGTCTTTGCGCTCATTTCTCGGGCACTCATCCAGGCCATCAATGATGATATACGCGCGTTCGCAACTTCTAAATGCAAACGCTAGAAGCTCCTCGAGTAGAGATTGTGAGGTAAGTAGCGCTTCGCCACTGTCACAGCACTTTCGGTACAAGTAGGTCAACAAATCTTTATCCTGTTTGAGGAACTGCAGGAGGAAACTCCGAGCAAGTGCATGAAACGTATTCTTCTCGGGTTGACCGTCCTTGCAATAGAAGAATAGCACTGTGACCGGGGGCGTCAGCTTTTGTGCTTCCTCTACCACAAGGGAAGCTAAGATAGTTTTTCCTATCCCAGAATTAATTAATTTTCTCGCATATAGACGCCAAGAACTGAGAAGAAATCACCTGCGCCTGGCAAGCCCTTGAGCCAGAGTAATGGGGGAATTGTGGGATACCGAGGATCGAACCACTCTTTGAAAAACTGGTTGTCCAAAAGCCATTGTCCGGTGCCAGGGTGGTCTTCTCGAATCTTGGAAAAGCGATCTTGATCGTTGTCGGGATTTGTTGCTCTCAGCCAGCTATAAACGGCCAAACGTCGATGAAGCTGTCTCTCCTCCGTCTCGGCGTCTAATCGAGTTTCTGCGGTTGAAAGAGCCTCTAATGTTGGAGGAGACTCTTGTGGCTCTTCAATATGAAGGTGATCGGCCTGGTTCTCAATCAAACTTCGCCGTCGAGCTATGCCTGATATGATTTCAAGGAGGAGAGACTTGCAGGTATGCCATGTCGTCTCAAATAGCTTCTCCCACTCTACACACCAGATATTAGTAATCTGATGAAGCAATAAACCACGAAATGGATACTGACGGGGCCGCCGAAACAGCTTAAGGGCGATCTGATGAAACTTGATGATATCCCCGTATATGAGCACCAGAATCTGGACCATATGAGGCTTTTCCTGGAAAAGGCTTCTGTACTGTGAAAGGAGTGGAAGGGCCTTTCCGATGCGTTCGTATATGGCAAGAAGCTCGCCAAATGCGAAATCGTTTGAACTCGCTGCCTGTTCAACTGGGTTAGTCCACAAGACTGGCTGGACTAGGCATTGAGCCTTACCTCTAACAAGACCTTGACCGGCCCCTATACAGCCGTGAGCTTCGATGTTTCGGCGTCTTTCTCGGAATTACTCACCCAAATAAAGGCCATGATCTCGTTATTGTCGCAGAATTCCCGAACCACTTGTCCATACTGTTCAATAGCCGTGAGGAATGGCTTCAACCGGTTCGGGTTCTGTAGTCTCCGCTGGGCATGCTGCTGAACCTGTAAAGTCGCAATGCTCGTCCTCAGCGTCTCACGCGTAGTAACCTTGAAGTTCTCCTGGTCCCTTTTCTTCAAATCCTTCTTGAATTCCTCCAATGCCGTCTGGAATCCTGGGGAGTGGGGATGGTCGGTTTCCATTGGTCCTTAGCCTTGCCCTTGCCACTGAAAAGCAACAGACTAACATTGGGTGAGAAATCTAATACGGCGCTTAATGTCGAACCATATCGAGATAAAAGAAGGGGTCCAATGTCACGCTGAGCTTGCTAAGAACACGCCGGTCATAGTAAAGGCATCAACCGCCGAAATTGATTGCTGCCAAAATACGGATAAAATGCGGGGTAAACGAGGGGTTAGATACTCAGCCGCAGCAAGAGCACATCGGGCTGCCGCAAAATCGTTGCGCCGGGGCAGTAAGCCCAACCTCCATTCCGCGGCATTGGAATAGCCTCACCTCAAACTTGATATTTGCAAGAATGGAGATGGCACGAAATTCTCTGAAACGACCATGCCCGTTCGAGGAGCGTGGGCAAACCTGGTCTCCTGCCGCTCTAACGCCAACTTTCGAACAAATCAACGACATACCGCACGAGAATACCTGCTTCGGAAGTGTATGGCTTCATAGATCTGACGCTCGAGCGAAGTTACTCACGAATTAACCATGGTCTAGATCATTGGCGAGAAGGCACAACTCAGCCAACAAGTGCACCCACAAAATCTATCGTCACAGTCCTTCGCCGTTGTGAAAGAAGGCGATTACTTTGCTCTCGGGGATGGCTTCCGCACTTTTGCGCGTTTAACAAAGGGCATGTCCAGAAAGCTCCACGCCCTCGATAAGGGGCCGCACGTCCGTCTTCAAGCATATGTACCTAGAGAGGTCGTGGCGGCAAGGTCTTGGCTTGTGCCGACCCTGTTTCCTGTAGAGATCAACCTCTATGGTGCTCGAGACGACGCTGAAAAGATTGGTGCCATCTTGTCTTCGACGGGGACTTTCCTCCAGTTTCCACAGTACGGACGGGAAAACGTTGAGTACCATAACCCGCACTTTTTTCGAGTAGAAGGATACTCGGAACAAGTCCCGATCGAAACCCTGCTTCCATCTAGACAGGATCAACTTGAGACTTCAGGCCAGGGTGGGGGTGAGCAAGTTCAAGGGGACGCCTCTGCTGTGGTTGATTCGATTCTCGACTCGCTGTCACATCACACCATTCTACGTGACATTCCTGTCGATGACCGTATCAGGACTGTCCTTCTACCGTAAGACCTGTTTAGCCTGACATATAGGGAACTGATGTTGACCCTTTTCTGTTCATGGCAGTCACCAGAAGGAAGCGATCGACTTCGTTTCGGGGCGAGAGATCGGCAACGTACCTTCCGAACTCAGCCTGTGGAAGTATAATGACTTGGATACGGATGAGCCTTTGTTAGAGCCTAAGCTTTGTCCCAACGTCAAGAAGCATCTCACTCACGCCGTCTTTCTGCAGTTACCAGCATATCTTCACCGGAGCAAAGCGCCCCAAACAAGAAGAGGCCGAGGGTGGTATCATTGCAGACGAAATGGGTCTAGGAAAGTCCCTCGTCATCTTGTCGACGATTGCCGGGTCTCTGGACCGGGCGGAGAAATTCGTGGCCTCTGAGGACCAACTGACCTCAACTGAACAGCAATCCAAAACTCCCTCCAGAGCCACGCTCATTCTAGCGCCTTCTTCACGTAAGTGCTGGCTGAGAACGTAATGGCTAGAGCAGGGTCACTTGGGCTAACTGCGTATTAGTCCTGATTCGAAATTGGATTGACGAAGTCCGCAAGTATGGTTTGCGCAATGCAAGTCCCTTCCAGTGACATGGCTAATGGGCGGACAAGGCATACCTCTGGAAGTCTCTCATTTCACCAGCACCTCGGGCGAGAAAGGCACAAGGAAACACATCTGCTCTACCAGCGGGAGATAGTTTTTACCACGTATGCCACGGTTGCGACAGAGTTCTCTCGTGGCAAGAGTGCCTTGGCCAAGATTAACTGGTTTAGAATTGTTTTGGACGAAGGTACGCATAAGGGCCTGGAATCATGGGATCATACCGGCTTGGCAATTGACCTCTATCTTAGCCCATGACATCAGAAATCGTCAAACGAACCAGTTCAAGGCCGTCACCCGGCTCTCAGGAAAACACCGTTGGTGCCTTACCGGCACGCCCATCCAGAACAGCCTCGAAGACCTCGGGGCGTTGGTCTCCTTTCTCAAGGTGCCTGTACTGGAAAAGCCTTCAACATTTCGAAAATTCATCACGAGCCCTACAGCCTCATCATCGAATGACCGGTTTCGGAATCTTCAAACATTGCTGCAAACCATCTGCATCAGAAGGACAAAACAGCTGCTGAATTTACCGCCACCTATTCCGAGAATTCGTGAGGTGCATCTCACACCTTCGGAGCGGCAGGAGTACGACGATTTAATGCAACAAGCCCGAACACAGATCCAGATGGCAGTTAGTGGACATATCAAGAACAAGATCAACTCCATAGTGCTCGATTCGCTCCTCAAGCTTCGGCTTTTTTGCAACAATGGCAGCACAAACAACATTCTGCAGCTAGCGCCAACGGGGCTTCCATCGGACTCGGATGAGGCGTTGACTTACCTTCAGCAGCATGAGCTAAACGTTTGCGCTTATTGCTCTGCAACTATATACTCCATTAACAGTTCCGAAGACGCCGATGGCGGGATGTTCATAAAACCCTGCTGCCATTTGGTCTGCCGCAACTGTACGCCTCAGCATCGTTCAGAGCACGACCGTTGTCCGACCTGTGCGCCAGGGAATGAATCGACGATCCACGAAATTCCACTGCCAGTCGGCTTGCCACCCCATTCTCACAGCGGTCTTTTCTCTACAGGCAAATATCCATCAAAGTTGCTTGCACTCTTGTCTGACATTCGCAGCGGCGCCGGGCACAAAAGGTACTCTGTCCTTCACGTCAATATTTAACTTGAAAAAGCTGACACTGGAACTCCTAGCATCGTCTTTTCTTGCTGGAAGAAAACACTTGATCTTGTTGGGAAACTTCTATCCGCTCACGGAATACAGCACAGAATCATCCATGGCGGATGCTCACTGACACAGCGCAGTACGGTGTTGAAGGAGTTTCAGTCCCCCCGTGGGCCAGATATCCTGCTGATGACGCTGGGAACTGGTGCGGTAGGGTGAGTATCATTATTTGGTGATTTTTCATAACCTCGCGCATTAACGATTCAAAGACTGAACCTTGCGGTTGCATCTCGTATATTTCTCTTGGAGCCGCAATGGAACCCGTCTATTGAAGATCAGGCGATTGGAAGAGCGCTTCGACTCGGTCAGAAAGCCAAAGTTGTTATCACACGATACATTGTGGCGAATACAATCGAACAGGTCCGAGAGTCATACTCTTCTATTCTGGCTGTCAGCTGACTAGCCATAGGCCGGCGTTTTGTCTCGCCAAAAGAGAAAAATCCAGCTTGCAGGAGGAGGGTTTGGCAAGGGGAAGGATATGCCACCTGAAACGCTTCAGTCGCTCTTGGTAAGACGGCCACAAAAGGAGCAAACATTGGATCTTATTGACGATGCTTCTAGCACGCCTTCAACGTTGATGGACCTTCTGTGTCGTGACGAGCCTAAGGGCACGATCCAAGGGTATATGTTTCGTCTTTCCTCCCTCGGTTATCCTCCAACGTACTGGGTAAAGCCGTACGCGAGAGCTTACAGGCACTCATGTCTGCTCCTACATCCTTCTAACGATTATGTCACTTTCTCTACTACGTGGTATAGGCTGCAGGGTAATAATGTCCAACCGTCATGTTCTCTTTCATGCGCTTGCAGTTTTGCCTCTTCATAGGCTACCGGAATGGCGATTTATCTAGCCGTTGGCAGGAAACTTGATGATTAGTGGTGGGGGAAAGAAGATACTTGCTCTAACCATAATAATAGTTTAGAGAATAAGGTACCCATGTTTGCTAGTCGACATAGATGCAACATTTTTTTACCCCTTCGGCTTACATATATGTACGGCTCAGCAACAACTGACAAGGCGACGAAGGCAGCCTCTGAAGAATATGAAAAAAAAAAGGGGCCAGCGGCAACGAACTTTGACTTCATTGGCTATTGCTTGAGAAAAGGGTGGGCCTATTGGCTATCCCCCACGTCGTAGTGGAAGGTGGATCGCTTTGAAGGCAACAGGGCGAACAAGCATCATGGCGTCATTACGGCTCAGCGCGTTGATCGCCTTGGCATAACCAGAAAGAACATTATGGCCAAGGGCGCCCTAGCGTTGACCTGATTGACCTTTAGCATGACCCAGTGGGGGCAGCAGCTACCGGTACGGAGTACTTAGTCAAAAGGCTGCACAGGGCCGGGGGGGGGGGGGCGGCCTCGGAGCAACTCAACAGAGATAACACCGGTACGGGGTACATCAGGTTGATTGTCGGGATTTCTCGCACCTCCGTGACGTCATCCCAACATTTTGCGAACCAACCGTCCTGTACCTACTGTATAGTAACAACTGGCGCAAAAATAGTGCCACGGCTTCCAACAGTCATATTGATAATCTTAGGAGGTTCTAAGGTTCTGGCAGGGAGGGCGTATGTTACGGGATGAAACAATAGACTCGAACAAACCACCATCACCTAAAATCTTTTTTTTATTTTAGGCTGCAATGATGTCAAAAGCTATTAGCTACAATAACCTAAAATATTATAGTATACCCTTAGGCCTTAGCAGCTTGTTCCACGTCTATCGAGGTACGTTACTTATTTTGTTTCTGCCCCGTCCCTGACAGCACGGCTTCCCAGGCCGCCTCTAGCATAAGCCACGATGGCATGGCCCCGTCTCTTTGGACGGTTTGCCTTCTCCAAAGCCCCAGACTGCCGGCTCGGTGTGGAAGGGGCGTATTTACTTATTGGGTAGCCTGTGTTGGAAGACATCAGTGTCAGCTTGGGGCCCTCCCTGAGTAGAAATGCCATGATAATCCAGGTTGTATCAGGCCCGAGGCAACACCAAAATAGAAAAAACAAATAACCCCTTGAAAAAATAACACTGGTGATTTAGAGGAAGAAGGCAAGGCGTTTATCCACTCTCGGGAATAGAAAAGGTGGCATCTATTAGAAACGTCATTGAGGACAACAACAACAACAACAAGAGATAACACAATCGTGGGAAGGGAAGGACTGCGTCAGTTTCATCCATCACAGCCACTTGTCAGGCATATCTCGATCTACATCCGAAGGCCACGTATCAGCTTACTCGAATGCCATCTTATCCTCCCTCTTATATATTGCCTCCAGAGCTTGACTGCCAATCTTACTCGAGGGAACATCATGCTATTAGTCAATTGGGAGGTGCAATACCCCTCGGTAGGTCTCCAGTGAGCCTAGGAACCCCTTAGAAATGGAACTGTAGATGTGTGGGATGCAGGTGCTGCCTGGTTCCCGTGGAGAAACGGATAGGCTGTGATGAAGTTTGCCTGGGTTAGCGCGGTATTCATCGTAGAATTCATCAAAAGCCCCTTCCTGAGAAACTAAACCGGAACGTTCCGTCTCTTACGGCGGTCTGTAAGGCGTGCAGCAAGGCACCCTCCTCCGTTCCATCCAGTTTTCCAATGAGGCGCAGCTGAAGTGGCACAGCCAATACGGTCGAATGATTCTGGTTATCGTCTGGGTCGTGAGTTCATATCATTGGTACAATTACAGGACTTGCACCAATGGGTCTTTCACGACCCCGCTTGTATTCGGCTGTGCGGAGGTTGCCCACAGTGTGCTGACTTGGGCATTATCCATTCAAATGCCCTCACAGCATCATAAATAGTAGAAGACAGACACTTTCTTCCAACTCTACTAATTTGCTGTTTAAACTGATTGAATTCATCAGTATGTCATCACAAGACTCTCCCGCCAGTTTCGGGTCCATCGGCGCTGAGCCACCCGTGCTATCTGTGGTCTCTTCACCCATCTCTATCGTCTTCGAATGGGTAGCCCTGCTACCGCTGGCGATATACCTTGCCAGTAGCCGACTTCCATATCGTCTGGTCGGCCAAACTGCCCTATCCGGCCACGTTCCCGTTGCCCTTTTCCCTCGCCTAGGAGTGCTGGGGACCCTTGCCGACTTCCTCCAGCAAGGGCAGGAGTTCTTTGACCGTGCCTCTTCAGTCAATGATCTCAGTCACAAAGTCTGGGACGTCAACTGGGGTAGCATATTTCCCTGCGCCAATGGAGCCGTGGCGACTATTCTCAGCGCCTATGCACTTCGGGGCGTCAAGGTCCAGAAGGTACCGGAAGAGGTGGACCAAATTGCCCCTCATTTATTAGGAAAGGAACCCAGCTCGGAGAGCTCCTTCGAGCCCGTCAAGCTCAACAGCCCCTTTCGCCGTTATCAGAAGCTTCACATTCTCCACTTCTCCGAAACTACGAAGAAAGTCAGCCATGCTAGATACCTTTGGGATGGTTTACCTACGGCCCTGGAAGTGCTGTTTCACACCGGGCTTCTAAGCATCAGCGTAGTATGTTGTCTCTTTGGCCTCTACGGAACAGCTGCCGCCGTCTTCCTCGCAGTCCTCTTGCGAGTTAGCAGACAGCTCATGACGATTGAGAGACCGAGTGGGTATCTGAAGAACAACGAGGGCGACCTCCCGGGTTGTATGTTGGTCTCACTCCATGAGAACTCTTCAACGTGGTATCTTTACATCGGCTCTCGCGGAGTCATTGATACCATCCTCAACAAGACCATGGTCCAAAATGTCAAGTCCCCTCTGGGTGTCTGGCATGGCTATGGGCTACGACTCTTGGAGGCACTGCAGATCCTCATCATGACCTATGTGGCAGCCCAAAAAGGCTGGGACGGAGTGGCATTGGTCTCTCTTGTTGTTGTTGCCTCGGTAACTGACTTCATTTCCTTCAGCGATGACCGTATTGCTGCACGGTGGCTAAAGAGAGAAGGAGTTCGAGTGGACGCAACAACCTTGCAGTTCAGTGGTCGAACACCTATGATCGGGACCATTCAGGCATTGGGCAATCAGAGATCTACGACATGGATGGACGGAATCATTGCCCCTTCAACTCGCCGCAATGTATGGCTCCGGAAGTTGGCATCCCAGGAAGTTGATTTCAGCCTCGAGAAGGACCTCAGTGCCAGTGATAAGAACTGGATTGATCTAAATGAAAAACTGACTCTCGTGGCGCAAGCTATGATCCCGCCTAATGTCAAAGCTGAGGCGAGCCCATGAATCGGTTCTGGAGAGTTAAGGCTCATTCTATAACGGATCTTCCTCTTTCTTAAGTAGCTCTGTATTCCTTTCTTCTTTTTGTCCCCTTTCTTTGTTTGCTTATGTACTACCATTCCTCGATATGGAACCCGTTCTGCCCCCAGATATAGATAGTGTCGTTTATGAGATCCTTCGTCTTTTTCTCGTATTCTCCTGTTCTTCTGGTGACCAGTATCTCGTGTTCCGCCTGGGACTTTCTTTGTCACGACGACCAACAGATATTCTCAACAAATACTCTCTCACCCCGTTGTCCCGTCTCAGATTCCTCGATCTTTCCCGCGGGGGTTTAGGGAGAAGGTGTACGCCAACAACCAGATTCTCCGTTGTCTCCACGGCGACCGCTGGATACGTCGGATCTGATGATGGAGTAAATTGGACATGTCCTGCCAATGCCTCGTACACATCCAACTCCTCGCCCAGCGGATCTCCCGGCCGTTCCCACGGTTCCCTCTCCCTTCCTAATATCCCGACGCGTGGAAAACAACTCTTCGAAAGGCTAATGATGACGTCAAACTGCCACTGTGTTCCTTCGTCATCGAGTTCTATGTTGATGAATACCACCCTATTTGGCTCTATGCATAGTTCAGTCTGCTGGAGGCCCTGAACCAGCGATTGACGGGAATCACCATCCGGAAGCTGTGTCATTCTCTTCACAACAGAATGACTGAAGGTCGCGACATACTTAGCCACAATGCTGATCGACCCAGGATAGTCCAAAGAAAATATTGACGAGCAGGCGAGCCGGTCCGAATAGTTGTTGGCTCGAATGAGGATAGGTTCGCGGCTGCGTTCTTCCTTCCAATCATTGAAGTTGACCCGACTCATGTCGCAGAGCTGATGAATGCGTATTCGATGGTAGGCATCCGCATCAGCGTCGTAGGTAAGATAAATGCCAGTTTCCTGGCTGCTGTCAGACCCAATGCTGCAACTGAGCCGAATGAGACCGGCGTTGAGATCAGCCTTGTGCCTCCAATGCTTTGCGGTGATTGCCAGGCCTTGGTTTGTCATGGAGAAGGTGTTGCCGTAGTGTCCCAGAGCTTTGACCTTGGAAGCATCCCAAAAGTCCTTAACCGACCGTGCGAGAATCCCCCATCCGGACTTGGACGCTGTGGCCAAACAGTCAGCGAAGAGCGTATTGTAGTCCAAAAGTGTAGCTTGCCTTGATGTTCGGGACGGTTAGGGCGCCCACCGATTGCCTGCGGCTCTTTCCAAGCAAACAGTGAGTCGTCGTTATAGACGATAATCAACTGACGCTGGAGTCTATTGAAGGCCTGCCTGCTTCCCTCCCCATAGATGAGAGGCAGGCTAATCCCCAAAAGACCGAGCAAAGAGTACGTCTCATCCTCCTCGACCGTTGTTTCGCGGCCAGAAGCCCACGAGAACCTCATTGCCGTCGAACACGAAGCGAAGTCTGTTGGTTCAAAGCTTGTCAAGTGACGTGCCTCGATGTTACTGGCTCGTTCGATCTCATGGGCCCAGCTCTCTCGAGTGCCAATCCGGCGCCACGCACGATCAACAAAGACCAGATAATGAGGCGCTAGTAGCTCTTGCAGCGTCCAACCCCTGGTGAACCACTTCGCCTTGATGAAGAAGCGCTCGAGGGCTTTATGGAGTGGGCCGCTGGGATTAGCGGCGTTCTGGCTGCCAACCGTGCCGTCAAAATCCACATTCTGAGGTAGATCCATGTCTTTGACCTCTCTGAGGACATCTATATCCTCCAAGTGAGCATAACAGATACCCGCACTCTGATACCATCGGAACATGGCATTGATAGCTTCTTGGGTATCAGCAGGATTGGTCTTGTCGATGCAACAGGTATCCATCCAAGCCCACTCCCAACCATCCCTTGCCGCCCGGTCGCAGTATTTTCTCAACTTTGACCACCCTTTCTGCTTGTAAACATCATTCTTGATATCTCCCTTTCTCGTTTTCATGTCCTGATAGGTGATTTCGTCCTTGGATGATATCCATGTGTGCGAGAGAATAGCGTAGGGCGGAAAGGGGGCTGGGATGTCACTGGCCTCAAAGAGCTCGTAGGATTTAGTTTCGAGAAGTCTCATGTTAGCCTGAGGCTTGCGAGACGTATCAAAAGGCTATAATAGCTAAGACGAGCTGCCTATGACGTTCAGACCGTTGTGAGAGATTTGTTGCGGGGTGCTCCATAGAGCTTAAGCGAACCGCTGGGCTAAGTTGGCATGCCGTCTTCGCTTCCCCGCTCTTCATCTAGACCACCATTCAAAAAAAAAAAAAAAAAAAAGCCCCACCTTTCTTACTAACATGTCTCGCACCGCCTCTAGGTTAGGTGCCCATTTGGGTCCGTCCGACGCCGCGTCGCCGACTTTCCACCCAGAAAGAAGGAGAGGTTTCCCATCATGTTGTCCAGCTTGTCGCATGCTTGCCTGGTAGGGCCCAGTCGCCCATTCTGTCGGTTTGTCTCTGTTATTGGCGTAGCTGCGCCCCGTGATGGCGGAAAACCATGATTCATGCAAAGAGGGCGTGAAAGTAAGCCATACATAAACCGCGATCTGGTCGTTTGAGCCTCCACTCGACTTGGGCGCTATTTTCTTCTTCTAGGTATTTGGTCATGCGTTGGACCTCTGTGGCTCGCTTTTGTCTTGGCACAAGTGAGTCATCAATGTGCTCAAAGTGAGGCATTTAACCTTGATGGCTATGAGACCGTCTCTAGTTAATTCTTTGAGTTGCAGTCCACTCTTCGTCCATCTGTTTGTCTTAATTATCGGCCAGTTTATAAAACATGTCGCAGAAACCCGCACCCACGGCCATTGGCCACTTCGACTCAGCGGCCGCTCAGTATGAAGCTTCTACCGGTGGATGTACCCTACCAAGTATTCAAGTCGGGAACGCGCCCCATTCCCGCTTCTGCGCCAATCACCTGTTCCTATGTTGAGACCGTATGACTAAGATGGTCCGATCTGCTGGTGGCTGGGATGTGGATACTAAGTGAGGAGCTATGCTCCTCTCAGATATATGTAACTTAGACCTTTTAATAATACATTATCTTCCACTCCCGCAATATTATCTTATCAGGTTATGAGCCCAGAGGGCACTATCTTCCTCTAACCTAAAGCTAAGTATTTTTTATTTTTCTTTTACCTTTAACCTTTTCTAGATAAATATAAGAAGTTAAAAGACTTCCTTTTACTATATATATATATTTAGCTTACTTAGAGTTACCTTACCTTTTAGTATTTTATAGAGTTTATAAATTAATTAATAAAATATTATATCTAGAAATACCTTAAGAATAAATCTTTATTTTTTTATTTAATATATAAAATTTAATTATTAACCCTAAATTACTAAGGGACTCTTAGACTATAATCTAGCTAATAAACTAATAGACTTAAATTAACCCTCTTAGTCTATTAATCTAAGATTATTAAAGCTCCTTAATTAGGTAATCTATGCCTATATAGACTAAGGCTGACTAAAATATAATTTATTAAATAATTAAAAATAAATTATTATCTTATTCTTAGATAATAAGAATAATATAAAGTGCTAAGACTGCTATATATTTTATCCTTTAGATAATTTTTACCTAGCTTAGATAGCCCTTATTTATATAATACTATTATATTACCTAATAAAGATAAAAAAACTCCCTAAGCCTTTACCTAAAACCTATTAAAAACTCTTTATCCCTTTAATACCTTAATTATTAACTTTTTAAAAGATTTATTATATTACTTTTAAAAGAATTACTTAACCTCGCTAGTAATTTAAATATTATTTTAAAGCTAAAATAAATTAGTTAATAGCTAATATAAAAGAAAGAAATATTAGACCTATTAGATATATATAGTTATAGAGACCTTTTAATTAAGAATATTTAACTATTAGTAAAAAGGAATAACCTTATAATATAGATTAAGGTATAAAAAAGCTATTAAGATTAAATATATAGCGCTATTTAAAGTTAGTTTAGATATAATACTTAAGTATTTACTATAGGGATATTAATAGCTTAGGGCATAATTAATTACCTTAAAACCTATTATTAGCCTATTAGAAGTACTATTTTTTAAGAACTTAACTAAAGATATTAAGAACTTATCCTTAATTCTTATAATTTAATTATTAAATATATAAATAAGCTTTATTAAGTAAGGGCTAAACTCTTAGAGATAAATAAAATTTATTAAATTAAGGAATTATATTTTATTAATAAGTTTCTTTATAGACTTAGGCTAAATTATAAAGTCTTTCTTATTACTTTTAATTAAAACTATAATATCTTCCCTATCTAGGATCTAAATAATTATAATATTATTCTTAAAGAGGCTATTATATTTAAAACTATTATTTTTATTATATCCTAAGAAGAAAATAGATAAAAAGGAGCTACTATAAGGATTATATATAGAGCTATAGTGGCCTAAGATACCTTAGGTTATAACTATTATAAAAGAAAAAAATATAATAAATTAACTTATTAAAAACTTTACTTAGAACTTAGAAGAGAGTATAAAAGAATAGCTTATAAGAGATAATAATAAAAAACATAAAGATAAAAAAAAGAAAAAAAGAAAATAAATAATAAACTAAAATCTATTATAGCTATAACTCTTATATATATCTAACCTAACTAAGTAAGACTAGCTCTTTAATAAAATAACTTCTAAGGTTATCTTAGATTAATTAGCTTATTATTTAGGCTCTCTAGATCTTAGGTATCTCCCTAAGCTTAGGCCCTTAAATAGATCTATATCTTAGATAATAGTATTTCTTTATATATTTTCTATTACTATATAAACTTTATAGTTCTTTATAAGTATTAGGGATTCTTAATTAATAATATTATAAATATAATAATTATACTAAGAGGATATAAAACCTACTCCCTTTAAGTATAAAGGCCCAAGGGGCTATAAAATATTACCCTTAATAATACTCTTTATATTTTAAAAGGATACTTAAACCTATTATTTATATTAGCGCTAGAGAAAAAAGGTATAAAAGTTTTTTCTAAAATAAAAAGGTAATAATTATAAATAAAAGAAAAGTTATCTTTATTATAATAAAGATCTTAGGCGTTTATATAATTAATAAAGCTAAGGAAGATTACTTTTAAATTATATTAGCTTCCTTTTTAATAAGAGACCCTTAATTATATCTTTAGCATAAATAACTTATAAACTTAAGATAAAGAAATATTATAAGACTAATAAAAATATTTATTAGAATTTAATTAGATTAGTCTATATTAAATCTATATAGAGCTTATATATAAGGCAAACTTAAGGAATACCCTTATATTTAATTAATTAAGAAAAAAACTTACCCCCTAAAATATATTTATATAGATATTACTAAGCCTTTCCTAGAAGTAAGAATAAATAAAAGCTATTTCTAGGCCTACTTTATTAATAACTTTACTTATATATCTTAGGTATATCTAATTAGAAAGAAGTTAGAGTTTAAAGAATATTTCTAGTATTTATTAAAGTAGTTTAAAAGACTAAAAAAATAATACTACTTTTTATATTTTAATTAAAGAGGAAAAAATTAAAGCTATATCTTAATTATATTTTATTAAAATAAAAGAATTTATCTCTTTTATATAGGAATAAAGTAATATAAATAAAATAAATTAATAGAGATTCTTAATTAAATTATCCTAAATAAACTTATACCTATATTAATTAAATCTAAACTTACTTTAAAATAATAATTATACCTCCTTAAGGTAATAAATTATATCTAAAATCTCTATCTTATAATAAGTATTTTTATTATTTTATATTAAGCCTAATATAAAGATATTCTTAACTTTAATTACTTATAAATATTTAGCTTATAAATATAGGCTTTATTTCTATCCTCTAAATAAAAAAAAATATAATCTAGGGGTATTTCTTATTAGCTTCTTAGCTATTAAGGTAATATAAATTATATTCTCCTTAATAAAAGGAGCTAAGTCCTTATATCTAATAATATTATTTTCTCTAAAAATATTAAAAGTATTAAACTAATACTTAATAATCTTATATATTAAATAAATAACTAGAGATTGTTATAATAGCAATAAGTAGACTAAGAATAGAATACTAATATAGAAAAGCCTCTTATTTTAAAACTATTACCCCCTTTGATCGCATTAAGAGAAATAAATAAAACTAAGGAGATTAGCTATAGAGAGATAACCTTAAATAAGTCCTTAATAAGAGATCTAAGATAAGATCTAGACTAAGAGTTAATTAGATTAAGTATCTATATTACTATAGATGAGTATAAAGTATTACTAGAAGTAATAAAATAATATATAAAGTCTTAACTACCTAAAAGATTAATTAGAAAATAATTACTATTAAGATATATACTAGCTAGCATAAACTTTGCCTTTCTTATAATAATTATAAGATAATTATACCTAATTACTCGCAATATTAATTAGTTAGAACTAAGAACCTTTAAGGAAGCTATTTAGGGTCCTTATAAAAGACTCTAGTAAGGAGAACTAAAAGATAAATATAGATCTCTAATTAAGAATATTATCTAGACCCTAGTTATACTCTTATTAGGATAAAAAGCCCTTTAAGGCAAATAGGTATTTAAGCTTAAATAAGGGGAAAATAAAGAGGTTTTATAATATAAAGCCTACTTTATTATAAGAAAATTTAAATAAAAAAAAGAAATTAACTTTAATAAGACCTTTACTTTTATTATTAAGCTAATAAGCTATAAGATAATTTTTATTATTATAGCGGTATTTAACTTAGAATTAAAATAAATAGATATTAAAATAGCCTTTCTTTATAGCCTTATAACTAAGGAGATATATATAGAATAACCTAAAGGATTTAATAATAAAAGTAGGAAAGTCTATAAGCTCTTAAGAGTACTATATAGACTAAAGTAAGCTCTAAGAGTATAATATAAGACCTTTTTAACCTTCTTTAAGATACTTAGGTTTAAGCCTTTACTCTTAGATATAAGAATCTTTATAAAAGGTTATATATTTATTATAATATATATAAATAATCTACTTATTACTAGACCTTCTAAGGATAAGATTATAGTAATTAAGTAAGCTCTATATAATAAATTTAAGATAATTAACCTAGGCCTATACTAATATTACCTAGGTATATCCTTAAAAAGAGATAAAATAAATTAATTAATTTCTTTATCGCAAATAATATACCTAGAGAAAATACTTTAAGACTTTAAAATAAACTAATATGCCCCTAATGCTATACTAGTTACTATCATAGTATATAAAGGCTATTAGATCCCTAATATATCTTATACTTAGGATAAGACCTAATATTACCTTTACTATCTCTTTATATAGTTAATACCTAAGAAACCTAACTAATAAATATTAGACTGCTATTAAGTATATCTTTTAATATCTTAAGGGATTATAAAATTTAGACCTAGTATACTAAGGAAAGCTATAACCTCTTCTTAGCTATATTAACTTAGATTAGGCAGGAGACCTAGAGACTTAAAAGTTAATATCTAGATATATATTTAACCTTAGCATAGGCGCTATTAACTAGAGCTTAAAGAGATAAAGGACTATTACCTTATCCCTATATAAAGCAGAATATATAGGGTAAATAAGAGTAATAAAAGAAGTAATCTAATTAAAAAGCTTTCTTTAAGAATTATTAAAAAAATATAAAGAGGTCTTAGAACTAAAGATAATTATAATTTTTTAGAGATAACTAAGAAATAATTATAATATTAAAAAATCCCTAGTTTTATATAAGAATTAAATATATTAATATTTAATATTATTATTATAAGAAGAAAGTTAATAATAGAATTATTAACTTCTAATATATTTTAATAAATAAATAAGTTATTAATAGGCTAATAAAGGCTTTACTAAAGGATTATTTCTTATTATTTTAGGAAGTATTAGGTCTTAAAGAATAATATTTATAAGAAGGCATAAAAATAGGCATAAATAAAAGACCTACTATAAATAAATAAGAGACCTATAGATCTAAGATTATATTAAAGTATAAGGAAGGTATAAAAATAAGTTAAAATAAAAGATCTTCTATAAATAAAAAAAAACCTATAACCTTAAGATTATATTAAGCATAAAGAATATATAAAAATAGACTAAAGTAGGAGATCTTTTATAGATAGAAAGAAGACCTATAGGTTTAAGATTATATTAGACTAAGAAGAAGGTATAAAGATAAGCTTAAGTAAGAGATCTTTTATAAATAAAAAAAGACTTATAGTCTTAAGATTATAAGACTATATAAAGATAGGCTTTAATAGGAGATCTTTTATAGATAAAAAAAAAACCTATAGGTTTAACATTATCTTAGATTAAGAAGAAAGATATAAAGATAAATTTAGGAAGGAAATCTTTTATAGATAGAAGAAAACCTATTATCCTAAGATTATATAAGGCTATTAAGGATTTTTAAGTGCCTAAGTCGAGATAGCTCTTTCCCTATAGTTTTTACCTATAAAGGTATTTTTAGGGTTTTAATAAGGCTTAATAGGCATATATACTAAGTCTAATAGCAACTTAAGTAAGAGTATTAAGGCTATATAACTAAGATAATCTAATTTATTAGTAGCTGGGATATAGATACTAAGTGAGGAGCTATGCTCCTCTTAGATATATATAACTTAGACCTTTTAATAACATATTATCTTCCACTCCCGTAATATTATCTTATTATCCTAACCATCCTTATATGCTATTGCCTTAGGAACGGGGCCTATTCCTAAAATTTATCTTATTTCTTAAATTATTAGGGATTATTTAGAAATAAGGCCTATTTTCCTTAGTAAGACTAATCTAGCTAATTATTACTCTATTTAAGTCTAGAGTAGGCATAGGAGCTATCGCGGCAATTAGGTAGACCCCATAAGGGAGCAAGGAATCCCTATCTATGCCCTCCTCTTTTCTCTCTTAAGGAGGTAAATTAAAGAGAGAAGAGAGCCCTCTCTCCTAATCTGCCTAATTTCTATTAGTAATCCTCCTCTAAATTAGCTAGTATCCTCTTCGCTAAAGTAAATAATATAATTAAGTAGCTTAACCGCCTTGGACTTTACCTTAATTAGCTAGAGCTAGTAATTCTATATATTTAATATAAGTTTGCCCTTAAGGCTAATAGAGATTATATCTCATAGTACCTTAGAGAATAGCATAGTATCTCTAAGCTAGCTTATTAAGGGCTTAGCCTATTTATTTAACCCCTTTGCCTCCTAAACCTAGAGATACTCCTAGTGCGGTAAAATAGCTTTTTACTATACCCTTACCTTTATATCTAATAAGGCGCTGCCTATAGGCATTGCGGGCTCTAATTAACTAGCCTTAAGGTTCTCTCTTAGTACTTAAAAAAAGTCTACTCCTAGGATATCTAATATAATAGAGGATATAGCTTCCCTAAGAGTTACTAGCTATAAGACTATATTATAGGCTAACTTAGCCTCTAGACCTAGACTATAAGTAATATTAAGTATTCCTAGATAGTTTATCTATATAATAAGTAGCCCTAGGGACTATATATGCCTGCTATTATATACTAGGCGCTAGAAGCTATATAAATCTTTGCTAAGAAACTCTATGCTAGAGAGTAATAATATTTCTCTTAATAAGCAAGGGGTAGTTTATTATAACCTACTAGCTAGATAATAAGTATAATTAACCTAGCCCTTATAGTAAATTAGATATAGCAAACTAGCTAAGAGAAGACTTTTTATAATATATAATAAGACCTAATTATTATAATAGCTTAATGCCCTTTTAAAGATAACTTAGGGCCCCTATAGCTTACTAATTATAAAAATAAGGCTCTAATAAGTAGTTAAGAGAATAAATATAAGCTGGCCTAGATAATAGCTGCCCTTAACTATTTATTTAAATATTCTAATAGTATTATTAAGTATATTAATATTTCCCTCTAGTAATAGCTTTATAGTATATATCCTAATTAACCTTATAAATACCTATTTAAGCTAATTATTAAGCCTAGTATAGAATAAAGATATTATTAATTACTTAAAAAGTATCTATGCTTCTAGTTTTAATTCTAGCGTCTACCCCTAATACTAACTAGGCGTCTATATTAATAAATGCTCTCTAAGCCTTAGAGGATAGTATTAGAGACCTTATGGGATGATCTTATATGGGAATAATATAATAATTTCGAGAATGTATTCCTACTTAATAAGGAGGAAGAAGAAGAGAAAGAGAAAGAGGAGGAGGAGGAGGAAAAGGAGGAGGAGGAGGAGGGGAATAATAGCGAGGATAAAGACCCTAATATATATTTTATATAACTATTATTACTACTACTACTATAAGACCCTAAGGCTAACCTAGTCTTATAATTCTGCTTATTTATAGTAACTAAGGATTTTATAGATAGAAACTTAAAGTTAATAATACTTATTTACTTTAGCGCTATATATAGACTTATATTACTTATAGGGGCTAATTTTTTCTACCTAGCTTAATTTACTAGTATCCTCTCTAGCCTTATCTATTATACTTAGCTTCTTATTATAGAATCTATACTGCCTAGTGCTATATACTAAAATCAACTTTAGTAGAGTTAATTTATTCTGCCCTACTTTATAGGGAGTAGAGTTAATTTATGCCGGGGGGTAGAGTTGAATTTATAATTAGCTATAAATGCTAGTATGCATTGCTTAAGGCTTGTTATAATTAGTATTTAAGGGGGGGTAATTATAATCTAAAAAAAGTTAGAATTTTTAGCTATAGTACTTTAACTTTTTAATTACTACTATGCTATAATAATAAGTTTTATTATAAAATAAGGCTTATTTAGTGCTATTTATTTATTTATTTTACTTCTTAAATATAAACTCCTTATATATTAATTATATTAATTTAGGTATATTATATATAAAATTATTATATACTTATAAGTATAATATTATAATATAAACCTAGAAGGTTAGTATAAGCTAGTAAAAACTATATAAAAATTACCTTATATATTATAAAATTAGTCTTAGTTAGATTAGCTATAATATCTATTACTAATAATTAAGCCTATTATTTATCTTAGCGTATTAAAGTTAGATAGATTAAAGTATTAAATATATAGCCTTATTTTATATTAGGTTTAGAATATTTAAGCTTATTATATTAAAACCTATTAATAAGTTAATCTAAGCTATAAAGAATAACTATTAAAGGGATATATAATGCCTTTTATTAAACTACTATAGATTAAAAATATTATATATTAATGCTTTTTCCCTTCTAGGGCGGGTAATAAATAGTTTAAAATTAGTTAAAATACTAGTCAGTAGAGAAAGGAGAAATTATAAGCAAAGCTAGCTTCCTTAAAGCTATAGGTAATAATTTAAAGTCTTCCCCTAGAAGCATTTATTTACCTAAGATAGATATTAGAATAAAAAGAGGGATACTATAACGCTATGAATTAGCTATATATAATTAGTAAAAATTTAAGTAATAAAACTTTTATAGCTATAATTCTCTAATTAGAGAGAACTTAATAGCCCTCTATATACTAAAATACTTAGCGAGATATATTATAGGTATTAATTAGACTATTAAACTAGTAATCTCTAATAATAGATTATATTTTAGGTTAAGGAACCCTTAAGGGTAACTTAGACTTTATAAGCCTATATAAGGATAAATAAAAGATATTATATATATAGGAGTATTAGACTTAGTTATAGATTATTATAAAGATATAGTTTGCTATATTAGCTATACCCTTTGCTATTAGTTATTTAGCTTATAGCTTTAAAGTTACTAGGAAATACCCTTTAGTTATATAATAAAAAGAAATAGTAAGCTTAAATATAGGTAGATTAAGAAATAATTCTTAGCCTTTACTTTTTAGATATATTAAATACTAAGTAATACTTAATAAGAAATAAGAAATATTAGGCTAAATTTAATACTCTTTGCTTAACTAGAGTAGATTTAGAATTATAGTATCTAGGACCTATTTGATACGTCGAAGGGACTTTGGCCTAGGATAGAAAGTGAGAGTTATAGTGGCATTGGAGAAATACTTAATGCTCCTATTAGCGATCAATCCGATAGGGATATATGTGATGTATTGCAGGATAGAGAAGGGATATATGGCGATAGATAAGAAGAAGAGGAGGATAATAGTGGTGATGACGTGGAGGACTGGGACCTCGAAGATGACGAGCATGACTATGACGATTCTGGATATAATAGCGACCTTATCGGAACTAATAAAGAGCCCTACTCAGAACCACTTATCAGAGTAGAGGGCAAGTCTACTAAGCTAGCATTCGACGAGTTCCTTAAGCTTCTATTCTAACTATGTCTCTCTCTCACACACACACATATACACATAAGTCTATTACGCCCGGTAGGCCACGCCCAAAGGGCTCTAAAGCTAAAAATATATACGCAACTCTAATTCTTGCCTTAATCTCACTAAGCCCTTATAGATCTCGCCTTATTCTTTTAGTTTAATTATCGCTCTTTTTCTTAGTCCTTATAGAGGTTAATAATAAGTTAACTTAGAGCCTAATTCCTCTAAGTATTTAATTTTTTATTTTTAATAGCTAAAATAATACCTACTTTTAATTATATAAGGGGTTTATAGTTAATATTAGTAGATTAGTAGGTTAATAGAACTTAAGTAAATTACCTTTAATTAAAGTAATTTATAGTAATTATAAATCTAATTATTACTTATATAGTATTTATATTAGGTATTTACTTTTATTTATTTAATATTATTTTCCCTCTTAGAAAAAAAAATATTATTATACTTTATATTTATATATTAAAGTATCTCTTTATAATATATTATCTAATTTATATAGCAAAAAAAAATACTTTATTATTTCTTTTACTTATTTATATAGGTATTTATTTATTAATCTAGCTTAAATCTTATATAAATAGCTATTAAGCTAAGCTATTCTAGTCCTAAGCTATACTAATATACTAGCCTCCTTCTATAATAGCTAGTTATATAGTAGGTGAGTATATCTTCTAGGTAGGGCTAAGTTAACCCTTCTAGAGTATTTACTTACCCCTTTTAATAGTCTTTTTTTACTTTAGAGCTTTACCCTTATTTAGTTTAAAATTATTAACTTTGCTTTTACTAATATTTATTATAGTATAGCATATAATTCTATTACTTAGCGGGCTAATATCTTAGCTATTTTTTAGACTTTAAGTTTAGTGCATAAGGGTAATTAGACTATATTAACCCTATTCTTATCTCTCTAAAGTGCCTCTATAGAGTTATATATATCCTAGATATGCCTTTATCTAGATTACTAATAAGGATAATATATAGCCTATGCTATAGATTTATTACTTATTAGGATAATAATAACTTAATATCTTATCTCTAGTAGCTACTTAAGGCTATAAGTAATAGCTATTAACTTAGCTATATAGGGATTATATTTTTCCCTTATACCTAAGGTAATTAAAAAGGTTTTAATAATTTTACTTACTTTTATTATAGAAAATAAAAGCTAGATAGTTCTTCTTATACTAACTAGTTTATTCCTTATAGAACTACTAGTTGCTATTTTAATTACTTATTAAGCCTAAGCTAAGTCCTTAGTCCTATCTTTTTCTTTCTCCCCCCTATCACTTAGTATAGCTTATATATATGCCTCCTAGGGTACTAGTATATATAGCTAAATAACTTCTATAGTGCCCTTTAGTATTTTCTTATAAATATTAGTAATACGCCTAAGTAGGGAGATAAAATACTTAAATGCCTTAATGCCCTATAGGAAGCTATAAAATAAATTAGTTTATAATAAAATATATAGGTTTACCTAAAGCTTACTTATTCTTTTCTAAAACTATTTATAAATAATTACTATATAGGCTTTTACTTTTATTATTCTTATTACTATGCTTATAAAAGACCTTATAATTATTTATACTTTTAGTCTTTATACTTATTAAATAATAATTATTAGTCTTATCTTATATATATATATCTAGATATTAAAGGTATAATTTACCTTAGGGGTTATTATAATTATAAAGAGTTATCTTATTATAAAGGGAGCTAGGCCTTTAAGTTATTTTAGCTTTATTATTACCTCTAGGCCTTTAGTTATTACTCTTATAATATATTACTTATAATAGAGCTACGAGTTTATAATAACCCTTAGGATCTTAATTTAATTCTATAATAAAACTCTTTTTTCTTTAATAATAAATAGCTTTATATTTACTTTATTAATATACCTAATAAAATATATAATTATTATTTTTTTTACCTTAAAGGTTATATTACTTTATTTCTCTTAATTATAAGCCTTATTAATAATAGCTTATATTTTTATTTAATTACTTTAAGCTATTAGTCTTAATACCTATATAGTATAGTTATTAATAAATAAAATAATAATATTATTCTTATTAATTTAGGTCTATATTAAATCTATATTAAAGAATAAAAATAAGATTAGTAATAGGAGTAATCCTTATAGAAGCCCTGCCTATAGCAATAGCTAGCTCTTAGAGCTTTAGTATCACGGCCCAGTATTAGACCAGGCGGTCTAATAAGGCAGAAAGCTACTATGTGATAAAGATGATATAGAAGTAAGTAGGACCTATTATAATATAAGTAAGTATTTATATATCGCGCTTACCTATAATAGTATTAAGGTAATAAGTAAGTAAGTATTATATATTTTACCGCAGTAAATACCCTAAGTATATAAGATATATTTACTATATTTCCTTATATAGTAGCTATTTTAGCTATTAATATAACTTAGTTATACTTAATACCTTTAAGTATATTACTAGATATAATACTTTTATTATTTAAGCATAATATAATTACTGTATTTACTAATATAAACCTAATATAACTAGTTTATCCCTTAGGAATATATATAATTATTATATATTAATAGCTCTTATTTAATAAATTACTTATATTACCTTAAATAATATTAAATATAATAGCTACTTAGGCGACTCTTATAACTAATTATTAATAGGTCTTACCTATTAATTACCTACCTATACCTATCTAGGCTACCTTAATTAATAAAAAAATAAAAAATAATAATAATAATAATAAAGATATTAAATAACTATGTATATAAATTATTACTATAAGCGCTAAAATAGATAATATGTATAACCTTATTAAGAGAATAGGTAAAACCTAATATATCTAAAATATAGAATACTTAAATAATATCTAAGAAGTTAATAATATAATAATTACTGCTATAAGGGGCAAAGATATAAGAGAAATCTTAAAGTTAGACCCCTTAGAGAAATTTAATAAAACTACCTATAAGCTACTTATATTTTTTATAGAGCTATATGCCTTTATAACCTATTACCTAATATAATTTAACTTAGTATTTAATAAGGTCTAATATATTATAAGATAATTTACTAAGTATATTATAGCCTAATTTAAATTAGTTATAAAAGAGTATTTTATTATCTTATTTATTAAACTTTTACCCTAAACTATTAATCTCTATTTTCGCTTTAAGACCTTTAAAGCTATACTTTAATAAGCTTTTAGAATAATTAATAAAAAAATATAAATTAAAAGAGAAATTAAGGTACTTTAATAAACCTACTTAGCCTTAGAATATAAAATAAAGTATTTCTAACTCGCTTTAAAGCTTAATTAGGATTAAAAACTTTTAATATTATTTTTCTTTAATAGACTTAAGAAAGAAGTCTAAATAAAATTCTATAAGAAGAATTAACTTAATAACCTTATTAATTATATTAATAGGGTAATTAGGATTAATAATTAGTAGTTCTTATAAAAAAAACTATAAAACCCTAAGTTTAATAATAATAAAGCTAATAACTTATAGTTTAATATTAATTAAGGTAAAAAAAGAAATAATAATACTTCTTATAGTATTAAAGCTAGCCTTATAGTACTTAGAGCTATATAAAAAGGCAAATAGGACTATTATAGCTTAGAATATTAATATTATTATAAAATAAATTATATTAAAAAGGTTTATTATAAGAAATAATAAGATATTAAGGAAAGATATTATTAGCTAAATTAATAATAATCCCTCCTAGAAGGTAAGAAATATATAAATATAATATAATAAGTCTATTAGGAAGATAAAAAACCCTAGACTATGATTTAAATAACTAAACTTATTATGATATTATGAAGTAGATATAATATATTAGTAAGAAGAGATAAAGATAAATATAAATAAAAACTAAATACTAGAGTAACTTATAATTAAGTAAGATAAACTAGGAAATAACTAAAAGAAACCTAAGGTATATAATAGTAATTATTCTTAGAATTAATAAAGTAAGAAAACCCTATGCTAGATATAATAAATAGTAAAAGGGTTATTATTGTAATAACTAAAAAACTTAAATAAAAAGAAGAAATAATATTAAAAGGGCAAAAATAATAAGTACCCCTAATAATAAATAAATAAGCCGATTTCTAAGAAGCTACTATAAAAGGCTTCCCCTATAAGGAATGGATTATAAGATATAAAAGAAAAGAATAAGTTTTAGTCCCCTCTATAGTCTACTAAAGGGACTATAGATAAAATAACCCTATATAATATAACTATACCCTATGCCCTTAATACTAGGTCGAAATATCTCAGGAGTATAATAAGACCTATAAATAATAAAAAGCGGATTAATATAGTAGATTACTAAGATATATAGATTAGAGCATAAAGGAAAATAATATTAGTATTAATTAAACTAAGTTTAAATATAATACTAGGAAATTATAAAAGGAACTATATAAGGAATATTTTTAATAATAAAAGCGCTAAAAAAGTAATAATAAACTATAAATAAAGGAAAATTACCTATAGTTATATAATAAAAATAATAATTAATATTAGAATAGCCTATAGGAAAGGTATATCTAGATAGTATAAGAATATATAAATACTATATATAAGTAAGAAATCTATATTAAAGCCTATTATAAGGAATTAGCTAAAAACCTATAATATTAAGAAGTATTATTTAACCCTTAAGATAATATATAGATATACCTAATATATAAGGAATACCTTAATATCTTATAAATATCCTATTAATATTATTAATGCGAAGAATATTAAGAAAAAAAATAAAAATAAGACTATTTTCTTATTACCTTATTAGCCTAACTTAATAATAAACCCTATATATAATATAAAATAAAAGGGTATTAGGTATTTTATTAATATAATACTATTAGCGTCGCGTATATATAATACTATGAGGAATTATATTAAGCTATTTAGAAGTATAAATAGATTATTTATAAGGGTAAAGACTAGTAGAAATGAGTTAGCTAAAAGGAATAAGAAGAATTAGAAAATTAGTAATTAGCGACCTAGTTAGATAATAATAAAGACTTAGGATAGGAATAAAAATAATAATACTAAGACTAGCTATATAGCTAGGATAATATATATAATTATAAAGTATATAATAATAATAAATATAAGTATAATTATATTAGCTATATATTATTAAAAAACTAGAAAGCTTACCTATAAAAGGGCTATAGGCAGAAAAATAATTAATAATACTATAAAAGGCCTTATATATTATAAAAAAAGGTATTAACCTAAGATATTTTAAAATATTAATATAAGTTAAGGGGAAATAGCTATGCGCTTTAGTAGATAATAGAGTTAAGTAGAATCTTTTTAACCTAAGAATAGTAAATAGGCTTAAGCTATTATAGAGATATAAGGCAAAGCCTTATATAATAATTAACCTTAATAGAAAATAATTTAATTATAATAATAGAGTTATTAATAGCGAGATTAATTACTTTAAAGTTTTTATTAAAAGAAAAAATTAAGGAATTTTATTTAATATTATACTTATAGAAGGCTATAACCTAGTATTTAAGTATTTATAGTTATGCTAATTTAACCTATATTTTAACTAGAGAATTAGCTAGGTATTTTTTTTTAATAAGGAGATATTCTTTATATTAATTAATAACTTAGAGAATAATATAAGATCTTAAATTTCTATTAAAGATACTAGAGAAGTTAGGTAAAGGTAAATATAAGATACTTTTTTACCTAAAGGGATATAATATAAATATTATAATAGATAGAAATAATAATAATAAAGAATAATTATATATATTATATAATAATTCTATTAGCTAGAAGAAAACCTTAAGTAAGTTAAGAAAATAATAAAAGAAGAATAACTTAAGAATATTTTATTATAATATTATATCTATAAGAAGCTCTTTATAAAAGAACTTAAAATAGGTTTACTTAAATATATATATTATAACCTAGAAATTAAATTTATTAATAAGAAGTAAGCTAATTTTAATAAATTTTATTTACTTAATAAAATATAATTACTAGTATTAAAGGAATATATTAAAGATATATTATAAAAAGGATATATTAAAGAAAATAAGTTATTTATTAAATACTTTATTATATTTAACCTTAAGGGAGCTTATAACCTTATTTAGATTAAAGAAAAATATAAATAAAAAATTACTTTTTATACTAAGTATAGACTATTTAAGTATCTTATTATGCCTTTTAGACTTATTAATATACCTATTATATTTTAGTAAATAATAAATAATATATTATAAGAATATCTAGATATATTTATTATATATTACTTAGATAATATTTTTATTTTTTTTAAAATAAAAGAAAAATATATAAAATATATTTACTAGGTATTATAAATATTATAAGATGCTAAGCTATTAATAGAACCTAAGAAAAGTAAGTTTTATGCCTTAGAAGTAGAATTTCTTAGATATATTATTTCTTATAATAAGATATATATAGACCTTAAGAAGATATTAATAATTAAGGAATAAAAAGAACTAATAAATATTAAAGAAATATAATCCTTTCTTAGATTTATTAATTACTATTATAAGTTCCTAAGGAAATTTAGGAAAATTACTATATTATTAATTAATCTTATAAAGAAAAATAAATTATTTATATTTAGGGATAAGGTAAAAAAAGCCTTTTATATAATTAAGGAACTTATCCTAAATAAATTAATACTTAAGATATTTAACTTATCTTAATAAATTAAACTTAAAATAAATACTTTAGACTTTATATTAAGCGCCTAGATTAGATAATAAGATAATAAAGGACTTTTATATTTAATTATATTTTACTTTTATAAGCTATATAGAGTAAAACTTAATTACTTTATTTATAATACAGAATTCCTCGCGATAGTTAATACTTTTAAGAAATTTTAATATTATTTCCTTAGAAGTAAATACTAGATTAAGGTATATATAGACTATAAGAATATTACTTACTTTATAAAAATATAAGAACTTAGTAGATAATAACTATAATATACTAAATACCTCTTAGAATTTAATTATATTATTATTTATATTAATAAAATAGAGAATAATAAGGCTAATATTATTAGCTAATAACCTAACCTAGATATTAGAAAGATTAAAGCTTAAGAATAGCTACTATACTTTATACTAGAAAGGTACCTTAAGTAAGGATTTATTAGATAAATATAGAAATTAGTCCCCTTATTAAAATACCTAGTACTTATTAAAAAATATAAATAATTAGTTATAGACTTTATTAAGTATATATTAGGATATTAATAATAGAGCAATAGAGTTTAAACTTATAAAGGGAAAATCTCTATCCCTAATAAAGTACTTTAAACTATCTTTAATTACTATTATTACTAAGTTATACGCTATAGTAACCTAGAAGAAATAACCTAAGTTATATAATAATACTATAATAATTATAACTTTAGAAATAGGATAAAAAGAAAAATATATTAATATAAAAAATACTATAAAAAAACCTAATTATTAATATAAGGATTATTAATTTATAAATAATTAAGAATTATAGAAATATCTTACTAAATTAATATAGCTATTTATATAATAAAATAAGGTAATCTATAATTAAAATAAATCCTAGAATATAATAAGTAACTCTTAGATAATAAAAAAATAAATAAATAATAAGTCTTAGATAAATTATAATATAAACTTATATATAAGATATATAGTTATTAATTATATAGATATTAAGGAATTAATAAAACCCTAGGATAAATTAAAATAATATTTACCTTTTCTTATATAAAGAAAATCATTTTATAAATTATTAATTAATATAACCTCTATATAAAAACTAAGGTATAATATTATAAACCTTATAGGAAATTATAACTACTCTTAGTTATATAATAACTATGGGATTTTATTACTATAGACTTTATTATAAAATTACCCTTATTAAAAGAACTAGCTATTAGAAACTTTTATAATAGTATTCTTATTATTATAAATAGACTTATAAAATTCTCTTATTTTATACCTTATAGAGAATTAATAATAGCTAAAGAATTTACTTATTTTTTTTATTTTTATATTACTAAAATATATAATATATTACTTAAGATTATTATAAACTAAGGATTATTATTTATTTTAAAATTCTAATAAAGCCTTATAGGATATTTAGGAATTAATTATAAACTCTTTATTATATATTATAAGGAGATAAATAGATAAATAAAATATATAAATTAAATACTAGAATAATACCTTTAATGCTATATTAACTATAAATAAACTAACTAGGTTAAGAAGCTATTAGCTGCCTAGCTAGCTTATAATATAGCTATAAATAAAAGTATAAAGATTATATTAGCTTATACTAACTTTAGATTTACCCTAAATGCTTATAAATAGATAAGAGATATAGTTATTAACCCTAAAGCGATCTTTATAAGTAATTAGCTATAAAATCTATATAAAGAAATATAGATAGAGCTTAAATTTATTAAAAATAAAATAAGTAATTATACTAATAAGAAAAGAATTAAGAGATTAATTTTCTTAGAGGGAAATATAATCTTATTTATAATAAAAAATATTAAAATAAAATAATAAAATAAAGAACTAAACTATAAGTATATTAGACCTTATAAAATTAAGTAAAAAATCTTAGAATATAACTATAAACTAGACTTACCTCCTAAGGTTAAGCTCTATTTAATTTTTTATATTTTATTACTTAAATTAGTAAATATTATTATTATTAAAACTAGTAATAAACTAGAAACCAAAGTTAATAGACTAGAAGAATATATTATAAAAGCTATTTTTAATATAGATAAAATTAATAGTAAAATAATATATTTTATTAAATAGAAGAATTATCTTAACTCTAAAAATATATAGGAATTACTAGAGTATCTTATTAGTATATAGTGCCTCTTAAAGGACTTTTACTAATAACTTTAGAAAAAAATAAAAAAAAATCCCTAAGAGTTAGAGAACCTTAGTTAATAAGATCTATATATACTAAAGACTATATATATCTAAGATAGCCTTAGATTCTATTATTTCTAGCTTATCTAGATTATCTATTAACTTAAAGTTATAATAAGTTATCTTTATCCCTTTTGAGATTAGAGAGTAATACTAAGTATATAACCGAGATAAATAAGCTAGGGACTCCTCTAGCTCTTATTAATAAATAATTAATTCTTTTTGCGTTTATGCTAGGGATATATAGTAGGCCTATAAGAGCTCCTCTACTATAAGCTTCTTAGTATTAATTTATTTTGCCTTAGAAATAATTCTTAATACTAGAAATAAGTTAATTATAAGTGCTTATGCTATAACTATAGGAAGATACTTATAGGAACATAGAGGAACTCTTATTATATTATAAGAATAACCTAAATAGGTATATAAACTATATTTCTTATTATTATTAATTATCTTATAGATAGCCTTATAGGCTTAATAATAAGTATATAATATTATAATAAAACTAATATATTTAATAAGTTTTATAGAAATATAATAATAATAAGTAAAATTAATAGGTTTAAGATTATTAGATTTCTTTTATATTTTAGAAATATAGCTAGATATTATATTAGTATATATTAGTAAGAGGTTAAAGAAGTAAGATATAAGACTAACCGGGTTAAGGAATAATAGCTACTTATGCAGCCTTAAGGATAAGACTAATAAAGGGGAGACCTTATATTATAGCCTAGTATTAGACTAGGCGGTCTAATAAGGTAGAAAGCTATTATATAATAAAGATAATATAGAAGTAAATAAGACCTACTATAATATAAGTAAGCACTTATATATCGCGCTTACCTATAATAATATTAGGGCAATAAGTAAGTAAGTACTATGCGTTCTACCGCAATAAATACCCTAAGTATATAAGATATATTTATTATACTTCCTTATATAGTAGCTACCTTAGCTATTAATATAACTTAGTTATACTTAATACCTTTAAGTATATTACTAGATATAATACCCCTATTATTTAAGTATAGTGCGACTACTCTATTTGCTAATATAAACCTAGTATAACTGGTTTATCCCTTAGGAATATATATAATTATTATATTTAGCTATTAATTATAATAGTTATAGTTTGCTTTAAGTAAAAGGCATTAACCTAATATAAGAGGCCTTCTAGGATCCCTTTTACCTTTATTTACTAAAGTAGCCTTTTTTTATATATATTATTTTATATGCCTTTTATATTAAAACTAAAAGACTTATAATATAGTATATGCGCTATGCTAAGAAAATATATTCTTATAGGAGTATAAGGGCTTATTTTATTAATTATTACTTCTATGTGCTAAAGTAGTTAATTAGAAAAAGCCTATAAGTTTTTATAGTATAGGAGATCCTCTTAGTAATTATTAACTCTAATATTTTACTAAGTATAATAAGAAGCGAGATTAATCTCTATACTTTTGCGATTATATAATTATCTTTACCTAGTTTTTTAAGTAAGATTATTTAAGTATACCTTTATTAGTCTAATATTATATCTTTCTTAAGTAATACTTAAAAGATAGTAAGAATATTATATTTTACTAATAGCTAGACTTACTTTTAAATAATTACTAATAGTCTATCTTCTCTTAGTGCCTTTTATAACTTAGTTATAAATAATTATTATTTTACCTCCTCTAAGCTAAGTATAGGTATTATTATTAGAGCTCTTTATTACCTTAGATTTTTATTTTTAATATTATCTAATAATAGCGAGAAAAATTTAGCTAGTAGCTCTTTAGCTTATTCCTTATGGTTAGTTATTATTATCTTATTTACTTTTATTAGCTATGGGACTTTTCTAAATATTATATTATTACTAGACTTTAGGTACTTAGTTGCCTTCTAGATATTATTATTATATACTAGAAACTTATTTTAATAAGAATTCTTCTACTATTATATAGCATTATAATATTACTTTATTACCCCCTTTGCTATATTTTCTAGGTTAGAAGTACTTATTTTTATATATCTTATAGTCCGGGCTTAATTCCTCTAGTATATATATATATATTATAATTATATAAGATTATTAGTCTATTACCTCTTTATATATAGTAATAGCTTAGCTCTAGGTATTAGCACCTAGATAGCCTCTAAGACTACTAATATTAACTTATTTATTTTCTACTATATAGTATTCCCTACTAGATTGCTTCTTAGTTTGTTTATAATTCTATTATTTATCTTCTTCTAAGGTATATTCTTAAGTAAAAGTCTCTTTTATTACTTTAGTACAGGGACTAAGATATTAAATGCTATATTAATTATATAATAATCCGATTTATGCTTTATGCTATATATTATGTATTTAATAATAGTATCTATGAGCTCCTTAGAGGCTAAAATAAGGTTAATAGTTATTTTATAGTCTTTGCTTTGCTATATTTTTATGCCTCGTCAGAGGAGGCTCCTAAGCATAAAGTCATTTATTAAATTAATAATTAGATCTACCTTACCTTATCTCTCTATTAATACCTTATCTCTGCCCTATAGTTAGTTATAGCGATTAAAGTTACCGGTAATAACTATATTTACTACCCTCCCTAATCCCTATCTAATATCTGTAATAATCTTATAGAGGTTAATATATATATCTCGCAGAGCCTAAATATCTCCTCCCGGTTATTACAGCTATAATATAAGCCAGGCGGGGAAGCCTGGCAAAACAGTCTGACTAAGCAAGGGACTAAACTTTATTTATAATAGTCCTAGGGACTAAATAATAAAAACATTAGTCTTACCCTAGACTAATATTTAGGACAATTAGTCTAAGTAATATATATAAGTATATAAAATATACTTATTATACTTTCTTATATAATAATTACTTTAGCTATTAATATAACTTAGTTATACTTAATACCTTTAAGTATATTACTAGATATAATTTATACCTTATTTAAGATAATACTAATAATCCCTTACTAATATAAACTTAATATAACTAGTTTATCCCTTAGGAATATATATAATTATTATACTAAGGAAAAAACAAAAAAGAGCTAAAAGCGCACTATAAGACAAAGAAGAGGGGATTAATCTATATTAAGAGTACTATATAGCGTCAGACGTTAATAGTAGCTATTATAGCGAGTTAAAGCCTATTAAAAGAGGTTCCCTTATTTCTATCCTAGATAAACCAAAGCGCAGCTAGATAAGGAAATAAAAGGTTAATAAGAGTTATACCTATTTACTTAAGATATATAAAAACTAGTATTAGTTAAAATAGATTAGCCTTAGTAGTACGTGAGCTTAGGCTATATCTAATATATATAAAACTCTTTATTTACCCTATTATATTAATTCTTACTAGTATTAAGCACCTAGTATTATTTTTTCTAGGTCTAGCTATAAGAAAGCTTAGCTTATATATTTCCCTAGTTCTTAGCTTCTATGCCCTTAGTCTTAATTCCTTATTACTATAAATAAAAAATAACTTAATTAGCTTAATTTTTAAAATAAAATAAAAAATATTAAATAATATCTTAGTTTAGAGGTTATTACCTTTATAATTATATTATTACTTAAGTTCCCTTTAGCTAGCTTTTAAAGCTTAAAGAGTATAGATCTTAATAAGGTAATTTATATTATTTTATTTTTAGAGAAAAAAAAAACTATATTAACTTATTACTATTTTTAGTTTTAATATAAACCCTTATTAAATACCCTAATAATAGCTTATTTAACTAGCTATAACTATAGTAGCCCCTCGTCTAGGTCTAGTCTTAAAAGTAGGGCAGATATAAGTACACGCTAGATAGGGGCCTAACTCTAGGTAGCTAATTAAGTCATAGCAGGGATATATAGGTATTAGACCTTTTATAGCGCTTGGTTAATAAATATAGGGGTAGGAAACCTTAAAGCTAAGAAAGCATTTATATAGGTAAGTAAGCTACTTACTAGTATAAGATAGTATAAGACGCAGCTACCTTAATAAAAGATATATAAGAAATTATAGTAGAGTAGTTAGCATCAAATTATTATTAGGCAGGCAGGTCCGCTCCGCGCAGATCGCTCAGCCCTAATAAGATAATCTATGTTATCTTTTCGCCTTCAGAGGGTTACCGCTGCATGGTTGTAACCGAGCTTCCCGTCTTATAGTAGTCCTGTAGTCCTACATACCAAAATCAAATCTCGTAGAATTTATTTTGCCCCACTTTGTGGAGCTTGACAGGTGGCAGATTTGATTTGTGCTCAAGGAGATTTGAATTTTTGATTCTTGAGGTATTCACGGTCCGTATTTGCCCTATTCATATTGCAAATTTGGGAATGATTCAATTAACATTGCGGTTGTGATAGCGGAGTTACTACATATTGTGGTGATGTGGCCGCTTGGCGGGGGTGGTGGCGTTGTGGTGGGGTACTCCACATTATATCCTCTCGGGAAAGAGAAAACTACGTCGATCGATTGCCCTTTTTGGTTTTGATAGAGACCCTATTGGCGGCTTGTTTAACCGGCTGCAGCCACAACAGCTCCGTTGTGGGGGTCGAGTCTTGCAAGCAGGGCGGATATGAGCACACACCAGATAGGTGCCTAATTGCAGGCAGCTGATCAAGTCGTGGCTGAGACACATGTGTATTAGACCTTCGGTGGCGCTTGATCAACAGACCAATGGAGATGTGAGCAACCCTAAAGCCAAGAAAGCGTTTATTCAACGTGGTGGTCACTTACCGGGGCAAGACGCTTGTCTTGAAGGAAGATGCACAAGAAATTGTGGTGATGCGGCGAGGGGAGGAACTGTCGACTCAGCAGCAAGTGCCACCGAATTGGGAGTCATTGGCTGTGGTATCTTGGCCTCAGTTTAAGGTGGCAATGAAGGCTGCAGCGGGTAACGGTGTTTTCCAGGCCAACGTTGCCGGCACTGCATTGGCCCATTGCTGCCTGATGGTCAAACCTGCAGCAAGACCAAAACAGTCATGCGCTTTGTTATCCGAACGGCACATTGCTTTGGTTGAGCTGAAGTGGCTTACTGGGGGCCGCGTGATCGGCCGTGCTACATTTGAGGGGGCCTGAGCGGCGGTCAGTGACAAAACGGCCCCCTCTTTGTGTTGCTCAAGACGCGCAGCCTGACGAGACATTGGATCCGGGAGGGGAGACCATTCCGTCGTTCTTGCAGGTTGGCAGCTCTTGGTGTTGTAGATCCAACAGCCTGTCCGCGATTACCGTTCTAAAAAAAATACATGTAATTCTTGTTGTGGGAACTGTTGTGGTGGATTTTTGTCGCATTAAACGTCCAATTGACACTGCACCGCACTTGCGATTTCACCGAGTCCCACGCGACACAAGCTCAACCCAACCTCTCGTTTCTCAACTGATCTCTAAGAGGCGGACTGATAATGTGGTAAACGTGGCTTGATACTATCGCCACGAGACGGCAAAATCCGCCAGGTTGCCGATGCCCGGTCTCGGTGCTGCAAGACACGTGGCGTGGCGCAGCTCGTCGGAGCTATTGCCGTGCGGCGGTTGGGTTGTCGCCGCAGAACGTCCTCAACCCCGCATCTCCTTATTCCCCATGGTCGTGTTGTCTGCGAGTCCTTAGACTGCCTTAGGTGACAATGAGCGTCGGGTTTGGATTCTCAGCTGGCGATTTTATAGCCGACCTGGAACTCGTGGCTACTGTTCGTCTTCTTCAAGAATTGTTTGGTTGTTCAGCTGGCTTGGCGGAACAGCGACCTTTTCCACCAGCTCGTCGATGCTATTAATGAGTTCTTTTTCCGTATATTTGCCGTCAAAGAACATGTCTTCGTCAAAGATAACGTCTCGAGTTGATATGACTTTCCCTCTGTGCGGAACCCAGATGCGAAAGATATTTGTCGAGTCATAGCCAACAAGATAGCCGATGTGCGCTCTTGGGTCGAGCTTGCGGAGCTTCTTTCGTTTGAGTTGCGCTCGTGATGTCATGGCATAGGCCCTACAGCCATATGCCTTCAGATGTGATAGATACGGCCGCTTTGTGTAGAACAGCTCATAAGGGGTCTTCCAGTCATTTGACTCTCGCGGTGTTCTGTTCTTCAGGTACACGGCTGCACTGATTATCTCTCTCCAAAGGTCGTGCGGTATATTGGCCGTGATTCTCATCACGCGACTCTTCTCGATGATCACAACCCCTGAGCGCTCAGCTCCTCCATTCTGGGCTTGCGTATTTGGCGCTGATGGTTTCCCAACGATGCCTCTCCACATCATCCAGTATTTGATCTTCTTGGTGAAGAGCTCGTTGTCTGAGCGAACCACTCTAACCAGATAGCCATAGTGGTTCTTCATCTAGTGATAGAAGTGTCTCAATGTCTTACCACTCTCTCGTCTGTTATATGTCTTAGTGTAATACGGAAAGACCATATCAGACCATGCGTCCGTGATAAACATAGCTCGAACAAAGCCTTTTGCATCTTCATCAATGTCAGTCCAGTCAATCCATATTTCATAACATGGCTTGTTCTTCTCTCGTTCTGGTGGCCGTCGAGATATCTGTCGATGAATCTTCCCTTGGCTGCAGCCTGGACATTGTGTTGTCTTCGGTCCGCGGAGTCTTATCCCTAGGGAATTCCTCCCCAAGTGATGCAACACTAACGGACTTGGATGTCCCATTCGAAGATGCCACAAGGATCCATTCGCTACTGCTGGTGCCCTTGGGTTTCGCGATGTTCTTCGCCTGGATTGAGTGCTGAAGATAGCATTCTCAGAGTCGCGCGTAATCTCTTGATACTGCAGCACGAATTGATTATGCATCTCGTGAACGATACATATGGTTGAGCCGTCCCTTCGGATCAGGAGGTTGTTAATGGTGTCCCAGAAGATTCCGTTGTCTCGAAGCAATTGAAAGGATACTAGGTTTGTGTTGAAATCGGCACAGTAGGTTGCGTTCTGTAGGCGTAACATTCTCACTTCTCCTCCTGGAAGTGTGACCTCCAAGTCAACTCTTCCAAAACCTAGAATTGGAACTTCTGATGCTCCTGCAATAACTGCCTCTCTGTCTGCTGCCTTGCGGAAGGTCTTAAACCTAGTCAGATCGTTAAAAATATGCAAGGTTGTACCAGAATCCAAGATCGTTGATAAACGTAACGGGTACACAGTAGCTGTCGAGGTAAAGGCTGATCGCAGGTGCGCTGTGTTCGCCTCTCCTATGATCTTTACCCTGGCCTTCCTCTCCTGTGATTGTTAGTTCCCTTTCTGTTCTCGTAAAGCATCAACCCTTCTCTGCAGCTCGTGGTCGTCCTCCAGCGCCTTCTTAGCCTTTTACGACGATCGTTGCAGGCATGCCCTCCGGTCTCTTTTCTTTGAACACACACCAACAGTCAGGTAGGTCATGCCCTCTCATACCGCAGGCTGGGCACGTAAGTGCTGGCCTCTTTCCTGAGCGTCCTCCGGAGCCAGACTTCGTCCTCTTCCGACCCTTTGGCGTGGATGCCTCCTCACTGTGGTCGCTCTCCTCGTTGCCTCCCTCTGTGTGGAACGCCCTGCCCCTCACGGTGTTACCACTCGTGGGCCTTTTGCGGGATGCCCATTCACGCATTGTTGAGGCAACCTCTTGAGGTGTCCAAACCTTTGAGCCATTGGGAGCAGGTCGCTGTACACCCGGTGCAATAAGGTCAATACCTGCTGTGCCAGATTGGGAATCTTGTTCTATAGTTTCACTCCCACTGCTCGCCTGGAGTCTTCGTTGCTCAGCTGCTTCTGCGTGGGCAGTTTGGTAGGCAAGCGCGTCTTGGAGGAGTCTTCTCTGAAGAACTGCTTCGGCATCTAGAGTCTTGGCCCCCTCCGTGAAAGCTGTTGCATAGCTTTGATGGATTGGTTCAATTCAAGCTCAACCTCTTTAAAATTTGAATCCTATAATATTTAAGTATCAATCTCATCATGGCTATAATTTCAGACAAATCCCGTCAAGCTGCGGCTCGTGCGGCCCGCGCATATCTGGCCGGCGATGCGGTTACACGGACGACTCGTGGGAACCCCGCTCTGCCTCGCAAATTGATTGTTATTGAACCGCCTCCCACCACCACACCAATGCGTCTCTGGTGAAGAAATATATATCGTTATTAAGAGCGGGAAAAGCTCTTCCAACTGGTAATAAAGGCGGCCAGCCGCCTGCTCTTACAGCGGCAGAGGAACGGGCTTTAGTTGCATTCATTAGGACTGTTGAAAAGAGCGCATTTGCGGTTACAGAGCCCGCCATCTGCAACTACTCCAGCTTCATACGAAAACATCATATTGAAGGTCCTAGGACTGCAGTCTCGAAGGCATGGGTCCGGCAGTTTAAAAAGCATCATCCGGAGCTGCAGCATAAGACCCCAAAGATCAAGGAAGTCATCTGTGCCGGCGCCGAGCTTAACATCCCGAGACTAGAAGACTTGTTAGGGTATTTTAGGAGCTTTCCAGCTAGTCTAAAACTAGTTTGACGCTAGGTTGCTGGGGCAACTTAGAGGCTGGATTTGCCTATATAAGTGTTCTTATCTTCCTTCTCTTAGTTAGAAATAACAAGCCTTTCACACCCCAAAAGACCGTAACAAGACTGGTTCAAGGAATTTGAAGCTATCATGACTACTGTTTGTAGTCGGCCTGCCTTTTTCCTCCAAAGAGCCTCCGCCGCCCAATCAACGTCCGTTTTCCTCCTCTTTCGTCCAAAAAGGGAACGTACCATCAACGCGCCGACCCCGGTCCCGCCAAAGGACCGCCATTCGCCTTGCCCCTTCCTTTTTCATCGAAAAAGCCCCTTAATTTTATTCTTCACCGGCATCGCAACCATGAACAAAGTTAAAGCTTATATTACTTAAGACGCTATTTACACTTTAGAAGGAATTTATATACTACTTAAATAAACTAGGATTTATGGTGACGGACGGACTGATAGTTCAGTCTGCACATCTCAGTCAGACTGCTAGTTTAGTCTAGCCAAACCAAACGGACTAAATGGGCAGTCTGAGGTGTCCTGACGGACTGATTGGACTATTAGGAGCGCTGGGAAGACCGAGGCTGATTGTCCAGGTGAGTTGGCCTTGAGGTGGGATTGTTTCAAAGGTCAAGAAGGTGTTGTCTTAGTTGCAATTTCAAGCTAAGATAGAACAAAAGAGAAAGAAAGGGCAACAAATCCCTTTTAAGATAACAAACCCGAGCCCGAGCTGGAGAGGGTTGTCGGAGCTTGTTCGGGAGCAAGGGATAGCCATAGAACCTATGTTCTGGCACAGGTAATCAAAGCTATTTACACTGCACTCTCGCTCCCTTCATTACGCGGCAACATGTACACTAGCGGCCTTCACTGCTCTCTCGTCAAGCTTGATTAGCAACATGGACGAGAGACATAGGCTGTCAGTCAGAGCAAAGAAGAGTATGCCAAACCCTTTAAATACGTGGATTAACGCTGTCTAAGTAGATGAAAACACTACAGAACAAGGAAGTAAAAAGTTCAAGCATTAAACACCATCTTAGCGATCCGGAACGCCCTGGCGTAGAGGCTGAGATCCAAGTAGTCTCTCCAGGCACTTAGCGGAATATGCAAGGCGTTGCATTCGGCGTGAAAAATAAACAGCCCCTCGCGGTCGCGCTTACTGTCCCATGTCTTCAACAAGTGAATACCATACGCGGCGCTAACGATAATGCTTATGTAGGAAGCCAGGGCGAGGTAAAAGTTCGGGCCAAGGTTGAACACTCGCAAAATATACCTTGTATCCTCCTTCCATGTCTCGGCTGGGCTGCAAGCAAACAGGTTACTAAGCCATCCGATGAGGAGGAAGACTAATGGCATGAGAGCCATAAGCGTCCAGAGGAAGAAGTAGAAGAGAAGGGTAAATCCCCCTCCAAATTGGAACCTGGTGTCTTCATATATGAACTCGGCGTCCCTGAAAAAGGGGCTTTTTGAACAAAGGTCTTCCGCCGAGCACGTACTGGACCCCGGCGCATCCGGTATCTGGGACGCGAGACAGTCGTAGCTCTGCAACGTCGAGACTCGGCCGCCCAGATCTCCAAAGTAGACGCTGAGGACGTACACCCCAGCGACCCACTGGAGGAGCGCCATGACGTTCAGGATCCAGGGCAGGAAACGTCTCGTCCGCCGGCCGCCCGGAAGGGCGCACGAGTAAGGATGAAATCTGATGACGGATCCCAGCGTCCATGTCGTCACCCACGAGGTCATGGCTATCGTGGTTGACATGGTCGGGTCGACCGCAAATTGGCCAAACGAAACCCACCACCAGAGGATGGGCCCGCAGATGTCGTAGGCAAAGAACAGCCAGTCGATCCACGACAGCTCCTTTCGTCCCCGGCAGAGTTTGCCATCTTTGCGGAACGCCGCCACGAGTTGTTTCCCCGTGTGCCACAGGGCGCTGGTTGAAGTGATCATGACAGTCCACCAGCAAGCGATGTTCGGCAAGATGGTAGCCGAAGCGCGTGCCGTGGACGGGATGATCTTGAAGCCGTTAAAGCAGCTCACAATCTGGCACCAGTCGTAGATGGGCGGATGCGAACTCGCGTCGGCCGAATCTTGAGTGCTCCAGCCGTGTATGTTGTCCACGTAGCCGAATCCTTCGGCAAGGCTGGTCGCGTGTGTGCTTATCCCGGATCGGATATGCGAGCAGTTCGTAGCGTCAGGCGCCAGGTTGTAGCATTCCTTGAAACGGCTGTTCTTGTACAGCACGAAGTCTGGGTTGTCAGGCTCGAAGCCGGTGTTGTCTGTTGCTATGGCCCGGGCAATGATAGCGATGGTGACGCCGAAGAAAAAAACGGCGAACGCAACGCCGATCCCAATGGCGACGAGGACGGAATACTTGAAAGGCTTCCAATCTCGCATGAGGCTGGATACTTTGATGGCGGGCTTGCACTCGGCCGGCTTCGCTTGGGGGGAGGTTAGCATTCTGTCCTTCCCTGGGCTAGGATGGTTGGAATGACATACGGGAGACTTGATCCTCCAGCGCGCCATATTCAATCCCGTCTCTCGGCCGCCTCGGTCGCCTCGATTTTCGGCCGCTGGTGGGCGGCATCTTTCACGAGCGCACACCGTCGAGTTGGGATCGATTTCGACGACTCGCCAGTCCAAGTTTGATGTTGACACCCGAGCCTCCTCAGGATACCGTCTTTTCCAGCGGAGAAGCTTTGGGCATCGATGCGGGCAGGGGAAAGATAAATATGTACAAGTAGGTCGGTACTAGTAATGGACTGTGCTTCCGTACAGTTTCCTGGTTTCCTGACTCGTTGTGGTTGCCTAGGAGTGTGCCTTCCTCAAAATGGCGAAACACCCGACTCAGCTACTGAGCTAGGTAGCAGAGGCCAGTGTGCCTTGCCGGCGGCTCCCTCCGTTGGTGCTGGGGTCTCAGTGATGCCTTGGCGGAGATTTTCCCTTTTCTGCTCGAATAGATCAGCTAACTCCATAATTGGCCCTGGTACGGATTCCCACATACACGCTGGCAGTGCAGGTTGTGGGGTTGTTTATGTACAATGGTCGATCAGAAGAAAAATAGGAAACGCGGCAGCCAATTGAATACGGTGATAAAGCTATCAGGACCACATGGCATGGCTATGGCGCAGTAGATATTGCAACAACGGCGCAGCGTTTGCCGTTTTAGGCATATGCAGGGCTCACGCGCCACACTTATGCCGCGGGTTACCCCAACAGGCGCGTTAAACGGCTAACGAGAAGCGGGGTGAGGGTGTGGGGTCAAGTAGCAATGTCTATTTGTTAGATTCATTGGGTCGAAGAAGCCTGGCTGAGCCGGGAGCCTTGTAGGCTCATCGGCCAGACGACCCCTGGGACTTGTTTAACGCCGGTGCCGACCCCGCATATTTTCAGTGAACCCTATCCGTATAGTGTACTTGCCGGATTCAACCGAATGCCCGGTGCCTTATGCGAGCTAAGGAGAGCGGAGATTGAAGAACACGTATTTGCTCGTCCCGAAAGTTGCCGTGGGCGTGAAGCTGAGCTCGTCCTGAACCGTACCTGAACCGTGTGGTGTGGCTGCCGCGTAGCGGAGTGGCTAGTTTCGTCCCCCCTGGCTGGATCCACCCACCAGACTAAATATGTGATCAATCTGGTCACAGCCTCCCCCGGATGGTATGAAGATGAAGATGAGGGATCAGCAGCTTCGGAGACGGCAGGTTCTTACACGAATCCCTACAAGACAGACCACGGTTTCTGCATAATTGCAGGTAATTCTACTCGCGACAAGAAGAAATGTTACAAAAATTGCTCCAGTGCGTAAATAACGTAATGGTTGTAGATAATTGCTTGGCCCGCGGACTCTCAGCCTTCGGCCGATTGTTGTTGTTGGATTGCGCAGTGATGCTGAGTGCACTTGATAGAAAATTGGTTATTATTGTACTGATTGTGATTATGTGTTTTAATGAAGTGAAAGCCCTATTTATATTTCAATATGAGCCTGAGTCCTACCGAGGTCGCCACCATCTAGGACTTCTTTAGAGTTTGTGTCGTGACATCAGGGTCGTGAAGTCGAGGGGGAAACCTTAATTCTCCCGACAGGTATTACGTATGGTCTCGATGGCGCCTTTCCACATCAGCTTCAGCCAGCACTTCTGCGCGAGTACGAGTGGGCATCCACTCGCTGGCATGAGTTCCTCCATCAACCGAGCAAAATACTAAAACCACATCCATCGCCAATACCCAAGCCAACACAAGATCATGAAGTAGGACGCAAACGCAAGGCGAGTGATTATGTCATGTAAAACAGGGCATTCGGCAGACAGGACTCCGCGTTTCTCTAAACGGAGAGAGTGGCTAGACGCAGCTAAGATATTAATATCAAGCTCGGGAATGCCATCAGCACAAGAATTGCCCGCAAACGAAGGTAAATCTGCATTGTGCTTAACAAACAATTAGGCTAATTCTATCAACGCACAACATCATCGCGAGGAGCATTGTTTGCGATTAGGAGATATCCTCTATATACTTCGTGACTATCGGGTCCCAACAAATACAATTTTATTTCGTCACAATCAATGTACATAGCATGATATTAGTGCATGTTTCCCCCTATCCTCAAGTTTGAAAACAGTGAGGTCGCCTCATTAGATATCAGAGTGACGTACAAATCACCAGAACCAATCAATATTGCAGAGCATGTGTCTATTGATGAATCTACATACATTGGAGCAGTCTCCAGGTCCCTCAACAAATCAATGGGGATACTCCTTTGCCTCTTTATCACCTTCTATCACTAATTTCTTATAACTAGGGCAAGTTAATGACATACTGTCATTAGCTTCTGATTAAGGCAATTGATAGGGCATGAAGAATTGATAGGGACGTATGAGTCTTAGAGACGCATGATTTTTTCTAACATCTAATTGGACCAAGTTTTCTAGACCCATAAATACCTTCTAGCGAAGGCGGTGAAGCCTTAACAAGCCCAGATCTCATCAGTGCAGAAGCAATCGAGTCAAGGCCAGCCTTCTAGAACCGGTCGCATTCAGGCGTCAAAACAAAGTATTAATTTCGATACAGAATTGGGCCAATTCCATTAAGAGCGGTTATCTACGTCTCCTCTTACTACTGCTACTGTAAAGGGAATAATCATCCTCGTCGCAATTAAGCAGCTCCTATTGACTCCTTCGTCTCCGAATGTGGGTTGCGTCTTCCGTTCGATGGCACGGTTCTCCCCGCTCCAAGGATAGCCGACTGGCTGCGTGTCTGGCGCTGATTTGAGGTACTGGCTTGTCGGCTCTGCTGCTGTCGTTTTCGGGAACGTAATTGGTCGTTAGGACTGGGGCTTCGGGTTCGACATCTTGAATTGCTCTGTGAGCCGGGAGGTGACCCAGACTGAAGGATGATAAAGGTCCTAATTGTCGACAGTTGGGAGACTGGTGGTGGATAAGTTGCTAATAGAGAGCTTAATCGCTTCGCGCCAGCTGTTTAGGTAAGATTAAGGAGAGTTAAGCTCCTGGTACTTCGGGAGCTTTGGCAGAATTCTGCCTGCACTAACAAACACGTGATTGACGAATCAGAGGCTGTAAAATCCATGCGCCCCTAAGACTCATGCGTCCCTATCAATTCGTCATGCGTCCCTATCAATTGCCCTGATTAATAACCACCCGGTTAGGACCGCAGACACCGCCCGGCTGCTGTGCTCCAATCTACAATGCGGATATAGGGCAGAAGTATTTTCTGGATATCAGACCTGTCAATACAGTATAACAAAAATTGTCACTCAAATCCTATCTTCTCCTAATTCTTCGGCCAAAACTCTGGCTCTCCATGAATTCTCCCACTTCAGCCACCGTTGTGCAAGAAAGCTTTTCAGCTTATCCTGAGACATTCCATGCTCATTATCGGAAAACCATTCTTCTTTCTTTTGTATGATGGAATGAGCTAAGCCATTCCTCTGCTGTAGATGCCAGGCCATAGCTGGATCTAGCTTGGTGGTCACCTCTTCGATGAGCAATGTCTGACTTGCGAAAGTTTGTGCTTCAACCTCACTAGTGGCCCGCTCTATCTCGCTCGGAGAAAGGGTCGCCAGAACACGGCATATATACATCATGGTATAAAGAAAGAATACGCGAAGCCTGATGCGATCCGGTGACTCGGCCGAGACAGGAAGGTTGAAAAGTGACTGTGGGTGTGGTGCTGCATGTTGGTAAATAACGTGGTCATTGTGCAGCGCCTTATGCATACTTCTTGCTCGCTCAAGAATAGCTGAACTCCGTACAGAGTGCCCGCATCGATGTGGTGCATCTTCGAGAAGGTTCCGTAGATCCTTCAGGATACCCGGCAGGAAGCCTGTTGTTCCAAAGAATTTCCACCAGAGGCGGCAGTCCGTGTCCGATTGGAGATCAGAGGCACGTTGGAAGACACGTTGCCACTCTTGGGCCTCAAACATTGACGATTCCTTCCTGTACATCTCGTCTATTATCTGTAAGACTTTTAGCTGGGCTGGAAGGACGATATGGCGCAGGTGTAACTAACAATGGATGGACCTTGGCTTTTGAGAAGCATCCAGTCGAATTTGGATGTATAGCATCCAGGTCCTCGAAGCTCAACTAGCCTGATGCCACCCCTGTGGTGATGGGCCAGGTGAGTTGTATCAGGAGGGCCGATTAACTGAATGACAGTACCGTTAAAACCATTCCTTGATTGGACATAAGGGTGGCTCACCTCGTACAGTACCATAAGCCGCGTTACGCAGTAGATATCTGACCCCGTGCATTCTGCACCGTCCCAAATGGCAATTCGTAGGCTATTCAATGCCTTTCCATAGAGAATAGAGGGCGTAGACTTTTGCATCGGGAAGCCAAGCATTTGACCCGCCCTTGCAGCAACACAATGCATAGCATCATCCAGACAAGTGCTAGAGCCATAGCGGCTTGGCAGATAGGCCAAAAAAGATGAGTACCGTTTCTGGAGAAGGCTAACGAGGCGATTTGGCTCATCTCGCAGCAGACGGTAAGCATTTGTGGCAAGGTCCACATCCGTAAAACTGGTCAGATCCGTTATATCGAAATTATATCTAAGCCTGAATGTCTCGTATCCACTGGACAAGGGCTGCGGCATAGGTCCGAGACTTGAGACGTCACGCAGAGTATTCCTCTTCCACATGCCATACCTATCCTTGGCAGGAGAAGTTGCGCCTGGAGCGCTCTTTCTTGCGGGTATCAACTCCTGAGAATCCGGCAGCGTGGCGATGTTTTCCTGGTTCGCGCTTTCATCCTGGCGACGGGTGTGGCCTGATCTTGCAGCCTGCCGCCGGACGATAGTCTTTGCATCATTCTTTTCAGGCCCAGTCGGGGGAGCGCCGGCGGTATCCACGAACACGAAGGCCGGTCCCTCCTTCACGCGGCTTCGAGGCTTTCTGAGCGGCAACTTGGGTCGCATGACTCGCGGCATAGTAGTTCGAAGGTAGGATTATTCAAGGGAAGAAAAATAGGAACGCGGACTGATAGCCAATTGAATACGGTGATAAAGCTACCAGGACCACATGGCATGGCTATGGCGCAGTAGATATTGCAACAACGGCGCAGCGTTTGCCGTTTTAGGCATATGCAGGGCTCACACGCTTCTTATGCACGCGAGTTTATCACAAGGCAACGACAGGTTTCATGGCGCGCAGCGTTTGCCGTTTTAGGCATATGCAGGGCTCACGCGCTACTTATGCACGCGAGTTTATCACAAGGCAACAACAGGTTTCATGGCGCGCAGCGTTTGCCGTTTTAGGCATATGCGCGCCACACTTATGCCGCGGGTTACCCCAACAGGCGCGTTAAACGGCTAACGAGAAGCGGGGAGAGGGTGTGGGGTCGGGCAGCAATGGCCTCTATTTGTTAGATTCATTGGGTCGAAGAAGCCTGGCTGAGCGGGGAACCTCGAAGGCTCATCGGCCAACGCCCCATGGGTGATTGCTTGTCTCCCGGCCGCAGCCAAGGCGGGTAAAACCGGCAAGATGCGGTGTTTGCTCCAACGTTGCCAGACATGCATTTGCCCATTGCTGCCTGATACTCAAACCTGCAGCACACCAAAACAGTCATGCACTTTGCTGTTCGAAGTGCATGTTTCCTTGGTCGAGCTGAGGTGGCTTACAGGGGGGTTGCGGGGATGGGGGAGACCTGTCGGAAAGCGAGCGTGGCACTTAGATGACTTGATTGTTAATCACTCTGTATTTAACCCATGCACCCCATCGCCGCTCCAATGTGCATAGGGTAATATAGTATTTTTATTAAACCCTATTATATATTATAATCAGGGGTTAGCTAACCTAAGGTTTTTTAATATAGGTATTTAGCATAGCGCTAATAGCTTATCTATAAACCCTAGGTATTATTCTCTAGTGATTTAAATAAAATCGCCTATATAAATTATATTTTATTATCTATGCTTTAGAGTAATATCGCTTAGAGTTAGATTAAGTTACTAATTAGTCTAAAATTTCCTAATACTAGGGTTAGGGTTAGCTAGTAGCTAATTAGGGTTAGGGTTATAGAGGAAAGGGGTTTATAGTTAAAAAGGATTATATAATAGTATTTTTAACTTATTTTATTAAAAGTTTTAGTTATTAGCTAAAGGTAATATAATAGAGTATAGATAATATTACTTAACTTAATAAGGAGTACTAGATACTTATCTACTATAACTATAGAGTAGCAATTCGGCCTGGTATTAATATTAAGTTGTATTTCTAGTATAAGTATTAAATAATAAGATAGATACTAAAAGATATTAAGGATTACTATAATACTATAGATTTAGCTAATCTAAAACTTAGTTAACTCTTAACTAATAATAATATAGTAATTAAACTACTTAATATATTATATAGTTATAGCTATGCTATATATAAGTATCTTATAATAGCATAAGATAATATTACCTATTACTAAAGAGAGATAAGATATAAGGCCATAGAGAATTAATAAACTAAAGTTTAATTATAAACTTAGATATATAAAAAGTATATATAGTATTAAATCATTTAAGACTATAATAATATTAATAATATATTAGATAATACTAGTATAATAAGAGATAATACTATAGAAAAGATTATTATTAATAGCTAGGCTAAGCTAAAAGTAAAAGATATTATATAGCTCTAAAAGGGTAACTTAGAAGAGGATATAGACTAGGATTTAATATAGGTAAAGAGATTAGGCTAAGTAAGGCACTTTAACTCCCGGGATTTAATTAATATTTCTAAAGTAGCTAAGTAAATAAAGGCAAAGGCAGTAATAGCTAGGCAAGTCCAGCTAGAAGATAAATAAGCGGTCTAGGAATAATAACTATTATAACGGCTTAGGTAAAGCTTTAATCGCGAGGTCGACTACTATTACTAGTAACTTAATAGTATGCTAATAAAGATACTTTAATAGGTCGCTAATATAATAATAATAAGTCTAAGTAAAATACTATTTAGATAAAAAGGCAAAGAGGCATTAATAAGTAAGTATTAGTCTATTAGTTATTAGTATTTAAGCTTTTATTAGTGAGTATATTATATTAGATATAAAGAGGTATTTAAGCGGTAGGCTATTTACTTTATAGATAACTAGTAGAGCTTACTATATAATATAGTAGATAAGCTTAAGAGTAATAGATTTCCTAGTAGTTATAATAGTGGCTTTTATAGTAGTAGAAATAGGGAGGATAAGAGTAATAATAATAATAATAATAATAATAATAATAAGGCAATAAATAATAAGGGCATAACCGCTTAGTAATATAGAGCGCTTAATATAGCTATATATTTATTTATTATTACTTTAATTAAAGCTTATATTAGAGGCAATGTATATATAAACCCGCTACTATACTTTTATATAGCACTAAGTATCTAACTATGCCTACTTAGTTATATAGAGCTATACTTATATATTAGTATACTAGTAGCTATATTATAGTAAGCTTAGCTATTTTTTTTAGAGGCGATATTTAAGAATTAGCCCTAAGATTAAGATAAGCTTAGGGCAGAGGCAATGCTTATATTTTGGGATTAATATACTATATAGATATATATTAGCACTTATACTATTATTAATATAATTATTAGGTAGATAGCATATAGGAAAAGCTAGCATAAGAAAATAGGCAGGTAGCTATTAATATACTAGGCTAAGAATAGAGAGGCATTATTTTATAATAGCAAATAGATCATAGTTAATAATTTTACTTATACGCTCTATAATTAGGTTATTAAAGTATAAAAGTTATTAAATTAATTATTTAGAGAGATATAAAAAAAGGCTAGCTAAAAGATTAATATAAGTAAGATTATTAATAGTATAATATAGCTAGGGATAGGCTAATTATTTATAATTAACCTAAAAAATAATTAGCTTAAACCTAGGCTAGCTAAGGTAATAAGGCTAATAAAACTATTAATTTAAGACTTAGTATAAAACTATTAGAAGTAATATAAAGTTAAGAAATAGCTTTAAAACTTATAATTACTTTATAAGGTACTTATAGTGCTTATATATATATAGGGTAGACTCCTAGGTTAGGGTCTAGAGGTAATAACGCTATGGCACTATAACTCATAGTAGCTTATATAAAATATTTTCATAATAAATAGATAGGTTATAATTATTATAAATTAAGATAAAATAAAGGCAATCCGCAATAATACCCATAAGGTAGTATAGTTTATCCCCGAGCTAATTAGGCGCATAATAATTAGATATATAATATAGTTAATACTAGCTAAATAGGTGCTATAGCGGAAATATAAGCTAGCTAAGCCGCGCAGAGAGCAGCTAGAATTCATATAGAGAGATAATAGCTCGCGGGTATGAGATACTAACCGGCTTAGTAGATAGCTAGCGCGAGTAATATAGGTAGGCATAGGGGCGAGAATTAGGGTAAGATAATACTAGCTAATCGCGATTAAGATAGGATGATAAATCTAAGGGCTAGTCGTAAAGTAGCTTAAGAGCTAAATAAAGGATAAGGATAAGGATAATAATATTAATATTAATCTAACAATAGGCAAGCTAGTTAACTATAAAGGAAGCTAGAATATTATTTAGGATTTATAGTTAATACATAGGATATAAATCGCGAGGTAGTATTATATTATATATATTAGCTTCCCTTAGGGTTAGGGTTATGGTTGGGGTTAGTATTTACTATCTAAGCTAGTCTGCCTAGGGGGTTTTCTCTAGCTAAAGATATAGCTTATAAGGTAAAGAGGGGAGATTTTTCTAAGAGATAAAAATATAAGAGGTATAAGAGAAAGAGATATAACTAAGAAAGAGATATAAGAAAGGAATATAAGAAAGAGATATAGCTAGAAAAGAGATATAGCTAAGAAGAGATATAAGAGATATAAGAGATAAGAGATAAGAGATAGAGATAAGAGATATAAGAGATATGAGAGATATAAGAGATATAAAAGATATAAAAGATATAAGAGATATAAGAAATAAGAGATATAAGAAATAAGCAATAAGAGATAGGAGATAAGAGATAAGAAATAAGAGATAAAAGAAGAAAAATAGCCCTAAGACCTTCTAGGGGAATTCCAAAGAGACCTAGCTAGGCCACTAGGGGGATCTCGGGCTATAGAAGCCGCAGAGGTAGCCCTAGTCCTCATAAGGGCAAGGCTTATAGAGGAGTCTAGCTGGTTAGCCGCAAAGGGGCCAATAAGGTCCTGGAGCTTCTGATAGGTCTTAGCGGTCTCTAGGTCTATTAGGCTACCTGCTGAGATGATAAGAGGCTGAAAGAAGGCCCCGAGAGACCTATATTTTCTGCGTTTTTCCTCTGCAGCCTCTCTCAAGGTGCTATAAGGGTCTTCCTTAGCAGAATCCTTTGAAATAGCTACGATTTGGATATCATAGTAATAGCGGCTATTTCCTAGGGTAACTGCGAAGTCGGCCCTTAGGCTACCTTCCGGGTGGGCTAGGGGCTCTTTCTTGACCTCTAGGGTAGGCTAGCTACTTAGGGCTTTAAAGAAAGCCCTAGTTATAGCGTCATGCCTTGCAATCCACCTTCTATTAGCACCCTTGCAGGTATCCTAATGGCCTAAGGTAGCTATAGCTCCACAAGAGCTACAGGGTAGGCTAATTGGCTTGATTGGGTAGAAAAGCCAGCTTCGGAGGGCTTTAGTGATCTCAGAGTCTGTAAAAGATAGGGCTTTTTAGGTAGGCAAGACTCCTAGCCACTTGCGGCCTAGATAGCTAGCATTTTCTAGCCTAGCATGCCTATAGCTAGCAGGAAGGTCCTCTAGGAAGCCTGCTAGCCTAGCCTTATTTGCTTCCCTTAGCACTTGTTGTGCTGTTTTTCCCGGCCTAGGCTGGCTTAGGTCTAGGGTAGGCTGGGGGTCTAGGGTAGGCTGGGGGGCTAGGGGCCTCCTAATAAGGTCTAGGGTAGGCTGCGAGGCCTCCCTAGCTGCTAGGAATAGCTCGTGGGCTAGGTCTTTGTATAAGGGTATTCCTAGGCCTCTCTCTCTAACTGGAAGGGCTATAAGGCTAAGGTTAGGCTCCTTAGGGCACTCACTAGGGCTTCTAGCTACTAGGGCTATAATAGCTTCCTTTATAAGGGTATCAGCTTCTTCCCAGAGGTCTTCTAGCCTAGTTGGGTCTAGTTGCCTCTAAAGGTGCCTTAGAAGAAGCTAAATACTGCCCCGGAGCAGAAGTAAGGAGTGCTGCTTAGGGAGGTCTTACAGGGCCTCTAGGGCTTCCTGCAGGGTAGCTAGCTTGCCTTGCAAGAAGGCTCTTCTAGGCCGGATAGGGCCTATATAGGTACCTAAGGCTTTAAGGCCTTCTAGCTTAAGGTCTTCTATAGTTTTTTCCTTGCTTTTAGCTAGGTTAAGGCTAAAAGGAGAGCCTTCTAAGACCTCCTTAGCTGCCTCTAGGGTGCCTTGCGGAGCCTTATTAAGAATATAGAGGTCATCTAGATAAGCTACTAAGGTTGCCCTTGGCAGCTTCTTAGCTAGGGCCTCTAGGGTAGGTCGAAAGGCAAGGGAAAAAAGAAGAGGTCCAAGAGGGTCTCCTTGCCTTACGCCCTTAGCCGAGGCTATAGCTAACCCATCTTCTGTGACTAAGATAGAAGGGTTATTATAGGCCCAAGCTGCTACCTTATAGAAGGTAGGGGCATATATAGCTACTGAGGCAGCTATAAAAGCCCTATCAACTGAGTTAAAGGCATTAGCTAGGTCAATAGAGGCTAGCTGTTGGAAATTAGCCTTATTTAGGCCTATAATAGCCTCATAGAGAAGGAAAATAGCAGGTTCAACCCCGCCTGGGCTATTCACGCCTAGCTGGAAGGGTAAGAGCATATTTAGCCGATAGGAGGTTATTAGGATCGCCTTCATAGCTACCCTATAGACTAGGTCCCCTATAGCTATAGGCCTAACCCCTCCATTAGGCTTTTGAAGCCCTATTAGGCGGCTAGCGCATAATAAATGGGCCCCAGGGGCCGTGCCTTGGCGAATCATATTAGCTAGCAGCCTTAGGAAAGCTATCATAGGGGAATCTTTCCTAGTTACTAGGTCTAGAAGGGGCCTAGTCCAGCCACTAAGGCCCGGGGCCTTTTCCTTGCCTATAGAGGCTATAGCTGCTATAATAGTCTCTGATGTGATTGGTTAGCTAGCCCTAGGGCGGGTCTTCCCTTGGAAGGGGTCTTTTGAGCCAATAGGGTGCTTTTCTAGCAGCCTAGCCCTATTTTCCATTAAATTAGGTGCTATAGGGGTCGGGTTAATAAGAGCCCTAGCAGCCCGGCCTAGGTAGCCTCTCTCTAGTAGCCTAGCTGCCCTCTGAGCCGGGCTAGGGGCTATAGAGGGCCTAGCTGCCTTGGGGGGCTACTCAAGGGACTCTAGGCTCTCTAGGGTAGGGAGGTTAGAAGGGAAGGACCTAAGAAGAGTAGCTAGGCCTCCTTTTTATAACCCTAACCCTAGTAGCCTAGGTAAGATAAGGAAATGCAATAGGGCCTTTTTAATAGGCCTCTTTAAGAAGGCAGCTACAGCTTTATGGGCTATAGCTATAAAAATAGCAGCCTGCCTTGCGTGTAGCCTTTTCTCTAGTATAGGGATCTTTGCAAAAGCTAGCAGCTTCTATATAGAGGCCTTAGCTAGGATTAGGGCTATAGCTTGGTTATGCAGCTGCTCTAGGGTAGGTCCCTCTAGGGTAGGCTCCTTAATCTCGGCAGCCTCGGCAGGCTCCTCAATCTCGGCAGCCTCGGCAGGCTCCTTATGCCCCTCTAGGGTAGGCTCCTGTAGGGTAGGGCTAGGCTGTAGCTGCCTTTGCTGCCTTGTAGGTCTTTGTAGCTGTGGAGAAGGGGTTCTCGCTAGTCTCTTTCTTCCTATAAGGCCTCTATAGCTAACTAAGCCCGGGCTAGCCTAATTAGGCCTAGTAGGGCTAGAAGAAGAAGCTAAAGAGGCCCTAGAGGCACTAGTAGCCCTTTGAGGGTAATAGGTCCTTGGCCTAGGTAAGGTAGAAATATAGGCTTTACCTTCTATGCTGTAGATCTTAGCACTATGGGTCTTAATGCCGTGGGAGCCTCGGCAGGCTGTAGCGCAATAAGGGCAGCTGACTAAGCCAAGGGGCTGTAGCTGCTGATTTATATAGGTCTCGGCAGGGTGTTTTTTGCATATATGCTCTAAGATATCCCTATAGCTGCCTTGGCAGGTCGGGCATACCTACTAAGTATTCAAGTCGGGAACGCGCCCCATTCCCGCTTCTGCGCTAATCACCTATCCCTAACCATCCTTATCTACTACCACCTCGGGAACGGGGCCTATTCCCAAAATCTATCTTATTTCTTATATTATTAGGGATTATTTAGGAATAGGGCCTATTTTCCCTAGTAAGACTAATCTAGCTAATTATTACTCTATTTAAGTCTAGAGTAGGCATAGGAGCTATCGCGGCAGTTAGGTAGACCCCATAAGGGAGCAAGGGATCCCTACCTATGCCCTCCCCCTTTCTCTCTCGAGGAGGTAAGTTAGAGAGAGAAGAGGGCCCTCCTTCCTAAATAGCCTAATATCGAGTAGTAATCCTCTTCCTAATTAGTTATCCTCTTCGCTAAAGTAAATAATGATTAAGCAGCTTAATCGCCTTAGACTTTACCTTAACCAGCCGGAGCCAGCGATCCTATGCATTTAATATAAGTTCGCCCTTAAGGCCAATAGAGACTATATCTCGCGGCACCTCAGAGAGCGGCATGGCATCTCTAAGCTAGCTCGTCGAGGGCTTAGCCTATTTATCTAATCCCTTTGTCTTCTAGACCTAAAGATACTGCCAGTGCGGTTAAATAGCTCTTTACCCTACCCTCACCTCTGTATTTAGTAGGGCGCTGCCTATAAGCATTGTGGGCTCTGATTAACTAGCCTCGAGGTTCTCTCTTAGCACTTAAATAAAGTCTACCCCTAGGATATCTAGCATAGCAGAGGACGCGGCTTCTCTAATAGTTACTAGCTATAGGACTATATCTTAGACTGACTTAGCTTCTAGGCCTAGACCATAAGCTATATTAAGTGTTCCTAGATGGTTTATCTATACTGCGGTTAGCCCTAGGGACTATATATGCCTATTACTATATACTAGGCGCTAGAAGCTATATAAGTATTCGCTAAGAAACTCTTTATTAGAGAGCAGTAGTGTTATAGGTCCCTTGGCTCTGGCAAGGGGTTAAGGTACTGCTGAAAGCGGAGGGCAGATAGCTAACTCTGGCAGCTATCTCGTTA
>RZGL01000096.1:90032-108669 GCA_027886155.1 Fusarium paranaense
GTTAAGGTACTGCTGAAAGCGGAGGGCAGATAGCTAACTCTGGCAGCTATCTCGTTAAAAGAAACATAAGTCACAATGCAAAAGAGGCATATAAAGGTAATCTAAAGTCTAAGTTGCTAATCCTATCTAATGTCTGCTGGATCTGACTGTTATAGAGTAAGACTCGTTATATGGGGTACCCCTATGCCTAGGGCATATAATAATTGCCGGGGGCCCTGAAAGCTCTGCTGTCCCAGCAGAGTCTAAGTCCTTGCTCTCCCTATCCTTCCTTCTTAGATCCGGTAGCGATATATTCTATAATTATATTCCGGGTATTCCTTAAACTCCGTGATTCTTTCCGTCCCTATTCCGTAAACGCCCGATCGCCTGACCCTTTTATCCTTCCTTCTTGATCTCTAATGTTAGCCCGGTATCCGTTCTACTCCTCGTCGAAGAAAGCTTGATCCCAGTCGATCTCACCGTCCTTAGGTCCCCCGGTCTTGTTAGCCGGCTTGGCGGCTCTGATAGTGCGCTTCTTGCCGGTTTTGGCGGGCGATTGGCCGAAAGGAAAGGACTTAGCGATACCTCCGCGAGCCCCAGTGTTGCCGCGGGCAGCTGGGTGTCGTGGCGCTGGAGTCATGCGCTTGTCGGTTGGATCCTTAAGAACCGGGGTTGGCTTCGGCTTGCGAATGGGCATTGCCTGCTGCTTAGCCGCGAGCTGCTTCTTGACTTCGGCAGTAACGATCTTCTGAATCTCAACGTTGAGTCTGCTAATAGTCTTATTGAAGTCGTCGATCGCTATTTTTATGCCTTCGCATATGGTGATTCGGACCGCCTGGCTATTGATCTCCTCCTGGCAGTAGGCGGATTTGCCGCTTAACTTATTGACCTTCTTTACTACCTGCTTCTGCTTGCCGTCTATTTAGTATACCTTTTTGACTAGCTAGTCGCGAAGGTTGGTTACATTCGCCTTGAGCTCGTCGACCTCCTTCGACGTGGTGATTGACTTAGCGGCGGCGTTAGCGGCGACTGCGGATATGTTATCGTCGACTTTGGTCTGGTTGCTGTTGGTTCCGGTGTCGGGGCGTCCCTCGATTTCGGCTATCTAGGAACGGCTCATAGTTTGGAGGTGTCCCGAGATGGTTCCGTTGGCTGCGCCGTAGGGATCGATAAAACGAATAAGCATAAGATCGGCTCGGTCGGGGAGGAATTCGGTATACTACTTCTTGCTGCCCCGGCTATAACTGTATCCGCCCGTGAGGTAGGCCTTTATGGCGTCCCGCATGTGGTTCTTGGTCTTGCGCACTAGGTTGGATTCTCCCTTGGTTCTCTCGCGCTTGGTTCTGGCGGGCTCGTCTTTATCGTCGGGGTCGCCGTTGTCGTAGTACTCGTGAATAAGGTTCTCGAGATGAAGGTACTATTTGTAGTGCGGGTGCGAGCTATCGGCCTTAGGATAGTCAAAACTAGGCTCCTCTCCCGCCTGGTGCTTTGGGTGACTTAACTAGAATTCGATATTAAGGCACTGGAAAGCATCCTGCTTGGTCTAGACCTTTTTTGTGCCGGATCCTTTGGCGGGCCCGTTAATTCTGAAGTCGGCGTAGCTTCCTATCTGGCTGAATTCGTCCTCTTTATTATTGCTATCGGTAGCGCGGCTGTTTATTAGCTTATCGATTCGCTGCTGGTATCGTCGGTAAGATATACCTCCGATGCTGCCCTAAGGCGCGTTAGGAAGCGCATATCTGCTGCCCTTTTTGATAGGGCGGGGAGCCTCAATTTCTTTGAGGTCGGACTCGTGGTTAGACTCGGAATCGCTTGTGGTAATATCGAGGTTCTCCCGGTCGGGATTATCGCTGTGGTTGCCGAATATGTTAGTGAATTCGGTCGTATTGCGTTTGGTTACGCTAGTGGCGCTGCTTTGGTCGATATTATCTTATATAACCTTATCTTATCCAGCATTGCTTCTACCCGCGTCGGTTGCGGGATTGCTAACCTTACCCTCGGGGTAGGTAATATTAGTATTAGGCACCGGAGTTGCTATCGTGGTTTACGTCGGATTTGGCGGCGGCCGGTTAGTTTTATGAGAGGTAATTATTAGTATTATTATTTTTAGCGGCGGGTATTTAGGTTCACTAGCAGCTAATTAAATTTAATCTTACTAGTATGACTAAGGTTTATCGGTATAATATAAGGTAGAAAGTTAGAAAAACTTTTATGGGGCTAATAGGTTTTATATATCTATTCTATTATGGTGAATTTAGCTATATTTATCGGTCGTTTTCGCTTTATTTTCGCTTATCTCTAATATTAAGTTTACTCGCCTATTATGCTGCGTATTCTAGGTTTATTCTTCCCGTATAAGCGCCAGATCTTACGTATTTGCATTAGGCGAAGGTTCCGAGGTAGTCTTATACTTTATAGAGTAGTATTAACTATTAAAATTAGCATAAAACAAACATAATTAGAAGTAAAAACGGTCATGAATAAAGGAAAATTATCTAAGGTTCGCGGTCTTATGCTGCCTGCCTTATCATCGGGTTTAATATAGTTTAGTCATTATTCTCCCTTTGCCTTAAAGGATTTAGGCATGCTTCTTTTCTTTTTCTTAAACTTGTCCTCTTAGTCTACTAGATTTGCCTTATTCTATGCTTCGACTAGGCTTCTTGCGGTATTCCGCAATTTGGGTTTAGCAATTTAGTTATTATCTTTCGCGGTAAAACCTATCTATCTGACGAGCAAGTCTCGGTATGGTCTCTTATTTCTCTATCTAATACGTTATTATATAATCCTTTCTACCTCTTAGTGGTCTGCGACCTTATTGTCGTCGATTACGATAGGAGCTAGTAGAGGTATAACGCGTTAGTAAGGGTCATCACCTTAGGCTAGTTTCTATAGATAGGCGACTAAAACGACCGGGTGAACCTTCTAATGCTCCGGGAAGTCGAGCTTAAAGGCTTACCGTCTGATTTTGCGCATAACCTTATAGGGTCCAGCTCTTATGGGAGACTATTTCTTCTTTGGTTTCCCTAGCAGGTGATATCCCTTATGTAGTCGCAAATAGACAGTATTGCCTTTCTCGATATTAATTTCCTCGTGCTTTGCGTTATATTGGATTTTAGTAAGTAATACTAAAGTATTAATAAGGAATTCTGCCTCTTTATAGTAGATCTTATGTAATACTTTTAATGCTTATGTATTGATCTCCTCTTCTTTAATTCCAGAAGTGGCCGCAATATCAATAAGTCCTCGAGGGCAGAAACCATATATTAAGTCATTAAGTGCCCTCTTAATTGTATTTGATACCGCGTTATTAAGGTTATGCTATAGCGACGGCAGTAGTATTAGCTATAGCGTGTCTGGATCTATTACTATGTGGTATCTAATCGCCGTTTCGACCGTCTGGTTCTTCCTTTCTAATATACTATCGGTTTGCGGATGGTACGCTGTTGATATAAGGAAATCAACTCTTAGGAAACCGAAAACGGCTCTCTAGATCTAAGATATGAATTTTAGATCTCAGTTACTAATAATCCGTACCAGGATACCCTAATCTAGCAATAATAGCATCCAGATGAGCATAATCGCCTAATCTTCCGCCATATATAATATATATCCTGCCAATAGCATCGTCTTTTTCGAAAATACGTAATTAATAGGGGCTAGGCAGTTGAGTTTATTATAACCAGCGATAGCCTAGATTGTCTCGGCCGCTAGTACTTCTAGTAGATCTATAATAAAGTTAAGGGCAATCGTATAGAATAGTCGCAGTATTACTATAATCGACTACAACTCCCCCTAGGTTGGCTTTCTACTTATCGAATTCTCATAATATACCGGGCAGTAAGCGATATAGCTGCGGATCGTTTTTAATATTTAGTAGAAATAGATAGGGTCTAATTCCTATATTATGCGGTTAATTCCGAAGTGGTATTTATTATCGTGGATTATCTCAAGGATAGGTTTGACGAGTGGTCGCGGAATATATAGCCTCGGTTTTCCTTTATATCCCATATAGTATAGGAGATCTCCTAAGAGCTCCTATGGTCAGAAAGGGACCTTCTTTAGTTGTCGGCTCTAGCGCCCTAGGCTCTAGATATCCCTGATATAGTCCTATATGCGCCTTAGCTTAGTGTCCTTACTGTATCCTTCTATAATCCGCTGGCGGAACTTAGGCGTGATTCTAATCTGCATTGATCCTACTTTTGCTAGCGCTACTATGAAATCTAGTTCGTTGAAGCTACTTTTAGCCGCTCGCCTTACTAGGCGGTCTTCGACTAGTAGTCTCGAAAGTATATCTAGGATAATATTAAGCGCGCCTAGTATATAGAAGATCTATAGCTCGAATTAGAATAGGTAATTAGCGGCTTTAATTAGTTTTGGGTTAGCTTTATTGAAGTCTATTATCTTTAATGAGGTATAGGTGATAATGCCCTTAGTTGCCGTATGATCCGTAATGATATTAACTAGGTATCGGCTAGATTACACTAGCTTTCCCATCTTCTGGATCGCCTAGGCTAGTGTAGCGACTTTAGCTTCTATAGATCTATATCTGGCTTCTACCCTGGAGGTTAGGCGAGAGAAGAACCTAATAGGCTTTAACTTTTCGCTTAGGATATCTTTCCCGGGAATTACTTCTCTATCTTATTCTCCTTTAATCTAAAAGATAAAAAGCCTAAATCCGTTCTTATAGGCGTCGATCTTAAAGAATAGTGGCTTCTTGGGGTCGTAATGCTATAATATAAATTACTTAGTAAGGAACTATTGTATCTCGCTAAAGGCGTTTCTCTCTTTTTCTATGGGTATAAAAGCTACCACTAAGGCCTTTAGCCTCCTAACCGGCTTTGACGCTCTGGTTGGCAATTTTGAAGTGGCTTTGGCGTCGCGTAATAGCTATATCTTGCGTTCGAGGAGAGGGCGTATTCATATATCGTACCATGGTATCCCTTTTTGTAGGTATCTGGCTATCCCGATATAGGTTTCGAGGGCGGCGAGGTCGGTTAGGTATACCATTTTGGCGAAGGCGTCGAGTTAGTCTTGCGTCCTATGGAGGCCGTCACCGTCGATTATGTATCTAAGTAGCTTTACTGCGTTATACCCTATGAAGGATTTATCGGTAGCGATCTTTAGTTGGTTCTTATCGAGCAGTTTTAGCACTACCTCTAGGTACTCGAGATATTCCTTAAAGGTATCGGAAAAGATAACTATATCGTTGATATAGATGCGTATGAACGCGCGGTATTCTAGGAATATACTATCTATAAATCGCTGACTGAAAGTAGGGGAATTTTTGAATCCCATTAGGGCTATATTAGAGACTTCTAGGCTGCGGTTGGATATGACTATTATTTAATTGCGGTATATATTATAAATCGGTAGCTAGTGGAAAAACCTAGTACTGTCGAATATTGAGAAGTACTTTTTTCCCTTTGTATCTACTATGATATCTTCTTAATCCGGCAAGGGGTATATATCTGGAACCGTGATGCTATTCAGGGGTCGTAGGTTAATTATAACTCTGCCCTTCTTCTTGCCGTCTATTGTTCTCTAAACGATGAATGCGGGGCATGCGATTAGTGTTAGTTTATCTAAGTAGTGTATTTTTTTAGCGGCATATAATTTCCCGTAGACTTTATCTAAGAATTGTCGGTCTTTGATCCCCATCGGGTAGGCTCTAATAGTCCTTTTCTAGTTCTACCAGCCGTTGATTAGATTGATTTTTATCTTTTTCTCTTTGGGCATAAGGACGATGCCTTTATCTCTATAGACGTCGTATCGGTTTATTAGCTTGAGGAGCTTTGCTGTCTGCTTATCCTTGAGGTTAGCTATCCTAATACTAAAGTTATTTTTTACTAATAGTATACCTTTAGGGCGGCTAATATCGTAGTTTAGGAGTCTGGCGTTAATATACTTAGGGTTATTTTTGTTGGCGTCTTTATTGGTTTCTGTCGGCTTCTTTGATATCATTCTGGTTGCTAGTAGGTTTTTAACCTTTATTCCTGGCTCCCAGTCTTGGCTAATTACTTTTGAGAAATCTACTGATCCGGATGGGCTAGCGATGAAGTTTGTAGTCTTATTGCCCTTATAGTTACTAATATGGCTAATGCGCTCTTTCTGGTGAATTTAGACATCCTTCTCGCTAGAGTTGTGAAAAATGGCTATCCGGGGAGTGGCTTTATTGATTATTGCGTCGAAAAAGCGCCTATCTTTCCCTTTGAAGTGGAAGGCTTTATTATCTCCTCTTAGTCTATATGTCTCTAGTAGGTTTTTATAAATGACCGGGATAAGAGCGGTTTCGCCTTTTTTTACTATTACTATATAGGCGCTTTTTATTACCTTATTAAGCGGTGAGGTTCTTTTCTTAAAGATCTCTCCTCGGATGATAATGCTATATGCGGCTCTAAATGCGACGCTAGGGTTAATGAACTCGAGTTTTGCCCCGTGCTTGTATAGGAATCTTATTCTTAGTAGTATGCGGGGAGTAAGTTAATTAATAATGTCGGCCGTGACCGTAAAGTAAGCTTTGGCCTTTGTTCCTCGTACCGTTCCGGGGAGGTAAAAGTCGAAAGTGGTAGACTCTATGATATTTATGACTTTACTTATCCCGCTAAGCGTTTTTAGCTCTTGATCTTTCTAGACCACCTTCTTACCGTATTCCGCAAGCTATCTTTTATCGACTATAGTTGCTGATACTCTGGTATTACAGTATACCTAGTGGGTTTTGGCTTCTTTGGTTCCTTTGAAGGTAAAGGGAATCCGAAGGTAAGTTAAAACCTTTTGTTCGAGTAGGCCGCTAAGGTCGGGCCTACCTATCGCCTTAATGACTTGGCCGTTATTAATTACGAAATTAACATATATCGTCTGTTCTACTTTAGTTGCGATATAAGTTTCTTTCTTATGGTCTATGACTTCGGCGTAGTAGACTATACTCTTATCGCTATCTCTAAGTTCTTCTTCGCTTTAGGAGCTATCCTCGGCGTAGTATGCTCTCTTGGGTCTATCTCGGTTCTAGCCTTCGCGGCTGCGGTATTGTCTGTTTTGGCTGGTGCTTTGGGATCGCTAGTAGCTCGTAGGGTATTCCCTTCTGTCGGTTTCCCCTTGCTCTTGATTCTGCCTTTCCCATGGCGGAGTCTCTTTCTACTATTCTAACTTTATCTCGAGGAAAACTTCACTGCGTTCCTTTGGGGGTCCTTAGTTATCCCTTTGCCTTCCGTACTCCTATTAATTCTACGTTCTTAGTTGCCGGTTTATACTGCCTAGTCCTTAGGGTTAGAGTTAATTATTATAGGTATTATCGCTAATCTCGCGTGGCTTCTAGCTATATAGTAGGCGATTTTAGTCCTTATTGCTTTGGTTCTATAGGCGGTTATTGCCTTATAGCGCTGAGACTTCTTGGTCTAACTCTTTTACCTCCCTCTCTTTGGTGGTATATGCGTGTTTTTTATTGCTTTGGGATTTCTTTCCCCTGGCATTACTTTTGCTAGTGCGCGATGCTTTTAATTTCTCGCGTAGGGTCTTCCTTTTTCTATCTACTATATTAATATATTTCGATCGCTCGTCGGTTCCTACCGGCGCCCTATAGAGTTGGCGTAATTTGGGGTATAGTTTAGCGTAGAAATGGGTAAGTAGCTTAAGATCGGTCGCTTTTCTTATGACTCTAGATATATCGAATATCCTCGCGGAGAAGTCTTATAGTGGCTTATCGCTTTTGATATTATCGAGGTCAAAATAGGCTCGGTCTAGCTATTCCAGGGCGTTCTAGAGTTCTATCTCGAACTCGGTTTTTACTGCGTCGAGGAAGGTATTAATAGATACGATATAGCCTTACCTTTCCTTATCGTCGAGTAGTCTTCGCTACTATACTAGTGCGCTGCCTCTAAGGAGTCTCTAGGAGTTTTCCTTAATAGAAGTAATTTATTAGAGGCTATTTCCCTCTATATAGGATCTAACTGAGTCGACCTATAGGTAGGCGTTAGTAAAGATAGCGGTGGTCTTATTGTAGAAGATTTCTACTGGGGGGTCTCTAGATTTGCCCTTAGCGGGTGCATCTGGCTAAAATAGGCCGATATCTATGAGCTTAAAGCCCGTATTAATGTTCCTTCTGCTTGCCTAAATTCCCTACTTTGGTTATTCCGTCCTTGGCGGATTCAGCCTAGTTACGTACGGGGTGAACTATCCCCGAGGTGGTTCTGCTGCTTAGTACTATCCCATTAGGTTTAGATATAGCAAGGGATGGCTTCCTTGCGTAGGTATTTAGTAAGGGGGTATTACGGCTGCTATATTGTATAAAAGGTATTATTGCTCCGTCAGGTATACTGCTAGGAAGGCTAGATACGGCATCTATGGATATAGCCCGCTCCATCCTCGGTGTTATCCCCCTATGTAGGACCATAGTGGTATCCCTAGCGGGGGTGCTAAAAATTGCCCCCTTTCTGGTAAGTCCGGCAGCTATGGCTAGGGCTATGGGCCTTGCCCTGGTTAGGGAGGTGTCGGTTGTGATAGTATTGGGGCCATATTCGCTCGTGAACCGGCGGGTTTTGCGTCTTCGAGCTTAAGTCTATAGCCCTTTTCGATGAGTTCTAGTATCTATCGGGCAGTTAGAGAGCGTTAGCGCGCTTCCTCTATTTCCCACCTCGTTTTATATAAAATTAGTATCTGCCTTACCGTACTATAAGATCCTTATGACTTTGGTCTAGCTTGGTTAGTTACCCCTGACTAGGATTGAGGTATATGGCCGCTGGCTGTCAGATCCGATAGGTTTATGGCAGAATCCGGACGCTATTATATCTCTGGTTGTTTGTGTAATTAGTAGATTATGGGATGATTCTATCGTCTTAGCGTTAGGTTAGGCGAAAGTCGGTAAGCGGTAGTGCCCCTAGCGGTAAGGTATTCGGCGTTAGGAGTATCAGGACCGAAACTTTATACTAGGTCTGATAGCGCTGGCCGATTTGGGGTCTTTCGCTTCCCTAGGGCTAATAACGACGGTATTGGTTCCCTGGATTTTTCCTGCTATTAGAAAGCGGCTGCCTTCGGCGATCTAGCTATTATATCTGTCGACTTAAGGGTCGTATCTATTGATGAGTCGTAAATTGAGAGCTCGTCGTCTGATAGCAATGCTCCTTCTCGTCTGGCTCTCTTAATAATCCTTTTGGCGGTTCCCTAGGCTTCTCTAATGGGGTAGGGATCCATCGCGTTCTAGTAATATAGTAGCGATTCTGCGATTAGAGCTACTTCTCTATAGAAGGTATTAGATCTATTGGTTTTTTAGTAGGAAAGCTCTATGAGGTCTTTAAGTACCGCTAGTTTAGCGAGAGTGCGTTTTTTATATTAGAAAGTCGGATTTTATAAGAGGAACGTCTAGATTTATCGTATATAGCTAAAATCCGCTTTTATAAGCTTTGCTTTTGCTAATATTCTCGCAATCATTTTATATAATATTTGCTCAAATAGGTCTTGCCTCGATGAGCTCAGAGTCGTTATAAGGCTGGTTAGATTTATCTAGCCCGATTGATAGGGACGTATATGATAGGTATTATTATTAAAAGAAAGGTTAAGGCTTCCTTCCGGTGCTTCACTTGTTTTCGACGTGAGGTCTATTGAATAAAGTGTAGGTCGAGTTAAAAGAAGCTTTAACTACTACTAATTATTATAGGTCCCTTGGCTCTAGCAAGGGGTTAAGGTACTACTGAAAGCGGAGGGCAGATAGCTAACTCTAGTAGCTATCTCATTAAAAGAAACATAAGTCACAATATAAAAGAGGCATATAAAGGTAATCTAAAGTCTAAGTTACTAATCCTATCTAATATCTACTGGATCTGACTATCATAGAGCAAGACTCGTCACGTGGGGTACCCCTATGCCTGGGGCATGTAACAAGTAGTATCTCTCTTAATAAGCATAGGGTAGTCTGCTAAAACCTACCGGCCGCATAATAAGCGCAATTAACCTAGCCCTTATAATAAACTAAATACGGCGAACTAGCTAGGAGGAGACTTTCCGTAATACGCGAAGAGACCTAATCATCGCGATGGTTTAGTGCCCTCCTAAAGAAAACTCAGGGCCGCTATAGCTTACCAATTATAAGGACAAGGCTCTAATAAGCAGTCAGGAGGATAAATATAAGCTGACCCGGATAATAGCCGCCCTTGACTGTCTATTTAAACGCTCTAACGATACTATTAAGCATACCGATATTTCCCTCCAGCGATGGCTTCGCGGCATATATCCTAACCGACCCTATAAACGCCCATTTAAGCTAGTCGTCAAGCCTAGTATAGAACGAAGATATCGCTAATTGCTTAAAAAGTGTCTATGCTTCTGGTTTCGACTCTGGCGTCTACCCCCGATACTAACTAGGCGTCTATGTCAACGAACGCTCTCTAAGCCTCAGAGGATAGCGTTAGAGACCTTATGGGATGATCCTACATGGGAACAATATAATAGTTTCGAGAATATGTCCCTAATCGACGAGGAGGAGGAGGAAGATGAAGATGAAGATAAAGATGAAGAGGAAGAGGAAGAGGAAGAGGAGGAGGAGGAGGAGGAGGAGGAGGAGGAGGGGAATAATAGCGAGGACGAAGACCTCAATGCACATTTTATATAACCACCACCACCACCACCACCATAAGATCCTAAGGCTGACCTAGTCTTATAATTCTGCCTATTTATGGCGACTGAGGATTTTGTAGATAGAAACTCAAAGTCAATAATGCTTGTTTACTTTAGCGCCACATGCGGACTTATATCGCCTATGGGTGCCGACTTTCTCCGCCTAGCTCAATTCACTAGCATCCTCTCTAGCCTCATCTATTGTACTCGGCTTCTTATCATAGAATCCGTGCTGCCTAGATTCTCACATGACTACATTGGTCTATTACAAAGGCCTCAGTATGGGCAACTGGATATATTGAATGATATCCGTAAGAACAAGATATGTGACGGGACGCTATCGCCACTCGGGGAGTTTATTAGTTTAGCCGCCTATGGCCAGTCCCTACGTCAATCGGAGGGCCCGACAATCCAGTTCGAATGGAGCGACGATGGTGAGGAGATATCATGGGATGGGTGCTCTCGAGTTACCATGGATGGGTTTCGGACCCTAACCCACAGCGCAATCCAGGCAGTAACCCGCTAGTGCGAGTGGTTGATGTATGACTGGGTGCCCCCAAACCGCGATCTTAAAACACTGCGCGACCGACTATCGACGGCCACGGTTGGGTATTCCTTTGTCTCTGACCCGGCCAACGGGATAGCAAGTGCTTATCAGACATGGCTATATGAATATGCAAATAAGGTCTTATATGAATATGCATGAATATAGTCATATTCATATCCATATAATATATGAATATAATATGTACTTACGAATCCATATTCATGCATATTCATATAAGGGAGAGGGTACTGATTGACTCAAACTAGATCTTATCTCTGTGGGAGATGATAGGTACTAGTCACATCCGGCCTTATTAGCTTAGGCTGCATGTCAGCGTAGGCTGCAGCTCTCGGTATAGACTGGAGGTCTCGAAACAGCCATGAGGTATTTAGAGAGCTACTACCACTCCGTCACAATTTCTGATGGATTTGGGTCATAAGGATAGAAGCTCTTGATTTTTCTATCTACTGAGTGGGAATAGGTTGGGTTCTTATACCTAAGATGAATTGGCCTCCGGGGCGTAAAGGCCGTTGTGTTGAAAAACTTGCTTTTTGGGAGACGTAGGTGATACCAACCTCTGACTGGAAGTCCGGATTTCCGGACTGCCGGTCTGAACAGCCTGGCTGAACAGCTGGAAGACCTTCCTTCCGGTTTGATCAAATGTATGACCCTTTGGTCTGTTGGATGTGACACACTCCGAATACACTTCATGCCAACATCAATCTCTCTACCCGATACCATCCAGGACCACCTAATGGGCACCCCCACCTAATGGACCACCAAAATTTCGAGCCTCCCATACAAAATCCAAATTTTGATGTCCGCAAAAACAGGCCCGATTCTAAATTAATAAACGAGGCTTTGAAGAAAGTTTATAGAAAATTGTTCAAATTTCACTCTCTGCGTGGTTTTTGACCTCCCGACCGCTCCGTGTGCGCTGGCAGTGCTTTGTTACGACCATAAAGTCCTCACTTTCGTCCTCTGACCTGACACCCACCTCAATCACCGACTCGACCTCCTCATCCACATCCACCTCTATTTCTGCCTCCTTTGAGTCAGGATGAACTTCTCCAGTCGCTAGAGCCTCCGCCAGAGCCATGAATCGTCGGTTCGGGTTCGGTACCGCCTTTCTTTTCTTGTTGTCGAATTGCGCAGTGATGCTGGGTGTGATTGATAAAATCAAGGTTATCATTATTATTGTCATGGTGAGAGCTCCCTAGGGGTTTATATCCCATGCGATTCCATCTAGGACTTTCAACTTTCAATCTAGGACTTTGTGATGTGACCCTGAAGCGAGGGGGAAGCTTCTAATTATTCTAATAGTCGGTGATTGTTGATTTCTCGCTAGCGGAAGCTGCTGATAGTCCAGAAGAAACTTGAAACCTCGAACAATACTAAGATGGACTCTGTGTATGCTGTTTATGGTCACCTACTTCCACTTGTTTGCAGAAGATACTCGCCCCTAGTAGTTCGCCACCCGTTGGATGCATCGACAAGGTCATAACATCCTTCGACAACCCATGCCCTGAGAGAAGGCTTTTATGGTCGAAGGTGTATTGTCTCTGAATGAGATTGTCTCGGATTTCCGGAAAGGGGAGCATGTCTATCCAGCTAGGGTGTGGAGAGTTTATCTGGAGCTGTGTTGGCAAAAGACTGGTTGGCATTGTCCGGTAGGTAGTTCGTAGCACCACACTACCACATCCTGCGGCGAGATCAGGGGGTAGTGGAGGGTCGTAGACGGCGTCGATGAATCTTGCCACAAGCTTCAGTATTGTCTTGTTCTCCATGAACCCCCGACATACGTTGTGGACTATTAGGTGGACCAGGGCGTCATCAGCAGGTAGGTGAAGCTTGGCAACATGAGTTGATCCAGGTTGCAGGGCAGGAGGTGCTCTACTTGTTGTGTCAGAAACCTTGGTTAGAGATTGCAATGCCGAACGTTCTGCGGGAAGAAGAGCCTGCCCTTCGTTTACAACATGCTTTGAACTGCGAACAACATGCGGCGAGGTTCGGGTTCGTGTCGGCGGACCAGCATCTCCGTCAAGTCGCCAACGGTCAACCCGAAACGGCTTGGCGCTATTGTCTTCTTCGTCCTTGACGGGTTGCCCTGGTGCGATGAGCTAAGAAAACAGCTTAGAGGGACCTTTCGGCTTACTGCGCGCTCTTTGATTCAATCGGTTCTGGACCCTTTTCCGCTCCTTCCGCTCTTCGGCCGTGAGCTTCTGACTGGCGCTGAGCATCTCTGACTGTCTGCTCGCTCAACCTGAGCGGGTTTCTGGCAAAAAGGCAGAATAACACGATTGTACGATGAGGCCAAAAGCATGCATCAGGGCTAGTATCCGTATAATGCCGGAGTGCGAAAGAGGGAAGTTCTGTCATCGCATCCAGGGGCTGAACTAACCGCCTCCCAGGGCACTAAGCCCAAAGAAGCGAAAACAGTCAGCCAGCTAACAAGGCTAAGACTTGGTTCAACTCCGACGCTAAGATGAAAGGGGTAAAAATGGTCAGCCGTGATGCTTCGAGAATTTTGACCGGAGATTTCAACTCCCCGAATGTAGGCGGGCAATGAGCGGAGTTTAGAAATCTGTGTTATTTGCGTTTGTGCCAGCAACTTGGTCACTTTGAGAGAGCAGAAAGCATTGGCCTTAGAGCGGGGTTTAGAGACTCGCTAACACCGAGGTTGGCGTTGGTTACACAGTCGGGGATGGATAACAAAGCCGTTTTGTTAGTCGGATGGCGGACACAATGGATCTCCCAGCCCAGTATAAAAGTCTCGATAGGCTCGCGTTTCGTAGTTCATACACTTCTCTTCCATCTTCATTATCATCAACCTCAACTCTCATCCAACATTGTTACCAAGCATGTCTCGCTACGCAGCAGCCCACGCCGATCCCCAAGGACCAGGGGACGCCAGACCTACCGCCTTGCAGATCATCCACGATGAAGCCGCCGAGAACACACTGCAGGGCAAGGTCATCGTCATCACCGGCACCTCGTCTGGAATCGGAATCGAAACAGTCCGCGCTCTCTCGGCTACGGGAGCAAAGCTTCTCTTGACCGCCAGAGACCTTGCCAAAGCGAAGGCGGCCTTGGTGGACATTTTCGAACCCAGGCGCATGGAACTCGTCGAGATGGACCAAAATTCTCTGGAAAGCGTTCGTGCGGCAGCTTCCCAGATCTTATCCAAGACGGACAAGATCAACATCTTGGTCAACAATGCTGGAATCATGGCGATCCAAACTCTTGAGTTCACCAAGGATGGTCACGAGCTGCAGTTCGGAACCAACCACCTGTCTCATTTCCTGTTCTTCGAGCTGCTGAAGCCAGCGCTCTTGGCCGGCGTGACGCCTGAATTCCACTCTCGAGTTGTCGTACTTTCCTCTACTGCCCACTCGCTGAGCGGCATCAACGCTTCGGATAACTATAACTTCCAAAATGGTGAATATCATCCATGGACTGCCTACGGGCAATCTAAAACCGCCAACATCTACATGGCCAACGAGATCGAGCGTCGATACGGATCCCAGGGCCTACACGCCACCAGCGTGCATCCTGGTGGGATCGTGACCGGTCTCACGAAGCATGTCCCAGAAGCCGAAGTGGCGGCTGTCTCAAAGATTGACGGCTTGCAGAACTTAATGAAGAGCCCCGAGCAGGGAGCTGCAACAACCGTCTGGGCTGCCATCGGAAAAGAGTGGGAGGGGAAAGGAGGGAGATATCTGGCCGATTGCGCAGAGTCGGAACCTTTGAAGGACGGAGAGTCTCCAATCGGCCCGGGATACGCCAAGCATGCATATGATCCTGAGAGTGAGGGTCGGCTCTGGGAGGACTCGCTCAAACTCGTTGGGATGTCTTGAGCTACATGGGCAGTCACTATGACCGGGTCCCTGGCCATTTACAGCGAGGTTCTTGGCCTGGTGACATTAAATAGAGGTCGTGTATCTCAAGAACCTGTCTAGTATTTCATTCAACCCTTGCAATGCAAAGTATTCCAGTCTAAATATTCGAAGACAAAGCAAAATGCAGATCTGACGCTATAGAATAAACCCTCTATCACGAGCCATCCAGATAGCCGCCACAAGCGCACTGCCCCCGATGGCTACAGAAGACGCCAGCTTCAGAGTGCCCCCTAGAATGGCGAGGAAATTGTCACGGCCCATGCCGCGATCAAATGCGTGTCGCCACACGGCACGGATCAATGTCGCATATCACCACTAGGTTCGTGCGACTGGATATGAGACGCGGCTCATACTTTGGGGTCGTGTATCCGGTTTCACATCTAACTTGTCGCATCAAGGATTCCAATCCTAACGACATGAGCTTAAATAGCTCTGCCCGAACACATGGCTGTTCAATTTCTTTTGTTCTTCAGATAATTCTCATCAATTGACTGGTGCCATCAATGATCCCTGTGGAGCCAGTTGTCTGACATCGATGCTGCTGACATCTGCGGGGGCAGACGTTCTCGTCCGTGGGCGCTGATTGGTAGGTTGTCGTCAGCGGCATCTGAGCGGATTGTGGCGGCGCAGGATCCAGTTCAGGGACCGACGAACGCGCGCCCAACGAGGCTCTGCCCTGGATCCTCTCCCTCATCCGCTTTGTTCTCGATCCTCAAAGGCCATACTGCTGGTGTTCAGCATCTTCAGCGCTTTTGTCTATCTACGGCAACCGCATTATACCGACTGCTTGACCTGTTGAACGACTCCAATCGAACCTGCTACAGAACGACCCCTCACCAAAGCACTGGTCCGCATTCGCAGCGACGGCGGCTATCTTCCTCCATATCTACCTCGACGGAAGTAGACTCAGAACAAATCGGTGTTTGTATCCGCCAAATCTATACCTCGAAACCCTACCCCAAGCCAAATCCGAGATCCTACCAGATACGACCGCGAGGCATAATCGCCATCTTCCCTCCATGGCTGCCGCCACTCCGCCCTTCCTCTGAATCTTAAATTGCGCGCTTGTCAACGAGATTCAACAATGCGTCTTATCAATGTAGAGACGTTGAGATTGGAAACGTTTGTCGGCGACAATATCCCACCGTACGCCATATTGTCACATACTTGGGGAGCCGACAAAGACGAGGTATCCTTCGAGAATATTCAGAGGGGAAATATTGAGAAACCGGGCAACGGGACGGTTAAATTGAAAGGATGCTGCAAGCAGGCCAAGGAGGATCATCTCGAATATGCTTGGATTGATACCTGCTGTATCAACAAGGAGAGCTCCAAGGAACTTGACGAGGCTATCAACTCCATGTTCCAGTGGTACAGGAAGGCTTCCATTTGCTACACCTACCTTTCTGATGTCCCCCATGGAGATGATTCTTGGGATCTGGGGTCAAAGTTCTTCTCCAGCCGTTGGTTCCAGCGAGGATGGACCTTACAAGAGCTTCTGGCCCCTGGGGAACTACGTTTCTACAACCAAGAATGGACCTCCATAGGAACAAAGGCGGACATGTCTAAAGCGATTGAGACAATTACCGGCATTTCTCGGCGCTTCCTACTCGGTTGGGAGGATTTCCGCCAAGCGAGCGTAGCGCAACGCATGTCCTGGGCGGCGAAACGAAAAACCTCCAGAAAGGAAGATACCGCGTACTCCCTCCTAGGAATCTTCGATGTTACAATGCCAATGATCTACGGCGAAGGCGACCGAGCCTTGAGGCGGCTGCAGGAGGAGATAATGAAGAATACTGGCGACCATTCCATCTTGGCATGGGGTCTTGACACCGCGGAGTCCACACCAAGTAAATCGGCGAATGTTATGTCCGCCGGAATTCTGGCCACTGCTCCATTAGACTTCGCCAACTGCGGACGCATTGTTCCAAGGAAAGATGACGCTACTCCCGTCAATATTTTCGACATTTCTGGCGGCCGTCTCCGGATCCACCTCTCTCTACATACAACCTCGGCTGGAGAGACATATGGCTTGCTGAATTGCGGTCCGGAGCATAATGCAGATCAAGTTGTGGGAATTCCCGTCCACAAGGCTGTATCTGGCGCAGCACCAGACGAGTACCTCAGACCGCAAGGACGTTACTCAGTCTTACTTCCGAGGACTGCGCCCAGTATTTCGACCAAACGCATTCATATCCAGATGGAGCGTCAAAGCAGGACGCACGAGGCAATGGGTCGGCGGTTCTGGCTCCATATAGACGGGCACCAGGAAGCCAAGCTGAAACGGGAGGAAGATTATCCCCCAGTCCGCTGGGAGAAAGGGCGCGCCCTGATTGCGGAGGCAACCGACTCGGACGAACATATCACGCGACGATATTTGGCTCGATTCCGCACTCAAGGCGAAGGAACACGAGACATCATAGTAGTGCTCGAGTTTGAGATACACGGATTGCAACCACAAGCTCGCTGCCACGTCATGACATCGTCCAGAGATACCGCCTTAGAGGATTTGTTTCAGAATTTCATCTACATAAGGCCGGAAGCGTTGGGGAAACAGGCTGCCACTGATGGCAAGCTCAACGTGAAGGTGATTCTGAAAGAAGAGCAGGTTGCGCAAGAACCAATGTTCGTTGTCAGGCTAACACGAGCATCCAGCCTACCAGACGCCCCCGTGGATGCGGACTTGGAGCTACAGCAGATAAATCTGAAGCTTGAGTCGGATAGGATTGTGCAAGAAGACCAAGTCCGTCTAGAGACGGAACAATTGGTCCAGCAGAGAAACGAGAAGATGGCTACATTAGATCAGATGAGGGAACACCTAGCATTGGTAGAAGAAAAGTTGAGGAAGCTGAATGAGGAGAAGAGATTGTTATCCGACGGGGTAGAGATAGGGACTCAACAAGTGGATCAACTCACCCATAGAATCAACGAGGCCAGGCAACAGCAAAGCGAGTGGTCGGGACGAGGATCAGAAATACAGCGGCGTCTGGATAAGCTCGAAACAAAACAGGTTCCCCGGAACTGGCTTGAGGCGATCATCAAGAAGCCGCTCGATACAGTCAACATTGGCCGCGGTTTGGCAGATGTAAGAGATTCTGATTCTGACCATCCGCAGTTATCGAGAGCGGTGGAGACCGAGCATAATATTGGCGACCAGACAACCCTATTGCGGGCTGCGATGAACGGGCAGGAGGCCGTAGTGAGGCTGCTGCTCGAGAAAGGTGCCGACCTCAAGGCGAGAGACAATTATGGCAACACGCCACTCTCACTGGCTGCAGGCAGCGGGCATGAGTCTGTAGCGAGGCTACTGCTCGAGAAAGGCGACGACCTCAAGGCGAAGACCAATGGCAAGACGCCGCTATCGCGGGCTATATGGAACAGACGCAAGGCCATGGCCAGCCTTCTGGGCGAGAAAGGCGCCTACCTCGAGGCGAAGAACAAAGATGGCAACACGCCGCTCTCATTTGCTGCAGGCAGCGGGCACGAGTCCGTAGCGAGGCTACTGCTCGAGAAAGGCGCCTACCTCGAGGCGAAGAACAACTATGGCAACACGCCGCTCTCATTGGCTGCACATGAGGGGCACGAGGCCGTAACGAGGCTACTGCTCGAG
>RZGL01000097.1:4990-74117 GCA_027886155.1 Fusarium paranaense
TAACCTAAGATATTAGCTATTACTCTTAAAGCTAAAACCCTTCTTGCCCTTTAGGCCCTTTAAAATAACCTAAACCTAAGTATTTAATACGCCGCAAGGACCTATATAGTTAATAAGCGACGATTATATCGCCGCTAATAAGGCATCTAATCTCGACGCAATACTATCTAGAAATTATATTAGCTATCTAATCTAGAGGAATAGATCTTTATTTACTTTATTTTTAACCTAGATTCATAAGGATTCCCCCCCCGGCTCTATAGTATAAAAGAAATAACTAATTAATTACTTATTGACTATAAAGCGCTACTAATTAGTATATATTAGGCTTTAAACTTTATTAAGTAATACCTAGAGCTTAAGATATATTTTTTTTAGAAATATAATTACTAAAGAGCTAAATATAAAGATCTAATTATTATCTGCGATTAATTTTAGCTTATAGTAAATATAATTATAAAATATAATATCTAATTAGATAATATCTATAACTTTAATAAGACTAGCTTCCTTATAGGCATAATTATAAGTAGAATAATTATTATAGGCTTAGAAAGGCATTTAAAGCTAAAATTAATATAGCCTAGAAACTAAGAATAGATTATAGTTATTTAAGTAATTAATATAGAAGGCTAGGTAATTTAGCTATTTATTATTAGTGCGGGCTAATATTACCTCGCTAATTAGTACTAAGAAAGTAACCTCCCGGGCAATTAGGCTATTATAATAACCTAAAATAATTAGACTAATAATAAGACTAGTCTAAAGTAACTTAAGTACTTTAACTAGTATATAATTAATTAATTAATTAATTCTTATTATCTCTTAATCCTTAATAGCTATAAAAGTTATTACTTTATTAAATTTAAGAGATATTATAAAGAAAAAAAAATTATCTAGCTTTATATACTACCTTATTTATCTTATTTACTCTAGCCCCTTAATATTAAATACTTTAATATATTAAAGTAAGCATATAATTAAGAAATAAAATATCTAATTAAATACTCTATAACCTATATTTTAAAGATTAAATTCTTTTTAGCTTTTTATATAATATATAAGGCTATTATAATTAAAAAAAATATTAAGGTATTATTTAAAGGGGCTAAATTTATTCCTCTTAATCTAAAAAATATAATCTTAAAGCTTAATATATAGCTATAGACACTAATACTAATTAAAGAGGCATCTAATTAATTAATTACTTAGGCATTAAAGACCCTAAAGACTATACTTAAGGCCTAATCTTAGTCTAAATACCTTAAGAGATAAATTAAAAGGCATTAAAGTAGCTTACTAGAGTTAATTCTTAAAGCCCTAAGGTCTCTTAAAAAGGAGATAAAAGTAATTATATATCAGGTTACCTTATTAGCTACTAAGAATAAAGACCTTTAGGAGGCAAATAAGATACTTAGCTAGCGCCGGAGGGCAAAAAGGACCTAGCTATAAAAAAGAGGGGTTATAATAATAGAGGAAGGAAGATAAGTAATTAATTAAATAGATACTAATATATAGGTAATAGCCGAATCGTCGCGGAGTAATAATCAAGGAAAATCAGCGCGACTAAGTATTTAGCATTATAATATCTATGGCTAGCCCGGCTATAATATAAGGACCTATTAGGTAATAATTAAGATATCTAGGGAAGAATATAGCGAGTAGTTTTAATTAATCAAATAATTTATAGTATTTTTATTGCGATTTCTATAAGAGAGGTTAAGAAAAATACGGCGCTTACTTAATTACGGTGCTTACTTATTATATACATTATTATAATTAATAAGTAATTAATTAGTTATATCTTTAATATTATATAACTAGGGGGAAAATCTTTATAAATCTAGGTTATAAATAAAATATATAAAAATATATTTTATTTAATTAAATAGCTTATATAATTTAAAATTTATATTAGCTTAGGCTTAGATATTATTATATTAAGCATAAAGGGTATTATAATTAACTTAATAAATTAATCTTTTTTTTTCTTTATTATTATTTAACTTTATATTACCTAAAATAAGAATTAAAGTATTATAATTAATATCTTAATAATTTTAATAATAAAGGCTTTATACCTAAAGCTAGAGGTTTTAATAGGCCTAAATTAATAAGGTTTATTTATATAATTATTAATAGCTTTAATAATATGCTAAAGCTAGCTTTATTTATAATAAATAGCTTATATCTTAATTAATTAAAAAGGTTAAAATCTAACCCTTTTATAAAATAATTCTCCCTTTTAATATTAACCTTTTAATTACCTTTATAATTTTTAATTATTTAAAGAAATTAAAATTACTTTAATTATTTTTATAAAAAAAGGTTTAATTATAATTAATAATAACTATAATTAATTAATTAATTAACTAATTAATTAATTAAAATATATTAATAATTATAATAATTTTTTATAAAAACCTTTAATTAAATAATTAAAATAATATAATTAATACTTATTAATATACCTTTTAATATAATTAAAATAACTTTAATAAAAAAATTTATAAGCTTTATAAAAATATAAAAAATACTTATAATAAATTATAAGAAATAATATTAAATAAATACCTTTAAAGTTTTATATTAAATAAAAACCTTAATAATTTAAAATATATTAAATTTATAATTTTTAATTATAATATTTTTTTTTTTTACTTAATCTCTTTTTATTTAATAATAATATTAATAAAAAGATTAATTTTATTAAACAAAAGCTTTTTTTATTAAAAGCTCTTAAAAAAAAGCTAAAAAAAAAATAAGTTTTTATTAATAAAAAAAATTAATTCTTTAAAAACTTAAAATATAATTAATATATAATATAACTTATAACCTTTATTATAAATATTAATATTTTTTATTATATTAAATAAAAAAATTAAAAAAGTCTTATAATTAGCTAAGATCTAGCTATATAGCTATAGGTATAATTATATTAAGAAATAAGGGTTATTAGTATTATAGGTTTTAGAGAGATTAATTCTTAGAGTTAATATTAGAGTTTTATAAACCTAAAAAGAATTAGCGCTAAGGCTTAGCGCTAGACTTAGAGGTAAATAAAGGTCTATAGGTTTAATTAATTAAATATATCTAGTTAAATATATAATATATATATCTTAGCTTATATAAATATATAAATAATAGTAATTTTAATAATAATTTTAATAATAAATAAATTAATATAATATATTAGAGGCTAAGTTTTAAGTTATTTTAATAGGCATAAAGGGCTAGAAAGATTTTAGCCTTTTTATTAAATTATAAGATATTAGGTTATTAAGAATTAATTAATTAAAGAAAGAAGATATAAGTTAAGAGATTTTTATTTAGCTTACTTACCTATATAGCTCACTTATCAAGTACGTTAATTATACAAAGAAATTCAATTATTAACCTATATCGCGCCTCAGGTTCACTCTAGTTCTAAATCAAGTATCTGAGGCGCAAGTGATGGACCCAGACCTCACATCTTCTTCAAATCTTGGGCGCTGCTCTTGGAGCAGATGCGTGACCGCGTTGGCAATCACCTGGCATACCCTCGACCACTCCGTGCGTGACAGCAATATCCTCCGCAGCTCGTGCAGCAGACGCAGCCGGCCATCTCTTCCGCCGAAGATTCCAACACCTGGGATATGGATACGGGCGGCTCCTCCCATGTTGACCCATCGTTCAAATGCCTGGCGATCAGAAATACGGTCTGATCGGATGATTATCCTGGAGGCAGCATGTCGACTCTCAGAATCTTCTCCCTGGATTAACTGATCATACATCCAAATGTATAAGGTCGCTGTCAACAGAGAGAGGGCGTCATAAGCGGCAAAGGGGCTTTTGGTGCGTAAGATGTTGAAAACAGTGATGGCATGAAGGAGGCATTGACGGGCCACTTGTTCATGTTGGAAAGCCCACCCAGTCAACTCCAGCTTGGCGGCTTCAACTTGTGCATCATCTACTTGCCATCCCGCAAAGGCCAGAATACTTCTCATGGGTACATCTCTCAGTAGATGAATCAATATATATAAGACATCCTGGTCTCGGGACACCAGCTTAGGGGATAGGCCTGATTCTTGTTCAGGTTGGAGAAGGTCTAGTTCGCTGGCAACAGAGCTTCTCATGGTTGTCAAGAGCCCTCTAGGATCTACACGGCCAAGCCCTGCCCATTGTTGCTGGAATAAGGCAGGAGAAGTGGACGGGAAGAGCACTTGCCGGAAGGGTGAGTTTCGAAGCCGTTCCATAGTTAATCTCTCCTCCGTGTAGAGATAGACGAAAAGGAGTTTTTGCACATAAGCATCGGCTTTGTGTGCATTTTTCCAATCAAGCAAGCTATCGTAGCCCAACAACGATTGTTGATGCCGGCACTCTGCCAAGGCCCGCCGCCATTCTTCTTCGCTTTGGCATTTCCAGATGGACTCCTCACAAGGTAGGCTGTTCGTCAAGTCCGTCAATTCAACCGATGGCCGGATGTCATGGAACACGAACTGTAGACATTCGAGAAAGTACACGCTGTGTAATAAACGAATCTGAGATTCTGCGGCGATCCATTTTTTCCAATCTTGTTCATGAAGGGAATGGTCAAGGGTTTGCTCATTCGAGAGGAGCAGCTCTGCAATGTCGGTTCTCAACACACGAGAAAGAGTGATGAGCTTGTTCTTCTCATACTGTCGCGCCACCTGAAGCTTCTTGCCACCATTGAATAGCATGCAGATATCCCGGAGCAGTATGATTTGTGCCCACGTCAAGTCTGTGGACGACGGGATCTCGGGACAGTGCATCTTCACTGCCTTGTCTAGCAGATCTTGGAGGATGTTGGCAAACAGAGGTGCGCTCTTGAGAGCTGAAAACTGAGCACCCACGACAGCCACTGCTAAGAGAAGGACCCATGATATGTCGTCATCCTCCAGCAGTGTCGTGTGAAGGAAGGGAAAGTGGTCCGCGAAATGCTCAAAGTATAGCTCAAGAAAAGTCTGAAAAGTGAGCGTATCCATAAAGGGACCTAGGCACTGATTCTGTTCTGCATAAAAATCGGCAACCTTCTGGAAGGAATTTCGGGCCGTCTGGCGGAGATAGCCAAAGAGTTGCGCATGAAGAACATTTTTATCCTCCAAAGTCAAGACGGGGAGTTGAGCGCTGGAATCTTGATCAGGCCACTGGTTGCGCTGTGAGGGTTGGGCACGAATGGGATCTCCGGCGCCCTCCGTTCTGCTGGCATGTGAGTCTTGCAGCGGCACATCATGGTATGAGTGTGAGGTCGACTCTGGCGCCAGAAAGGCGCCACGACTAGGTTCTAGATCCGTGGGAGGAAGGTAACCTATGTCCGGGTAAAGAGGGTCGGGATAGTCTGTCACCCAGAAGAGGTGGTTGTACGAGGCAACATCGTTTATCAACCATGGGAGGCCATTGAGGGGATCGTTGTTGTTGTCGACAGCTGTCATGGCGCTCTCGAGATGATCGTTACCGGTGAGAGTAGATGTTTCGTCGGCCCCAAGGTCACCAGAGCTAGCCGGATCATTTGCGTTTAGGCCGGAGCCAGGTAATCTTCCCGCGGAGGAGGGGTCATCATTGGCTATCGGAGAAGCATTGTCGTGTAGCGAGGCCGTTGGAGCGGGCATTTGAATGGCCATCACGTGCCCGTCCGTGTCCGCTACATCCCGACGTCGGGGGGATGCAGGAGAAACGTTTTGCGGTCGATACTGGCACGGCACATTCTTCGAAGCACACCGCGCGCAGGGATCACCGCCGGTGCATCGTTGTTTGGCGAGAGCACAGTTCGAACAAGCCCGATTTCGACGTGCCGAGGATGCCGATTGCAGAATCTCGGCTGCGTCGGCAGGGTCAATTCGATGGCCGCTCACATGTCTTTGTAAAGCGTCTCTATCATGTAGCAGGTCAATGAGGTTGGCGTCTCAAAAGAGCTTATGCGAGAGTGTGACGGGTACCTTCGTGAGAAATGTCTTGAACAGAGCCTGCATGTGAAGGGTCGGACGCCCGAGTGTCGGCGAACGTGCCGCTCCAGGTGCTCTTTTCGCTTGAAGCTTGCATTGCAATGCGTGCACTGTAACGGTCGCATCTGATTCGTGGCAGTGAAGTCGGCGACCGCGTTCGCCGGGCTTCAGAAGGGAGAGGGGTTCTACGTTAAGTGAAAGGAGTCCGTCGGGCCCGCTTCGTAGCCCATTGTCAGTTCCTGTGCTGGCTAGAACGATTTCGTACCTTCTGGGGCCTCCTTGATGGGTAGATAATCGGTACCAGACAACGGAACGGTTGGCTAAGAGGACGAGGAGGATGGTGAAAGATCGAGCTTTGTCGTCACGAAATGAATGGACAGACTCCACTAGTCGGGGTCAACTTCGGGCGAAGTCACGGGATTAGAATCGGCGGCAGCACTTTGATCGGCGTTTACTCCTTTGAGCTGTGACTCTAAGGTTGTAGCACTTCTTCTCAAGCGGGATAACGCTTTAGACTGAGTTACTAGTACTATCACTTATCAGAGCCGTGCAACGAACACAGTTTGACATAGTCATCCTTCCAGAGGCATGTGAGCTGTAAGATAGCTAGGGTGAGCTGCAATGTCAACGGTCAGAGGTATGTTTCGCTTTCATGCGGTTGATTGTAAAGAGGGCCATTGTCTTCCCCAGGTTCCCCAGGCTCCCCAGATCCCCGGATGTCCCGGATGCCCCGATGGTGTCTTGAATATTTGCGATGTTATCGGTAATTGAACCATACCTGAATTGCTTCCGGAGAGCGGGACCCCACCCCCACCCCCACCCCCGAAATCTGGATCGGCGTGGAAGAGAGCTAATACCCGAATCCGAATAACTGTCCATAAATACAGGATCTAAGGAACATCAAATAATGCTTCACTGAACACGATCATTATAGGAATCTAACTCTCGGAGGGAAATCCTGTCAAGCAAACCTGAGGTTTCGAGATGGAGTTGGCACATCTTCAGGCTTCCAACGGCAGGGTTGTCAGAGGTAAGGCGCCAGCCAGAGTCGCAACCCCATGCCATCTATACACCAACACTGACCTCGTGACAGTTCCTACAGGATTGTTTATCAATGGTGCATTTGTTCCTGGCCAGACTGGTTCTACTATTGATGTGCGAAACCCGCTGAACGAGGAACTATTGGCCAAATTGGCATCTGCGCAAAAGGCAGACGTTGATATTGCAGTCAATGCCGCAGCAGCAGCCTTGAAAGGGTGGAGGGCGGTTTCAGCTATCCAGAGAGGTGACCTCCTTAATCGATTAGCAGATCTCATCGAACAAAACGCCGAGGATTTTGCAACGATCGAGGCTATCGATGCTGGGATACTATACAACGACTCCCTACGCGGCCACGTCAAACATGCTGCCAACACACTTCAATACTATGCACGACTGGCTGGTCAGATTGCGGGCGACGCACTTGAAATCCCCAATGGCTTCGCGTACACCCGCCGCGAACTTTTTGGGATTTGCGCCGCGATTATCCCCTGGAATGCACCATTGTGAGTTTTCAAGTGCAGCTGCATAGGCTTCATAGAATCCTAAAGACTCACTCACGATGCCATAGGATGATTACATGTTGGAAGCTCGGACCTGCTATTGCGAGCGGCAATGTCTTGATTATCAAGACGCCGGAATTGGCACCCCTGTATGGGCAGAAGCTTGCTCAGCTGGTAGTTGAGGCCGGTTTTCCGCCTGGCGTGGTCAACATCCTCTGCGGATTGGGGCAGGAAGCAGGTCAAGCAATTGCTGATCATATGCTAATCAGGAAGGTTGCCTTCACAGGCAGCGATAGGACCGGGCGCAGCATTCTCCGTGCTGCTGCAAACACTAACCTCAAGAAAGTCACCCTTGAGTTGGGTGGCAAAGGCCCCGGCATCATTTTCCCCGATGCAGATCTCAAAAATGCCGCTTTCTGGTCAAGTCTTGGCTCCAGTGCCAACAACGGGCAGATTTGTGCTCTCATGTCTCGTCTCTACGTGCATGAGAGTGTTTACGACGAGTTTCTTAGTCTTTTCAAAGAGCAGTCCCAAGCACCAGTGAAGCATGGTGACCCGACAAACCTGGAAGTTAGCAAAGGACCTGTTGTCAGCCTTGGCCAATATGAAAGAATTATGTCGTATATCGAGAAGGGTCGGGAGGAGGGCGCCACGGTTCTTTTCGGTGGCCACTCTACTGCAAGAGGTAACTTTGTGCCACACACGGCGTTCGTGGATGTCACAGAGGGAATGAGCATCGTCAAAGAAGAAATTTTCGGACCTGTGGTGGTAAGAAGAGCCAGGGGAATTGTGGATTGCGGTCCACAGTCCTTTCAGTTGTCTTTTTCCGATGAGTAAGTGCACTAACAAAGGTTTCGCAGACAATTTCCAAGTTCTCGAGCGAAGAAGACGCTATAAAAAAGGCGAACGATTCGGAGTATGGACTTGCGGCTTACGTCTTCACTTCAGATATTGCTTGCGCCAAGAGAGTATCTGACTCGCTTGAGGTGGGCCAGGTATCGGTAAATTGTTGGAGTCTTATTAATGTAAATGTGCCATTTGGTGGAGTAAAGCAGAGTGGGTTTGGCAGGGATATGGGCAGAGAAGCTCTGGATGACTGGACGACAGTTAAAAGTGTCCAGTATTGGATGCCTAACGGTGTGAGAGCCTAGCAAGCTTGATATAATATACTATCTCTAACGTATATTTAATTAAGATATTTTTATGAAAATGAAGAATACTTAATTTATATTTAAAGAAACATTATGGTATAATAAAATGATTTTTTTATTAGTGATATACTCAAGGGTATTTACTATAACTAAGTTATATTAATAGCTAGAGTAGCTAGTATATAAGAAAGTACAAAGAAGTGTGTACTATGTACTTGGCGTGCTCACTAAGGAAAAGCCCATAGTGCTCGCTTGCTTACCTGGACAAGGTTCTCGTGAGTGAGCGTCACATGGAAGTGCTCACTCGCAACATAGTGAGTCCTGCTCATTTCTGCAGCGATCTTGTCACGCGGTGGGGTTCTGCCACGCCAGACCGCCAGGCCTGGTTCCTGGGTCGTGACAGTTACATAGCCCGGAAATACAGCTAGCTAATAGTAGAGCCTTAGTGGAAGCAGACTGGGATAACTACGGCGTACAGGAGCACTAAAACACAATGATAATATCAACCCATATTATCCCCTCATTGGGAGTAAGCGCAAATGTTGAGATAATATGTATAAGCAATTTCAGTAGACTAAATCAAGAGAATGAGTATACCAAAGATCTCCGGAAGAACCAACTCAAGGCCTGTTAGGCATCTCAGCGTGGCCGTCAACATCGGTGTCATCGACCCAGCTTCCGTGTATGCCCATACGCAGTTTCAATGGAAGGCGGCACAAAGCCACGTGTTTGCTCAAGTCCTGCGTATCCAAGATGACGAGTTCACTGATCAATTCTTCGTAGTTCATGGTTAGGCCAATCAGGTATCCGTCACCCTCCTCGGCGTCGAGACTTCGAGGGATAAAAACAGGCTCCTGGTACAGTCTGTAGGGTCCGTTGGAGTACACATCGATCTTGCCTGTCTTCAAGTCCTTCTTGTATATGGAGTTAAAGGGGGGGAATCCTCCTGTGACACAAGTCAGCATTGATCCTGCGGAGAAGGGGCCACGAGCGTGTTGAAAGTACCTCCGATACGCTGGGCGACAAAGCCCCAGTCAGTGCCTCCATTCGAGTCATCACTAATAGCACCAAAGATGTATCTAGTCTTGTAGCCGACAAAACGATCGTCGACACGGTAGAACTCGTTATCTTGGCCGATGACGGTCTCGGGTTTCGGTAGATGAAGTTCGTCCGAATCAGGGTCGATGACCCAGCGCGCCAGCTTGTTCGGGTAGGTCCCAGGGGGCGGCGCCTTGCCGTCCTTGTCAGGGAAGAAACCGAAAATATTACCCTCAGCGTAAGCCATGTAAAGGTGGATCTTGCCGTCCTCTTCCCAGGCGTTCGCGACGTGACCAATATACGCATTGTCACCGTACAACCACTTTTGCTTTGGTCAGCTAGAGAGGGAGTGAGATCGCGCAGAATCACGCACCTTGATGTCAGTCGCCTTGGCTCCTCGCCTGGGAAGGACTCCGATATAGTACGGCTGCTCGGGCTCCCACTGCCAGTGGGAGCCGCCAGCCTTGAGGCGCTCCAAGTCGCAATGGGACGGGATGATCGGGAACAGGACCTGCAGAGGTGTCAGGGTAACCAATTAGAGATATGATTCGACTGCGTTCTCACATAATTCTCTGTCATTGCCATTTCATGCTGAAAGCCACACACGGGCGCCGTGAACCAAACCTTCTCGGTCATCTTTCCATGCTTGTCAAAAGACCCATATAAGATGTCTTTAGTTGCGACGCCCTTGGCTTCATATCCAAATGCCGTCATCTCGCGATTAGCGGTGTCGTACTTGGGATGAGCAGTAAAGGTTTCGCTATCCCATTGCCCATCAAAGTCCCACGCGCCATACGTTTGAAGGGTAACGGGGTCCATGGCATGAGGGGGTCCGTCTTCCTTGAGCGCGAAGATCTTATCCCGAAACGGGAAGACTGTGGTGTTTGCAACTGTGCGGACACGGAAGTCGATGGCATCGGTGAACTTGTTACGGTATCTCCCTAGATGGGGTATTAGCGGCCCAAGAGATCGCTTATTATGGTGTAAGAGAGAGAGAGAGAGAGAAAATAAAAAGTCCTGTCACTGTTTTAGGAAAACCTGTACGCACCGAGAAGAGCTCTCCGAGCCTCCTTTTCGGCCTTGAGCTTCTCCGTTTCAACGTAACGCTGCTTGAAATCGACATGGCCATCCTTGATGCGGAATGACGAGACGACGCCATCTCCATTCATCCACTTACACTCCAGTCAGCGGGGACTCTTCTTGAAGAGGGGAGCCGGGCAAGCCTACAATGTCGTCCTTGATGAAGGGCGGGAAAGCTGGGTCAGGCATGATGCGGTAGAAGGTACCTGCGATACTCTTTGGGATCTCGCCCTCAACCTCGAGGTTGTAAATCTCCCCCTCGACGCGGGTCGGTCTCTGGAACCCCGTGAGAGTCGCGCCCACAGCCTGGGGCTCAAAGGAAGTAGGAGCTTCCGGCCATCCTGAAATGCCGGCCTGGTTGCCACGAAGAATTGAGAAACCTTCCATTGTATGGAAGATGTACTGAGGAGCAGTGGGGGTAGCTTGGTAAATCCGGATTGTTTGTTGCAAATAACAATGTTAATTAGATTGCTTGCTCGGTGTCAAGGCAGCGAGGGTATGTGCTTATATACATATTTGCCGTATTCCATGTTCTTTCTTCAGGAGTAAGTTCCAATGCCTTTAGTCAGCGGCTCTTGCGTGGACATGATGCCGCTCCCCGGGCACCTAACGGAGCTGACATTTTAGATCATCGGACTTGTTCATCTCCTAGATAGCTAGGCACAAGCGAGAGGAGTCTTGTGGGGTTTCCGCTAGCGGCAGCGGCTTTTGTTGTAATTGTGGGGGATGTTTCGGCAGTTACTTGCGGGGAGGGACAGACTAGACGGGCAGGTTGTGGGGAACTAGACGGGTATGTTGTGGGGGAATAATTGGTAATACCAGCTATCGGGTTGAATGAAACAGCCCTCGTGCCCGGAGGCTTGCCACGAGAACAGTCAGTTTTCTCTATATTTGGCGCTGCGCCCCTTCTAGCTCATGTCCGCCATCATACTGTTACGACGACTGAATTTACAGTGAATACCTTGGCACCTTCTATCACAATGAACAATCTATCCAAACTAGGACGCCAGATCAACCAGAATGTTGGCCCCACCTTCGCAACGTACGCTCCCCTGCTCGCAGCACGTGAGGCAGCTATTCACTCAACCCGTCACGAGACGTTTCAGTACGGGGACGACCCTCGGCAAGCCTTGGACGTTTACTACCCAAAGTCGAACTCATCCACGGGGCCCAAGCCTGTCCTCATGTGGATATACGGTGGGGGCTTCACCCAGGGTGACAAAGTCCTTCCGGGCTATGCTAATGGAACCGTCTATGGCAACATGGGGCATTTCTTTGCAACGACGCTGGGTTTCACCGTCGTGGTTCCAAACTATCGCCTTGTGTCTGACGGCGGCCGATTTCCCTCAGGCGGGGAAGACCTCGCACTCGCGATCGCCTGGGTGCGGGAGTACTTGACCAAGCAAGACGGTTATGGATCCATCAACTTCTTTCTCATGGGGAACTCTGCTGGAGGGGTGCACTTGGCGACGTACTTGCTTCATAGGCAATTCAATTCCTCGCGTGAGTCAATCACTAAGTACACTCAGCATGGAGTGAAGCTTCGGGCAGTCATCTTCCTCTCAGTTCCTTTCCACTTCGAACAGGCGCCCAAAGATAGAGTCGAAGCTTTGGAGGGTTACTTTGGTGGCAAAGACCTCATGACGCCATCTCCCCTGGGGCTTCTCAGATCGAACAAGCTGGACAACGCGGTCGTCGAATCTGGCGTCAAGTTCTCTGTCTGGACGGGGAGCCTAGATCCCATCGACGAGATTCTAGGGCCAACAGCAGATTTTCAGCGGGAGTGGGAGGGACCCAGTTTACAATCTTTCGTGCTGAATGGGCATAACCACATGAGTCCACAACTTAGCTTGGGCACTGGCATAACGCAAGAGGAGGAGTGGGGAGTGGAGGTTGGCCGATTTTGCGAATCCAGCTGCCCATAGTTCAACGGGAACGCGAGCATAAATGTCTATATCACACAGGAATATATGCCAATCAGTATCATCACAGGCCGAGACAAAACCGGTAACTGTAGGATAATGCCAAGACAGCACGACTTCCCAATTGGTGATGCACGGCTTGGCTGTGCCGGTGCCCCAATGTTGCAGAACAATGTGGGCGTTAGATGAGTCAACTTCGGCCTACTCCAGTAATACCGGTGCAATTACAACTGCCTTTCCGATGATGCGGGGACTTACCCCATGGCATTTGATCTAGCAGTAGACAAAAATACCTGCTGACATTACCCAGCATTATGGTTAATTACTTTTATTTCGCAGTTGGTGCCGTGGGGAGATGCGATCGAGCCGACTCGGATCTGCCAACGTGACGGCCAAGGTGCACCGTTACACTAATCTACTAACCCATACCTAGAAAACTGTAACCATTACACCATAACATACATCCCCTCACCCTCTCCAATGTGCCGTCCAATGTGCCGAGATATCCCGGACACAATCTGAACGCTCCCCGTGGAGTCGTTCCCGGTTCCCATCAGTCTGATACTCATCACCGCCGTCGCCTCCTCCTGCAGCGGAATGCATGTGACGGGTAAAGTGTCGGGGAACCCCACCCCCCCAAGGCTCCGGCTTGGCCTACATCAGTCTCGCCAAAATTAGTGTTCTTAGGTCATCAAGACTTACAACCACAGCCGTCGACTATCATGGTCCAGAAGCCAAGATTAAATTGAGTCTCAAGCCTCTCCAAGCGATTGTTGATTCCCATCGCCGTCTTCCAATACTCGACCTTGTTCAACGTCTTCAGCATAATGTCCGCGATCACGAAACACATTACCGCCGTGGTGGGAGCGCTTCTGCTGCTTGGTTACGTGCTTTTTCGAGCGGCTCAAGCAATCTATTGCATTTATTTCCATCCCCTCAAGAACTTTCCCGGACCTCGCGAGGCAAGGACGTCTGATAACTGGCTGTATCGCGTAACGAAGGAAGGGTCTCCAAATGAGGTAATCGAGGACCTGCATCGAAAATTTAGTGAGTCCTTTTATCCTGCCAGCCTTTTTGTGAGGTATATTGTAACTTTTTCATAGACTGCAATGCTCTCCGCATCGCCCCGAACGAATTACACATATCGGATGCCTCGTTATACAAGATTGTTTACAGCCAGTCCTCACCGTTCCCCAAGTCCAGCGATTTCTATTCCGCTTTCAACATTCCTCACACCTTGTTGACCGAGACGGATGCCGCCGCTCACAAAGAGCGCCGACGGATGCTTAACAGTTTGTTTTCTCGAGTCGGAGTTCTGAAGCTCCAGCCTATAATCCACGATAAGCTACGCCTACTTGGAGATAAGATTGATCGACTTCATAAAGACGGGCCTATCAATGTTTATGATGCTTTTCGGTAAGTTGCGATGATACTGGTGATCAAAATACCCTGATATATACATACCAGACGTGTTAAGCCAGGTAGCTAATTGTAACGCAAATTAGTCTCCTGACAACCGAGGTGGTTATGCAGTTTGCCTTTGCGAGATCTGCCGACCTCATTGGAGAAGATGCTAACGGCTTTCACTCGTGGTTCTTGGATGGTTTCGACTTAGCCTCCCAGAGCATTTTCGACATGCAGCACAACCCATGGCTGCGGTTTGCCGGCAACTTAATGCCGCGGCCAGTTGTGCGGCTACTTAGTAAAGAGGTTGGAACGCTCCTAGACATGAGAGAGGTACGCCACCAAGAGCCTTTTCCGGCTCCGGCTCTGAATCATTCTACTCACGCTCCGATCAGTATGCAGAAAACTCGCTGCGATACTTCCAGCAAAGATCTGAGCTACCCGACCATCCGGTTGTTTTTGACAACCTCCGCTCCCTTCCAGATGTTCGTAGTATCGACGAGGCGCAGGACATCATGGTTGCCGGAGCAGATACTACGGCTTTCACACTGACTACCGGAACTATACACATCCTAAGCAACCCTAAAATCTATGAAAAGCTTGTTGAAGCGCTTGAACAAGCAATCCCCAAGGGAAAAAGCTTCCCTCCTCTTCTATTGCTCGAGAAAATCGACTATTTGGTAGGCAGGCCTGTTTTGCTGAACTTTGATGTCGTTCTGATGCCTCTCTTGCCAACGAACTCCAACAACATAACCCCCCATCCAGACAGCTAAACCAGTTCTCAGTGCCGAAACACGCCAATTGAGGGAAATTGCTGATTTTCTCTCACAGAATGCGATTGTTAAAGAATCTCTTCGTATTGCATCGGCTGTTCCTGGCAGACTGCCTAGGGTGGTCCCAGACGGCCGCCGCGAGCCGCTGATCGTTGATGGAAAAATCATCCCCCCGGGCGTACGTCTCATCAAATGGCCCATGTTTACTCTTACTGAACTGAAAATAACAGTCAATTGTCTCGATTTCTGCCTATGCAATGCACACGAAGACGGACATTTGGGGCCCGGACGCTCGTGAGTTCAACCCAGATCGGTGGCTTATGCCGGATGCGAAAGGATTGGACCAGTACCTTTGTTCCTTTTCTAAAGGCGCGCGCATGTGTCTTGGTCAAAAGTTAGTATTCAGAACTCCATGTCGTGTTTGTTAGGTCGTAGACTTATTGTGGGGTAGTATTGCGACGGTAGAGCTTACGGTTGCTTTTGCTTGGATTTTCCGCCGCTACCGCTTGTCTTTGCCAGAAGACTTTGAGGTCCCTGCAAAAGTGGATAGATTCACCAACACCTACCTTGCACCCGGCGTTAAGGTCAACATGGTCCCACGGGTTTAATATTATTCATAGCCAAAGCGAGCCGCTCCGGGACAAGAATTATTCCGCCTACTTTAGCTAGAATGAGTCTTTGCCCAAAACTCTATCTCCTGAGCTGTCAGAAATCTCTAAGCCGTACCTTGCCACTCATGATCCTGGTTATCCTGGGAGTACGAGAGGGGTACGAAAGGTTTAATGCAAGAAGGAATTCGTGCTAGATCCCCGCCAAAACGCTATTAATCGATTTTAATCTCATCACTGCATTCCCCTCTAATTCCGGAAGAGATATAAGTCCTCAACACCTACGATAATAAGAGGTTTATCAAGAAAGAGCAGAGTCATCGCTTGTGGCCGGATGACATGACACGACCCGGGCCGCGGCTTTTCCAACTGAAAATGACCGAGGCACCAGCTTCAAACTGTTGAACAGAAGGCATATGCTGGGGTATCACGTGCGGGCCAGAGGTCTTGAGATTACGCATAGAAACAGTAGATCTTTTAGGGGCAGACACTGAACAACCACACAACACGAATACACTGACTTGGGATCGATGGACCGAATATGCATACTGTCTGATAGTTTAATCTCTTCCGGATATACCCTATGTTGCATACCCTCTCCCTCTAGGACGAGCAATATAGTCGCGACTTGTAACCCAAAATATTGTTAAGACTTCTATCACAGGCTAATTTGGGCGGAAAATAATGTACCTTTCATCTTCTGCGATTTCATTGGTCAGACATCCCTTCACGGATCCCCCGAGTTCTAGGTAACCTGGCGCTTCCCCGCACTTCGAGGATACCTGCCGACCCCTGGTGACGATCGTGCGTTTCCCAAGGGATAAACCGGTCGTGCTGGGTTTATGTTGGCAGGGGATCAGGGCGGTAATGTCGCGTCTGGTGATGTGCTGAATAGGTATTCAGTGTAATCAAGTTGTATTGATAGCTGAGGTAGCTACAGTTTATGAAGGTGCTAAGGGTCGTGGGTTCTATATACAAGAGGTGATGATTCGGGCTCACGGTGGTGAGTCTCAGGATCACGATGATTCCGGTGAGACTCACGGGTGAGTCAGGGTAGTGGCTGGTGAGCCGTGGGGTGATCCGTCGTGATTGGACGTTTGGGCGCTTATGTCGCGCAGGCCGTGACAGCTGGAGATTGTCCCAAATTACGGAGCCTAGCACACCTTCTCCCTCAACTTGCTCTCTCCATCCTCGACCGTTATTTCGCACAACAAATGTCCCAGGTGACGCGACCAACATCGGCACCGCAGGCGCGGCCACTGGAAGAACAAAGCGACGAGCCACGTACGCGATCAAAGCGCCGGTCAAGGATCGCCTGCCAGGCGTGAGTCCCCCGGCCACCATACGATGCGAGGGTTAGTTGCTAATGTGGTGGCTCAACGATCAGATGCCGAGCTGTGCGTGTTGTGATATCCCTCGTTTGGTGGCAGCCAACTTACGCAGTGGGACATGATCCGTGCAGGCTAAGACTAAATGCGACGTGAATCCCTTCTCTCCGCCATGTGGACGATGTGCTGCCGCGTCCATCGTGTGTCTGGTGCCTGAAAGCCGGAGGGGGCGCATGAAGGGGGTCCAGAAGTGAGTTGACGACCCCGACCGACGTCACGAGGTTAATGCGAACCCGGAATCTAGTCGCCGAACGCTCGAGAAAATCCTGAGTCGTGCCCAAGCCGAGCATGCGACCAGCGCCGACGACACGCAAGACGCTCCTGGCCTGCATTCGGATCCGGAGGGCACTCCCAGTGCCCAACTCGCGACGAGTGCCCTCGAGGGTTGCGACTGCTCCCGGCCAGCGTTGCCAGGGACAATCACGCCCATGGACCCTCACAATTTGATGCAGAACCTGGATCAGGACCTGCAGGGAAACTCCCGCCGCCTGACGAGGAGGATCCTGCGTTTACTGGGAGAGCAGTTCCCCGTCGGTCAAGGGAACGACGCTGCTCCCGCAATCGAAGCATCGCGTGGCCTCCACGATCTTTTACCCTCCATCACCAACATCGCCAAGCAAGGCTGGAACCTCGACGAGCGCGGCAAGGCCAAGAGGGCCAGACGAGTCGCCGAGCTGCCCGTTGCCGAGCTGCCTGTCGAGGACTCGAAGCTGCTAGAGGCGTGGACCCCCGAGGCCCTGCAGGAGACCGTGAGCGAGGTGACGAGGTATTTCGAGTACGGGCTTCGGGGCTCCAAGCGCGATGTGGCCAGAGACTTGGACCCGCTCCAGAGAGGGTTGATCACCGAGACCAAGGCTCAGCAGCTCTTTCAAGCGTGAGTGCAGACGGGCACATCGATTCCATACATGTCTCACCATTAGCCCTAGATTCTTTGACATGGTACACCCTCAGTGGGCAATGCTTGACCCTCAACTGCACACACTCGAATTTGTCCGTGTACAATCAGCTCTCCTCACGGCCACGATCCTCGCACTGGGATCCATAGCGCTGGCAACAATGCCCGAAAGGACCGATGAGCAGGTTGCCGAGGCCATGAAACTGCACGCCCATGCCGAGAAGATGAGCCTGGTTGTCTACTCGACAGGGGCGCGGTCAATCGAGATCGTGCAGGCCCAAGTTGTAAGCACGTCAAGCGCCACGATATCTACGAGGTGCCGCAAGGGTTGGACATGCTAACTACCATCTAGCTACTGTCACGCTTTGGATTGGCCTCACGGACCCGCCTGGACGAGCAGCGATGGGTTCGTTCGGCCATGATTCCTCGCATGGCGGCCGAGATTGACCTAATGTCTCACACTCCCCGTGGAGTTGAACAGGACGCGGATCCGGACCTTGAGACGCAGGGATGGAACTGCCTGCGTACAAGGGCGTTCATGATACTCAATGAGTACAGGTGAGATTGGCCAGTCCGACCATTGAGTGTGAGGCGTGTCTAATTGCCAAGGTTCTTCACCTTCTCCGGCCGTGCCCCAGTCAACCTGTCCTACTTCGAGCTGGACGACCACGAGATAGATGAAATTACGCGGCTTGGGGCGGATCATCCGTCATCCAGCCTTCCGGCGCTGTATCATCTATATCTCTTTCAGGTTTGTACATGTCCCTAACCCCCCCTCTGCATCTACGTCAGCAGCGCAGCATGCCGGCAGGCAAGCAAGTGCTAACCCATGCGTCGCGCAACAGAACGAAGTGCGGCGGAGACTCGAGTCAACCCGGACTGCCGCAGCCCTTGCGGCCCTGCAGCTGAAAGGCGACCTCGTCTGGGTGACGGACCACACCGAAAGATGGATCGCGACCTGGGCCGAAGGACTCAAGTCGCGCCGCACTTACTGGCACCTCGTCCACGACGCCCTCAGCTGCCAACTGCTGCTGTCATCTAGGATCATTGGCCGGCTCCCGCAGTCCAGCGACATGGCACAGTACCAACACCACCTGCTCAACATCTCGCTGCGCATCTTCCAGTGCGCCCTTGCGACGCCTCATGCCACCCACATGACCCACCGGGCCAGCACCTTTGCCTTTGCTGGGGCCATCATCCTCCGGTTTGGCGATCGGCGCGACATGGTCCTTCGGTTGGCCCTTCGCATGGCAGGGGACCCTTGCAAGGCATGCGTGCCCACGTTTGTGCGGAACGCGGGGAAGCAACTGCTGGCTATGCTATGGTTGTCTATCCCATCATGCAGTACCTAACTCGATCCGTCTGCTGACTCGGAGCACAGCGCGAACCACGGCCAACCACAACCGACTGCCCAGCCCACTGAGCCCTCAACCGAGACTTTGGTGTTCAGCACCCCTGGACTGTCGCCGCAGCAGGCCACCATGGCCGACCAAGATGATCCCGAGCCCCAGCATAGAGGTCAGCCAGGCCTTCAAGAGCAGGGTTCTCCGGCGAGTGGCGATCGGCATGAGCATCAATACTCGCCGGATCATAGCACAGCCTTGCAGTATCTGGAAGACCCCCTCTCATGGGACTCCGGGGCCGTTGAACAACCGCAAGCGCAGTCGGACACGCAACCGGCCGAGTGGACGATGCTCGCATCGCATGTACCAGTCTTTGTCTCGCCCTCGGTGCTTAATGCCGGCGACCCGGCAACCAGCGCGGGCAACTTCTTCAACCTCGACACGTCGTTTGACTTTCCCTACGTTGCAAACTCGGCGAGTCCGCAGAACCCCGTCTTTTCATCGCACGAGCTTGTGTCTGACTTTGAGATGCTCGCCGGAGACACTTTCATAGGACCTGCTGGATCAGCACCGCGGCAGGGAATCTTTGATGACATCCTGTCAGCTTTTGACGGGCCCGGCAGCTCCACGGATGCTCCGCAACGGTCAATGTTTGCTGATGCAGGCGAGATTGCGGCACCTGACCCGGGCTTCAACCTGGATGCCAACGGTGGACTCACATCACTCGAGAATGCCCTTTCCCTGCCGGAAAGCTTCGCCGGCGTTGGGGGCATGAACCAGTCTCGGGGTCGGCAGGAATCCCGCCAAGTTCTGTACTCTATCATCGGAAGGCTTTTACAACTGGCGTCTTCCGGCTAGCTGAGGAGGAAACACTGTTTATTATTCTCTAATCTCTTAGAATGCCAAGATGCCATATGGTCGGTACTACAGGACAGCCATTTGACTTGTGAGGATTGAGCTAGGATAATATGTGAGACATGTAGTGTGAAGTTGACGTTGGCCTCGATTCTCATGGTATCGATACCGATTTCCCAATGGCTTGCCCAGAGCAGAGGATAAAGCGGCTTCTTTAAGCGTTGTTCAGATGCACTAATTGCGGCTGCCCATTGTGTACACGTCGCTCCGATCAAGGGTATTGAGCAGCAGCTCCTGAGCTTTGAAGCGCTTGATATTCTCACATACAACGCCGATCGATCGTGCCGTGCGGTCCGGCATTCCTGGCGTTGAATGAGGTGTGATGAGTACATTTTCAAGGTCCCAGAGCGGCGACTCCTTGGGCAGAGGCTCAACCTCAAAGACATCCAGCCCTGCTCCTGCAATCTGCCCTCCCTTAAGTGCGTCTGCCAAGGCCTCCTCGTCAATCAGAGCTCCTCTGCCCATGTTGATGATGATGGACGACGGCTTCATCTGTCGAAACTGCTCGGCACCAAAGATATGGTGCGTCTGGTCCGTTAGCCCCGCAGCGAGCATCACCACATCGCAGCTTAGGAGGCCCTCGATGCCGTCACCGGCCTCGACGCTCAACATGGTGTCGACGGTGGCAGCAGTCACCTCCATGTCGCTGCCAGCCTTCTTCCTCCGCAGGACAGTGACGTGCATGCCGAAAGCGCGCCCCAGCGACGCCATCTCCTTCGCCGTGTGCCCGAAGCCCAGGATGCCCAGGCGTCGACCCCAGAGGGCGCCGCCCAGGCGCAGCTCCTCACGTCCCTGATGCCACTCGTGGGCTGCCTGCCGCGCCAGCAGGTCTCTAGATTTGTACGCCAACGACAAGGCGAAGAAGAAGGCGTGCTGTGCGAGCGCGGGTGCAGACCGCCCAGCTGAACTCGTGACGACGAGTCCCCGATCAAACACCTCTGGCCGGGCCGACTTGTTGAGGCCGGCGTGGTCACAGTGCACCCAGACGAGATGCGGAGCATTCGACAGCATGTCCGGGGGGATGTCGCCTGCTAGAATGGCGACCTGGGCTCGTGAAAGAGCAGCCCGGATAGCCTGGGCATCATCCTTGTAGCAGTAGACGAACTCGGCCGGGTAGAAGGCTCTGCGGAGGATGTCAACCTGCTGAGGCTCCCAGGAAACAGTGCACAAGACGAAATCGACACTTGGGCTCGGCTGCATGGCTCTGGATGTGGCTCGGTTGACCGACCCTTGGTCTGCTTGAGGACCAACCATGTAGAGGTAGGTTAGTTATGTAGCATGGCACGGCCTCTAGTGGGCCTGCAATAATTGGAGACATGAATACGCGGATACGGCAATGGTGTATCGTATCCATCTAGTAGCCGCTTGTGCCGAGAGGCTAAGCCAAGTCGCGGCAAGACGGACCTGAATCTGCCCTTGACATGGATCGAGAAGAGACCGGATGGCACCTTGAGAAACTTGAAGAGGGACTTTTGACACCCGAAAGCCGACAAAGCACAACTGCGTTTATGTCATCAGGACTACTCGGAACCGAGCTCCCGCTGCTGCTACAAGACGGATATCTATTGTTATGGGGGCTCATCCATCCATGACCATCGCATCATACGTGATCCATCGCCGCACCCTCGGCTGCTCCGCTTTGCTCGCCATTGGTGCGTAATCCCGCATCACCAACACCCGTGTGCGAGTCGAGGCCATCGACATGCTGGCCATTCACAGTGTCGTCTGCCGCTTCTGGGACAGTGCCATTAACCGCACCGTTCATCCCCGTAACCTTGTTGACAGCAGTCGTGTCCCGAATCTCCCTCCTCGTGGCCAAGCCGGTGATGACAATCACCTCAAAAAGGTCCAGCACCGGTAGCTTGATGACTCCCTGGACGATCTCCAGGTCCATGTCAGCGCTCAGAGCTCGGGCTGTCATGCCGTCGGCGCTGATGCCAAGCTTGATGGAGCCTCCCGCTATGGGCAGGTGAGTTCGGAAGTTGACCCTTGAGGATCCCGACATGTTGACCAGGTGTATCACCACCCTGTCGCCTGTCCGGTGCAGAGTCACCTCGACATGCTCTGCAAGGTCGAAGGTGATGTCCTCCTGCACCGCGCAGCTGTTGAAGACTCGGATGAACAAGTCTCGAAGGCAGCTGAGGCCCGTCTCCCGGTAGCCCCGTCCAACAGTGAAGGGGATCACGGCTCCCTTGCCGGCATTGTGGTGGATCACTCCAAAGGCGGGCTGGTCGATTTCGAGGTTGCCATATGCCTTCTCTGGCGGCGCGAAGGGGGCGCGAGCGAGCACCCTGTCCTCGAGGACGCTGTCTTTCTTCCAGTCAAAGTAGTAGGACGAACCATAGATGGGGACCGTGGGCCCGCTGTAGTAGTGAACCGACCTGGTCTTCTGGGGAGGCGCCACGTACGACGACCACAGCAGCCTGCCCGAGCTCACCGCGGCACGCCGTCGCTTCACTGGCAGTGATCTGAGCTGGATGCGCCCTGCCTCGCCCTGGCCCGAGGAGCCGGTGGCGATGAGGACTCCTCTCGCCCGCTCAACCCAGCGGTCGAGAATTTCTGCGCAGCCGAGTCGCATGTGGCCGAGGTCGGGCAAGATTAAGTTCCTGTACCTGTCCAGACTGCCGTTGGACTCCATTCCCGACAGATGCTCCTGGGCGACGACGTCGAAGGGAACGTGCAGCTCCTGCAGGGCAGAATACAGGCCGCGGAACTCGGACAGGGCGCAGTCGTGCTCCCCCTTCCCCATGTAGCCCCGATCTGGGCGGATGAGGCCGGTGATGGCACAGGGACGCATGCGCGAGTAGACATGTGACCATCGATGGTGGAACTTGGTGATGCTGCTGGCGACGCCGAGGCACGGGTACGGGATCTTGCCCGGGGTCCCCATCATGTAGGTGGAGGGGGTGCCGCCGCGGGAAATGCACTGCACGAGGTACTGCGCAAACTGGGCGGGCTCTTCCCCGGCCATGCGGTATCTCATGTCGATGAAGCAGGTCGAGTTTGCGAGCACAGGCACCTCTGGGCGGAAGGCAATCCAGGAGCTGACCCATTCAGACGTCTGATGATGCCAAAAGTCGCGTCCGATCTCGTTGTTTGACTCTTGGTATACAACATCGGCAGCCTTGCCTCTGATTAGGGCGGCATTGGGCAGCCTCTTGGCCACAAATGAGCGTATTCGTGCAGTGATGTCGTCGATTATCTGCCTACTAAACACCAGCCAGAGGCCGTAGTTGTCGTCGTCAGGGCCCCTGGGGAGCTTGAGGCCCTTGGCAAAGTCCGCCCACAGCGACTGGCAGCTATCGCAGTGGCACACGCCGTGGTAGCGCTTGAAGTAATCTTCTTCGTTCATTGTGGCCCAGTTGAAGAACATGCCGTCGATCTGGTAGCGAGTCGTGACCTCGTTCAGAATGTCGAAGATGCGCTCCTGATAGTATCCTCCGGACGGACATACAGATATCAGGCCGGCCGTGTGCTCCTGCAAGTCGCCGAGGGGAGACACATAGCACCACTCGGGGTGCTCGCTAGCGACGTGGGGGGCGATCTTGGAGAAGTCCATCCGGGCAAGGAACTTGAGGTTTCGGGCGTGGGCGGCGGCGAGAGCATCTCCCACGAGGTCACCGCCGGGCCTCTCGCCGAGGTATGGGTTGCGAGTCTGGAATGCAAGCTCGGTGGGATACTGTGCCTGGATGCCGCCGACGCCGCACATCCAGGCCGTTGCACCAAAGTCTTTGATCCAGTCGGCCACGACCTCAACATCCATGCCCGCATCGATCTCGCGGAGATTGGTCTGGACGACGCCAAACGGCTCATGCCACCATCGACTGGGCCTCATTGTAGGGATAGTCATGCTGAGGGTTAGGGTTAAGCTTAGGTGCAGAGCAGTGATGGGACAATATGGGGTCACTCGTTACGGCAGGTCTGACTATGCTCGCGGGTCCTGTTTTAAAGGCCCCCCTTCCCTTATAAATGGCCCAAGTTTTGAATAAGGAGGAGACTGGATCCCGCCGGAAGCCGGGCGAGCTGGTATTCAAGGCACTAACCCACCCGTAGACGGAAATCCACACATTAGCAAGGCATAACGCGAGGTTGCCTTACGCGAGGCAAGATATGTGAGATCAAAGAGAGGGGCGGCAAGTCCGGTTATGCCGGCGACTAGATGGCAGCCGGCTCACAGCCCCCTCGGCTATTATGTGTGCAGCTTTATTAGATGCCCGCTCATTTCTTCGCTACGATTAAAATCACGTCTCTCCCAAAGCTACTTGGCTACTCAGTTGTTTATTACCCCTTCCCGTCATGGCATATTCAGCTGGCAGGCGTCTAGTCGGCAAGACAATCCTCATCACCGGAGCTTCATCTGGCATCGGCCGCAGCACAGCCAAGGAGTTCGCGCGTGCCGCCCCAGAGAACCTGAAAATCGTCCTCGCCGCACGCAGAATCGACTCACTGCAAGCCCTCGCACAAGAGATCCGCGTCGAGGTCGGTGCCGGTGTCAAGGTGGTTCCCGCCCAGCTTGATGTGAGCAAGCCAGAGGAAATCCAGAGCTTCATCCAGAACCTGCCGGCCGAGTTCCAAGACATCGACATTCTCGTCAACAATGCGTACGTCTCCGGGCCTCCCTGCTCGCCTCCACCCCCGGTGTCTTGCTGCCATTGACCTCATCCAGTGGGCTCGTAAGAGGCGTTGCCCAGGCGCCCGACATAGCGCCTGAGGACATGGAGGTCATGTTTTCAACCAACGTACAAGGCTTGGTCAATATGACGCAGGCGGTCCTCCCCATCTTCAAGTCACGACCCAACGGCGGCTCTGGCGACATCATCAATATCGGCAGCATAGCTGGGCGGGAGCCGTACCAGGGCGGGAGCATCTACTGCGCAACCAAGGCCGCTGTGCGCAGCTTTACCGATGCCTTGAGGCGAGAACTGATTTCATCTCGCATTAGGATTATCGAGGTGGACCCTGGACAAGTCGAGACGGTTCGTCTGTTCCGCCTGCTCAACTTTCGAGCCAGCATCACTCACCATGGCTGGCTCACCATGATAAGACAGTGGCTTACAAGGCCCTAGGAGTTCTCTATAGTTCGTTTCTACGGCGACAAGACCAAGGCGGACGCTGTGTACAGGTAAGCCTTGGCCGTCCGATGCCATCTTAGCCGTGCTGACTTAACTTTAACCGCAGCGGTTGTGAGCCCCTCACGCCCGACGACATCGCAGAGATCATTGTTTTCGCGGCCGGGAGGAGAGAGAACGTTGTTTTAGCGGATTCACTAGTCTTTCCCAACCACCAGGTTTGTCATTACCAGCCTATTCATCGTGTGAGATGCTGACGCGGTTCTTGCAACAGGCCGCCGCTACCATCATGCACAGAAATCTCTAAGTCCTACGGATAGCTGGGTTCCCTGACTCGACTTATCAGATTCCTGGGCTTGGTGTGAAATAGCATGACTAGAATACCAGAATTGAAAGAATTAACCGTGAAACAAGAGGGACAAGCATTGCCCAGGCCGAGAATGCCAAGTCCAGAGAATTGGTACCCGGCGTATCCTTTACATTGACTCGGATCACCTGAGCGAGTCAGTGAGCCCTACTGAGTTGCACATGTATGCTAGCTGATATGCCGAGGGTGATTGAGCAAGGCGATTTTTCCTTCTGCCTGCGCTGGTCGGCGGGAACAGCCACATTACATGGATGCCTCGGAACTGTGAATGAAGGACTTGGTTACACATATTTATGCAAGCACTTAATATATGTCAACTTCCAAGTTTATTAGAGGAATCTACTAGCCTTGTTAGATGACGCGGGCTCCTAGTTAAATCCCACCGATACACAAGAACTATGGAATTGTTAAGAAACTGGATGACACAGAACACGAAGTGATGAGTTCGGTGATGAGTATAGTTAACAATGTCTAGCTGGCCAGGCACAGCTGTTGGACCTCGCACACTAGGCCACGGTAATGAGGAGAGCCTCGGACGCAGCCAAGTTGAAAACCGCGCCGCCACCAGTGACCTTGAATGTCTCCAACTTCTCGCTGCCAGCAAACTTACAGGTAGTATCGGCAATTGACCGTCCCGCAAATACCGGGGCATCTCCCTCATCCTGCCTGGAGAGCGTGGATTTGGCCGTGAGACGCCTCCCCTGAACCTGCGACCCCCTGAGACCATTGACGTGGAACTGCTGAACAGGCCGGGTACCGACGCCGTCGTAGAAGTCGGTGTTGATCAGAACGACCTTGAGCGCCTTGCCAGACGATGAGTGGACCGAATAGCCGGCGTACTTGGTGGTGCCGTCGTCTAGGGAGACTATCTGAGCGCCGCCGGCCATGGCTTGAGCAGCAACGTAGCCGCCATAGAAGGGCGACCGCACGCCAGTCTCATTAAACCAAACGTAATAGGACTTTCCGGGGGTGCCTTGGTGGAAATAGGAGCGCTTAATGCCGACGCTTGCGGCTTGGAGCGCGTAGTCTAGGACCCATAGCCCGGTTCCCATCGTGGCTCCCTGTCCTGGCTGGCCGTTGCCCGAGACTATTTGGTTGCGTTGTCAGCACCAGGTTTTCTCTCTTGGCTTCTCATTCCTCGGTTGGAACCATCGAGGCCAAACATACCCGAATTTGTCTCGCCAAACACATAGTCAAACCCATGAGCGGCTGCAACCTTGACGTCGTTCTTGTAAAGGCCCACATTTGCAGTGACATTGACATGGCTCATCAGTCCTCTTACGTCCGGTGGGTCCTGGTTCTTGGACACAGCCGACTGGGGATAGTTGTGGTGGGAAAAGACCTTGGTGTAGGGACTCGCTGAGGCGTTTGCGTACTCAAGGTAGCTCTCAGCTCCCCAGCCCAGATTTGGGGGGGAGTAGTAGCTCGCAGCCTGGAACATGTTCTTCTTTTTAATTGCCTTGCCGACGACCATCTGCCAGTTAGAGTTGGACTCGGCTTCTGCTTCTGGAGTCCACTCATCCACGGTAGAAGCCACAGGGAATCCCAGACCGGCAAAAACTAATATCGACAATGTTAGAGAGAGCGCTTCAATGCAACCACGACTCACCGTCCTACGTTTCTAGTTAGTGGCTACAGGCGCATGGGCAAGAGTTGCCAGAAGAAGGTTTGGGAATACTTGCAGGCTCATTTCCTAGTTCAAGGGCGTACAGCGATGGAATCTCGCGCACGGCTGCTTTTGCGGCTTCGATCGTGTTGCTGATGTTGTTCATACCGCGGTTGAGGCCTTCCACGGATGATAGTTAGCTTCGCCTGCTTGCTTGTCCGTCATAGGATAATCAAGGTAGTGGAGGACGCGCACCCCAGACAATGGTCCCCTTGTACTCTGCGATGAGGCGCATGAGAAGAGGGCCATAGGTTGTGATGGCTTGACCGGTTGGCGCTACCCCCGTGGCCACATTGGGGACGGTCAAGTTTGGGTCAAACGTTCCGTAGTCCCTTTGCGGGCGGTCAGCCAGTTCAGTGGGCTGGTTTGCGAGCAGGAGCTATAACAACTCACTCCGATGTGCCGCCAGTGCGGATAGCAGGCCAGACCCCAGTCAGATCTTTAAATGTGCTCATGCATTTCATGGTCAGAGGCATCCCCGGGAAATAGCCCTGCAGAGTGGCAAAGGGATATCTTGCGACGTGTTAGCTCTGGGAGCCTGTAGCATTGTTTCTTGTTTTGGCCAGGAGATTACCTACGAGAAAGACACAGGACTTGGGTCCAACCAGGCTGCGTTCTTGCCAGGGGTTGGAGGCACGGTGAAGACAGAGGGTGCCAAAGCGGCCGCAGCCTGGCTGGACATGAAGGCCAAGGCGGTGAGTGTAGGAGGTCGCATTATTAGTACGTAGTGATCTTGTTCGGCCTGAGTGATTCCCCGTGTTGAAGGTGGAAGCTGGGAGTGATAGAGATCAGGTTAAATAGATACGGACTAAGGGAAAGACCTCTTAAGAAGGTTTATATACGTTTTTATAGCTTAGAAATATAACTATAGCATTAAAAGACTTATAACGTATTTTATTTAAAAACAATAAAAAAACTTAAACACATAATATATTAAGATTATATTATAAATAAAACATATATAATAAATATATATTTAAAATAAATTATTTAAAATACTTTTTAAAAAATATATAATAAAAACTAATATAATTAAATATTTAATATTATAATATTTATTATAAAATTAATTATAGTATAAAAATATATTAAGTAATAGTAAAGATATTTAAAAAAAAAAAAAAAAAAAAAAATTTAATAAGTATTTAAATTATTTAACTAATTTATAATATATTTTAATTAAAATATAAAAACTTAAAATTTTATAATATTTAATTAATTATAATACTTAAATAATATTTATATTATTTTCTTTAAAATTAATTTAATTAATATTTTATTTTAAGAAAATATTTAATTTTTAAGTTTATTAATTTAAAAAAAACTAACTACCTTATCACAACTCTTGCGAGGATCAGAGGGGCGCTTGGCTCATGGCTCAGGCCCGGCAACTACGGCAAATAGATGCCAACGCAGTTTCGGCCCTTGTTTAGCGCCGCCGTTGACCTGAACCCAGGCTAACTAATTCGTTGATCAGCCTCCTATTCCGGGGCCCCGTGGGGTTCCCCACTCGATCCCAGCTAGCAACAGCTCGGCTAGCTCAGATCAAGGACCGATGATGGCCACCAGGCGAAGCACCACTTTGGCTTCTCCTGCCGACCTCCGGCTGTCACGCACATCTATATCTTCAATGCCGCTGCCACCCAGTGGGAACCCACCGCTCACTGCCCAACAGCTCTATCGCCAGAGTACAGAGTGCTGCCTCCATACTCGTCCCAGCTCTCGCCAGTGCTTTAGTTCGTAAACACAAGTCAGATTGTGCACCCAGTCCATCACAATGAAGGCCCAGCAACGACGCGCCTGGTTCTGCGCCACGGCTGCCGCCATGGTCATGGTAAGTCTCTCACCCAGTCCCTCGCCTACAATCCCGTGGGACAAGCGTTTGGGAGCTTACGCAGCGACACGCAGGCTCTTGCCGGTTACGATGCTTCGACTTTCAACTCGATCCAAGGGTTCAAGACGTTCATCAATCACTTTAAGGAGAAAGGAGATGACGGGCTTAAGCCTAACATTCTAGGTGGAATCAACACCGGTGAGTTGATGAGCAGATGGTTGATCGTGTTCTCCCCCCCCCAAAACCCCATGCATGAACCCCTTGTCTTGAGCCCATCTTGGATCTGACATTTCCTTCATAGCTTACCATGTTGGTGCCATCGTCTCTGGCCTCTTCATCTCTCCGACGATTTCCAAAAAGTTCGGACGCCGCGTTCCCATCCAGCTGGGCACCTTCATCGTCCTCGTATCGGTTATGTTCCAAACATTTGCGCCAAACATCGCTTGCTTCATTGCCGGTAGAGTCCTTATGGGTCTCGGAAAAGGCATCAGCATGAACAACGGCCCAACGTACATTGCCGAAATCGCCCCCGCAAAGGTTCGCGGCGTCATGTTGTCCCTCTGGCAGCGTAAGTCTCGGTCCCCTGGCTTAGCTCGCTTGGGAGCCATTGTTGCTGACCGGATCCGGGGGGATCGATAGTCTGGTACACAATTGGCGCCTTCATCGTCTACTGGGCCGCCTACGGAGCACAAAAGTCAACTCTAGACATGGGGATTTGGCAATGGCGCATCCCCCTCTTTGTACAGATTCCCATCCCCATATTCATCATCGTCTCAATGTTCTTTTGCCCTGAGTCTCCGAGATGGCTGGTTGAGAACGACCGTGTTGAGGAGGCTCGCAAGGCTCTGGCCGAAGTGCGATTTGATGGCGTTGACGAAGAGATTTCCGACATCATGACGGCTGTGGCCTACGAGAAAGCAACTGTCAAACACTGGGATAAGTGGTGGGCTCCCTGTAAGGCTTCCCCGTCCTTTAACCAGCAAGTCAACGCCTTAATTGAGAGGCTAACTTATTCTTGGACAGATTTGACGTTGGTCCGAGAACCTTCCCTCTTGCGACGTGTCTTTGTTGTCATCTTCATCAACATCGGCCAACAGATCTCTGGCAGCTCTTCCCTCAACGCCTACACCACCCTCATCTACAAGCAAGTTTTCAACAACGATGATACCATCTTTCTCATCAACGCTCTATCTAGCACCTGCTCCATAATCTTTACTCTTAGCTGCACTCTTCTTGTGGACCGCGCTGGCCGCCGATTCATCCTTATGCTTGGTGCCTTCGGTATGTGCCTATCGCTGCTTGTCGTGGCAATTCTAGGCATGAAGGTACCCGAAAACCCAGATGGTTCGAGACCGTATGGCATGGGAGTTGCCGTCGCGGCCATGTTTTTCCTCTTTATCTTTTTCTACAAGCCTTCCTGGGGAGCCACCGTCTGGGTCTACACCTCAGAGATCTTCTCCACCGACGTCCGAGCCCATGGCGTTGCCATCGGTGCACAGTCACAGTCCATCGCCTCTACTATCCTCAATCAGTTTTTCCCGAGCTTCCTAAAGAACTGCGGCTTTTATACCTTCTTCTTCTTCGTGGGAGTTAATGCGTTACTAGTTATTGGCGTATTCTTGTGAGCCACCACTGTTGAAAGTCATTCTTGGGAACCTGTCACTGACGCCTTCGTCTAGCTTCCTTCCGGAGACCAAGGGTGTCCCTCTTGAAGAGATTGATGTGCTCTTTGGCTCTGTCTCGCATCGTGCGCATGGAGAAGACGTTATGGAGGAGAAGCTAAAGGATAATGGCTCTGAGCATAAGAATTGATCTCTAGTTAGCGCAGCAGCTATGGGATGGTGCCGTGCAGGTTATGGTTGCTTCACGAACAAATGCGCTTGCTTGGGCATGTCTCACATTCTGCCTAGACTGGCTGTCATCTGACTTGCGATCACTAAGCACCACCCTCAACATAGAATAGCACGCAATCATTGTGATTCTTTGCAAAGGCAGCTCATTGAAGGGGAAATTGTATCACATGGCAAGACCAAGCAATGGCGGAATGGTTAGGTGTATCGTTCGTCCTTAGATAACTTCCGGTCCACTCACAACCTCTATTCTCTGGCTCTCTCGCAAGGCCTGTGGGACGCCATCGGGAGATAAAGGTCCATGTATCTACATTGCCTGCTTTACGGCATTAGGCTGAGATGCGTTTATTGTTTTGCGATATGGGTTCGTTGATATTGTGGCTAACCCTCTTTCGAGAAGTGTCATCATCAACAACAATCCGAGATAGCCAGTCCCGGCACCTTGAACTTATCCCAATTGCAAGCCCCAAAGGCTCGTAGCGAGGGCACCAACAGCAGGCGTCACATGTTTCTTTCCCCTTGCCACAATGAACTCAAGAGCGAGCGCTGGGCACGGCTGTGGTCTATCCAGCAATGTGTTTTTTATTATAGTTGAAGCCCGGCCCTTGATGGGTTAACTGAGCCACAAGATCGTCCCCGAGTTGGAGCAACAATACCGCTCAACTCCCTTGCAATTCTGCTGCGCCTAGCACCTTATCAAACATTTTCATAGAGGCTTTCGCAAAGAATTGCCTCAAGTAAACCATCAACTACTTCCTCATCTGCCGTGCCCTCTAATTCTGGACCAGAGTTAGCCTGAGAGTCCGAACCATGGCAGTCCTTAGAGACGACATTCTCCTCTCTTTTGGCGATCGGGCTTTCCGAGTTTTCGATTACGCTGTTTAAACGTTCGGATTTGTTCCAAAGACTCGTGATCGGTTGGTTCAACGACAGGCGCTTGGCACTTGCCCTCTTCCCTTCTTGGTGTTGAAAGGTGCCACTGTCCGTTAACTGGTGAAAGGCAATCTCATTTTCGAGAGTGTTAATGAGACAATCATCAATTTCGAGAGCATGCAATTGCGTTCGATTACGCAGCACGCTATCAAACGGTGAAGCTTGGCTTGCCCATTGGAAATCGGGGTTACGACTTTCAAGGCTGGGGCGACCTTCCGACAGCTCCTTCAAAGGGCTCTGGTTAAAGGAGAACATGCCTCTTAGTCTGACTGGAAAATCTGCGTCCTGGGCTAGTCGACCTTTGCTGAGACTCAAATCCAATACCAAGACTAGGCGAAGATATGACCTAGGTTGGAAGGCGAAGAGATCTGCCCAATTGATACTTGTGCTTTCTCTTTGCGATCTCGAACCGTTCAGTTGAGCGAGGTTAATAATATGGCGAACAATCGCAGTGATCCAATCGACGCCGTCAAATCGGGCCCAGTATGCCCTCATAAATTCAACAAGCACGTCGAGTTGATGTTGTGTTGCCGTTGAAGACTGGTGGATGCCCTCTATCCCTGGCAGCGATAGCTTTTTGTCAAGGATGTTGAGTATTAGTGGTAAGGTACTGAATCCCATAGCTGAGTGAGGCATCCACTGGGTAAGCTCTAGGCGAAGTAGCTCTTTGTGGCATTCGTTAACGTCCGAAATCGCGTCTTGCAATTCACGTCGCATCTCTGAAATCCTCGATTGGTCCTTGGCGAGCGGGGAAGCCATGTCAGTGCCTCCTATGCCCAAATGGAGCGCTTCATGATGGCATAAAACGATGCGAGCTGTGTGGTAGTACATGTACATGAGGTTCGTATACAGAGTGACTGAATCATGCCCACTGCTGTGCTCGGTTTTTGGCAACGTCTCGAGCTCAGCGTGACTGTGAAAATTTCGCAATTTCGAGGCAGCCACTAAATGCCATTCTCTTAAGCCCGATTTGCATTCGTAAAGCTGAAGCAGAGCGTCGTCGTGCCCCTGCTTTGTCAACTGTTGATTGCCATTTGGTGGATATAGAAGCATCAAAACATCAGTGAGTTTGATGAATAGTAGAACCGATTGAGAGAGAATCTCGGCAAGTTTCCACTTTGTGGAGGGGCAGTAAACTTTCGATTGCTGAAGCTCATCTTTCAGGTCGTTCGAGTTTAGAGGACCGTCGCTCAAGTTGAATTGCTCTTTGGTGATTTGTACTGGACGTTTCAGTAAGAGGCCCATGGAGCGGTCTCGAATGATGCAACACCACCAGAGCCTTTTTAGGGCATTTCGCTGTTTTGAACACGATGCTGATACCATGTTTGTGTAGAGATGCGCTTCAGCGAGCTTGGCATTCTCGATGGCGAGACTCAACCATATGGTATTTAGTTGACCCGAAGACGACAGAGATGCTGTCGAAAGAAGAACGGAAGTCTGAGCGAGAATAAAAGGCGATGATTCGCTTTCAAAGTCATAAAGAAGTTTGGTGCGTCGTAGGAGTTTAGCCCGCATTGATCGGAGATCCGAGTAACCAAGGGCCCGGACGATAGGCTGAGAGACAAACGTGGAAGCCGCAAATAGCATTGCCTGGAATAGCAGTAGAGCGATAGGCTCCTTAGGTGAGTGACTGCTCTTATTATCGTAAAGGTCCCAAAAGTCACCCTCGTGGACTACTGGTAGGATTGGGTGAACGTGAAGAAAATATTGTTGCACGAATTCGTCAAGTAGAGGTCGGATCGGTACTTTAAGACAGCCTTGGAGTTCAAGAAAACTGAAATCCTCTTGTGGAATTCGATGAATGTTTGTAATCGTGAGGGTTGGGTAATGGCAATAGACTACTTCAGGGGATATCACACCAGTGGTGGTAGGCCGTTGAGAATGAAAGCCGGGCAAGGGGTCGTCGGATTTGGGCGGAAACCCAGACAGGCTGTGTGTTGGAAATATGTCTTGTGAGGTTACTACCTCTGATCAGCAAATGAGGGACGGGCAGCATGCCAGAGAAAGCTTACCATCGAGATAATGCCCATCAGATGAGCCCCAGACCAAGTTGTGAGGCCACTTGGGAGTAGCGTTCCGAGTGATGTTTTCTTTCTTATCGTCACACCAGACATCGGCCCCTATAAACTCCCGTGCATCATTTGAAATGGGAGTAGGCTTGTCGTGAGGGAAGTCTTCTTTATCGGCAATCAGCAGCTCGGCGGCTATGTCAATGTCTTCAGCGTCGCTCATTTGCGCATCGACTGGCAGAATTGCCTGAGGGCCATCCTTAAGAGCATCTTGGGCTCGGCGACTGCGGAGATTATCAGCGCACGGGAGGCTTTTTGCATTGTACGACAAGTACTCACGACTTTGATGTTCTCCTTGCGATAAGGCAACGCTCGTTGTCGAGACAGCAGTTTGTGCAGGGGCTTCCCCTTTGAGAGACATCGCAGCGAACTTTGCGGGCCCTGCAGAGTAGACATGCCCTGCTGGCTCTCTTGCGAGTTCTTTTTGGGGGCATCTTTTGATGATCTCGCTTTGACGGTTTGTCAGTTTGAGTACTAGCTGGGTTCATGCTGGGCAGACGAGCTCGTTTCGCTCTCGATGAATGGTTATTGGACCGGGTATTCTAATAGCGTAATCTGGGGTGAGTGAGGTGGAAAGAGTTTGAAGGAACAGAAGTGAAGGTTGTGGATCCGGAGAGCGGGTCTTGTTGATTCATCCCGGTTGTGAGTTCGGCAACTTTCCAATTTTAGCCTCGGCAAAAAAAGGATCGACACAAGTTCCCCAATCTCGAGTCAGTTCTTCAACTCACCGTCCTTATGTACTTTTAGCCCATGGACTCTTTCCCTCGGGCCAGGCGGCGGTCGGATCAACTACTTGTGGGTATTTCCTTTCTTTTCCGAATCAAGGACCCCTTTTTCTAGTCAATGGATCCCTCTTGGAAGCTTCCGCTCCCCACGGGGAATGCCGGACTAGAGGCCCCACAATTATTTACAGCCAAAACACCATCCCCTGGACTGGAAGCGCAGTGCGTTTCATGAGGGGAAATTAGGGTAGAGTTCTATGGACGCTAATTGGCACAGATTTGGAAACGCAGTGCGTTTCTGGTCTACATTCCTGAGTAGGAGGTATGCTCTTCTAAGACACATGTAACTTAGACCTTTTGACATCACCTGCAACCCTTGTTTCATCATAGCTTTTTTTTAGCATAACCCGAGGATACGAATGCAAAGAGCTCAAATTCTAGACAAGACTATAGCTACATGACGGATGCATTCATAGCTAAATGCGGTTGGTTCGATAGTCATAGCCTCTCTCCTCCATCTCCATAGCTCTCTTAGAAGCCTCATCCAAGTCCTCCTTAGGAAGTCCAAGGGCTTCATTTGCTAGACCGTACTTAGCCTCAATATTTCCGTCACCGTTGGAGTAGAATGTCCTCGCGTACATCGCGATGGACCAACCGTCAGAATTACCCTTCTTTAGCATTCCCATGCCGCGTAACCAATGTTCCTTACTGCCCTCGTATTCAATCACCCAGTCCTTATCTGTTGTGCCCGTTACACGCTGTACACTATCGAGCATCTCCCTCTGAGAATGAGGAAGCTAGAGATCCAGAGTGGCTTATTTCGCCAGTTAGAGATCGTAGTCGAGTTATCGTTCTCATCCTCAGGTAACCCCTTTAGACTCGGGAGAGAGGCGATAGCTCGGCCACCTTGCGGCCAGGTCGAAGTATTAATGCGCGTCTTGCCATCATCATAGAAGGTAATCTTATACTGATAATCTCTCATAGACCTCTCATCAATATTTCGGAGTGTATTCGTCTCAATGAGGCATGGGCAATCTCGGCACTTACGGAGGGATACGGATTACCGGGTTGGTCAGCAACGATCCAGTATGATTGTCCCGAGACCCACAGGCGGCTGCATGAGCCAATCAATAGGCTCTAAATACGACGAGCAGCTACAGGAGTCTCGCGACGGAATACGCACACAAACAGGGAATGCGAAGACGCGAAGTCCGTCTTTGTCGGCAAATGAGCGGTATAGTTTTCACCCATGTTTTACCATTAACTTTGCATTTCGGACTTCTTAGCATTACCTGGCCTACGTGGCCTGTCCTCTGGGTTAGTTGCACTACGGATACTACGGTGCAGCTCTCTTCCGAGGGTTGTGGAGGGAGTGACTTGAAGTCTGCGGACACTGAAGGAAATAAATGGAAATAAATGGACGGAATGTTACATAAAAAGCGACAAACTCGCTTCCATTTGGGAAGAAATCATCTCACAACCTTTACTTGTTCACATTCAAAATATGAGTCCAGCCGAGATCAGTCTGCTTCCGAACAAGGAAGTTCTTATCCTCCTCACTTATTTCCCCCTAGTCTACTTACTCTACTTTGTACGCTATCCAACACGCCCGCTAGGACATACATTGACAGAGGTGGCAGCGGCTCTACGAAGTATGTTTCAATCCACTTGCTCGCCTACCACGTAAGTTTTTATGCGCTATTGAATAACACCTTGTTAATATCCATCGTTATTTCTAGGCCCTTGGCTTTCACGATGGACCGACGTCGTTCTTAAGTATCACTGGCTGAACGGGACCCGAGCTCAATACGTGCATCATCTTCATCAGCGCTTTGATTCGGCTCCCGAGGCATGACAAAACCGCTTCTTAACCAATTCATTTCTCTCAGGTCCTGTGGTTCGTCTTGGGCCCAACGAAGTCGATATATCGGAAATCACAGCCGTGAAGGAAATTCACAACATCAAAACCGGGTATAAAAAGTCCTCGTTCTACGAAAACTTCATACCTAATACAGTCAACGTATTTAACGCCGTTGACATCGAGTTTCATCGCCGTCACCGCCGTTTCCTCTCTGCACCTCTATCCGAGCCTTCCCTGAAGATAGTCGAATGGGTAGTCGATGCAAAAGTGAAGCTAGCTATTAGGAGCATGGCGTGAGAGATGGAGGAGAGACAAGCGACTGATATCTGGAAGTTTTGGCGGTTCCTGGCAACTGATGTCATTTCCGAGTTAACTTTCGGCGAATCATTTGGCATGTTAGAAGCAGGCAAGGTATGGAAATTACTTTCCTGGGAGAGCAAAAGCGCTGACAAAATGGTAGAAAAACCAGTATATCGTGGATTTGGAAGGCATCGCGGCCAGAGGTCCATTTTTACGACCTTCCCCCGGCTCATATCGCTCGCTAGCTGGTTGCCGATCCCGATATTCGGAGCCCCTGCGGCGGCGGCGAAAAGACTCATCAGGTAAGCAGAACCGGCTGTGTTCCAGTATAAAACGCATATTGCGGTCAATCCAGCTGCAGCCAAGCCAATGCTGTTCAGTAACCTGCTCGCACCAGGCGAGGACGGTCTATCTGATGATGAAATTCGATATGAGGCCCAGGCATATCTCGTTGCTGGATCAGATACCACCGCTACCTCCTTGAGGTACCTCGTCAGGGCTGTCTGTCGAGATATGAAAGTGAAACAGGCACTCTTGTCAGAGCTTATGTCACTCCCTGAGGATTTTGGCGATTCTGACCTACGCCAACTTCCATATCTCAATGCTGTTATCGATGAGACTCTGAGGATCCATAACGCCGCTCCATCTGGTCTCCCGAGAGTGGTTCCTGCTGGAGGCTCTACCTTGGCTGGGTACTTTATCCCCGGGGACACAATTGTATCGACGCGGTCTTGGGCTTTACATCGGGATCCCCTGGTGTTTTCCGAGGCCAGAGCTATTTGATCCTTCACGTTGGCTAGAGGCGACGAAGGCAATGAGAGACAGGGCTATGCCCTTCGGTGGTGGCTCAAGAGGTATGAACAGCCACCTTTTCTTCAATTTCTTCATCTACCTGAACATGGCCCCTGACTTCCTCAGTCTGTATCTGTAAACATCTCGCTCGGATGGAGCTCCGCGTGGGTACTGCGAGATTCTTCCGTGCCTTTCCGTCGGCCGCTGTGTCAACCCTTAAAGGCATGTCGGATGAAGACATGAGTTCCCTAGCATATTTCTTATTGGCACCAAAAGGAGGGCGTTGCCTTATTGAAGCAAAATGAAAGGTCTGCCTTGCTTGAACCCCAAGACGTAATGAACCAGGGTTGCAAACAAGTAAATTAACCGGAGCTTCTAATTTGTTTGATTTAGATCAATTTCGATATTTAGATAGCCATACTTTCCTATCACAATGGGATCTATTAATCTGCTTCTATATCTGCCTAGAGTCTTAAGTTAATTTGTTTTGTTTTATTTTATCTTATTTTTTCCCAGGCTTATAGTATATATTATAAGCTGCTAGCTCTAATTAGCTATACCTATAGAGGTATATATAACTAAAGTTGGTATTATAATAATTTAAGTCTTTTAAATATAACTAAGTTAAAAGAATAATTAAGGTAATTAATATATAATAAAATAAAATATCTTAAGTATATTAAAGTAATTTAATTAATTAATAATAAAAACTAAAAATAATTAAGTTATAAGAAATTTATTTTCTATTTATTAAAAATTTTATAAATAAAAAGAAATCTCATATAATATTTATAATAGTACATCCGCTTAAAAAAGTGTATTTTACTTATTAAAATTATATTAATTATAAGTTTTTTTTAATTCTAAATACTAACCCTTAAGGCAAGCCGCCTCGCTAACCTGGACTTTAACTTATTAGAATTCTTAAGTTCGTCCCAGAAGTACTTGTTCTCCTAATAGAATAAGAATAATAAAATTTGAATTAACTCAGCTCTATTATACCCTACAGGTTATACAATCACAAAGAATTTGAGTCAAAGCCTTGCCAGTGCTTGAAGGCAAGAGGAGGAGCTATTAAGCCAGTGCCTTTGATTGTTTCCGAGCTGCCATCAGCGGCTTCCTGACTGTAAAAACGGACACACTTACAAGTTTTATGATTTCTACGTTGAATTGTGTGACTCGCTCGTGTAAATTGTGCAGTATATCACTACCAATGGGACTTCCCCTCCTGGCTCAACTTCTCCCACAGGCCCTTACTCCCAAACACCATCGCAGCACTCTCAAATGGTTAGCTGTACCAACCTCAACGCCTCAAGTAATTGTTATTTCCTTGCACGTCACTCAGGTAGTGAATCGATCAATAAATTTGATCACTTTCCGCCCAGTCTCACTTCGTTCAAACCCATCGAGGTCGTCAACAAAGGTGGCTCGGAAGCGATGCTGGTTTGATGAGTAAATGTAAAAAAAGGCGTGGAGGCGATCGATGATCTCCTGCCGAGAGAGAAGTGTCTCGTTACGTTCAGCACAAAGCATGCGAATCTCGAGCGATGCCTCCTTAGAGGGCTCCATCTTGTCCAAGATGACCTGCCATTGCAGGACGCCAAAGCTAGCGTCGGACATGAGCGTCTTCAACTTGTCAAACTCGATGTACTCGCCGTCCCAAGTGAAGCTGAACCGGCTGTCACGGCCATGCAGTCGAAGAATCCGCATAAACGGCCAGTCTTTCTCAGGGATTCGATCCCGTGCTTGATCTGGCAGACAATGTAGTGAACCAATATCGCTGGTGACATAGCGGACAAGTGGGTTTCGTAGGCGGACAAGAGAAGTCTGTGCGATGATGCCAGTCTCGCCCTCGGGCAAAGGGGAAGCGAAACGGTCATTCTCACTCAGAGAGAGCGGAAGGATCTCAAACAGGTTCGTCCGAGTGTCGATGACAAAGTCCGTATAATTTGCGCTGGGGTCGGTTGGCGTCAAGTCAGGATTACTCGCCCCATAAGGGCCAGCCTCGGCGCTGCCGATCAAGGAGACGATCTTTATAGGTCCTAGGACAGCATAGATGTGCGCCTTCTGCACCGAGTTGAGTGCCTCTGACGTGTAGATGATCTTGTCCAGCTTGATCTTGTCTCTACCTGTGGTCATGGTTGAAATGTACTGAACGACCTGAACAATCTGGCTTCCATCACCGGCCAAGGCGTTGGCGTGGTAAATTTGCAGTAGCTCAACAACCTTGGAACTCGGCATACGATTGCCAGCAGCCAAGAGGGTGGCTCCAGCATTCTCCAAGATCTCCAAGGTGAGGTCTAGGGATCTATTGTACTTTGTTAATGCAGTTCAAATCGTCTAATGTTACTTGATTACTCTACCTGTACAAATCACCGGCATTGTGCGTCGTCAAGACCCAGTCACCACGTTGGATCACACCGGTATTCCGAAGAAACTCGCCGAAGTTGGCTCTGTGCCGGCGATTCTCCATGGCGTCCGTAGCGAAGAATAATGAGTTGCTACCACCTCCACCGCCAGTAGTACTGGTGTAAACATTGTGGCGATACGTGTTCTGAGGGCTGGTATCCCCGACAAGTCTTTCAATTGCAGTGTACCTGGGTGAGTGTCAATACACGCCTGAAGCTTTCTGGGAGCATCAATACACTCACAAGTCCTTCTTCCGAAGCAAAGGCTGCGCCTGCAGGTCACCTTCTCTGAACGTCAATGCAGCTTGCTCTCTTGCTTTCTGAATGGTGTCATCGTCAGGGGGGTACTGAGCCTCGGAATAGAAGGGATGAATCTTGGCAACTGCCAGCACATCGGCCACAGAATACGTCAAACTAGGAGCCATGGTGGATGATTCGAGGATGAGAACAAAAAATTGAGGTACAATGAAGTGTGCAGGGCTTGTTCGTCTGCAGCTCGCGGATAAAGATGACAGCAGTTGTTAGTAATTAACCCCTTATAATGAAGTGTTGGGAAATGTGTCACTAGAGACCCTTGCTCTCAGGTCTGTCTTGTCAAGCTCGCAATGACGATCCAGACTAGTTTGGGCGCAACAGACTGGGTCCTGTGTGACCCCATGCGAATAGAGACGTAACACACACATAGGTTCAAATAAGCGGCTAGGGTACCATGGGAAGGGATGGGACGAATAGGATCCAATGGCCTAGATGTCTCGGATACTCCCAATCCAGTCATCCTGGAGCGGGAAGCGGGTTTTCGGCACAGCTTCCTGTCAACCAATTGGACAATCTGAGAGTATTCAGCCAGCCTCAAATACGGAGCTCCGAATCTCGTCTGCACGATCTATCGAATTGGTATGCACACCGGGATCAACTAATTTCCACAGACCTGAACGAGTGAGAAAACAGGGTCCAGAGATGCATCGCAAGGGTGCAGCCATCGAGTGGGGAAGACATTTGGTTCAGGGACAGGGGTCTCAGCTCGGGGACACCAGCCGCTAGCTGACAGCAGTGTCAAGCAGAGCTTGGCAGCTGAAGGATCTGCATCCAAGTGGACCAGGGTAGGACTGGAATTGTTGGAACCGAGACCAATCCCAACAACACAACAAGTGGGCTCTTCAGCAAGGAACTTGGAGAGAACTACGAAGTGCCGGAGTTTGAGCCATGGGCCGAGACATTGTCGCAAGAAATAGACACTTGATTTGATGCAAGAATGAGGGAATTAATCATACATATTCGCCATCTAGCTAATGCGTTTCTCGATGCAGCGGGACATTTTTGTTAAACTGAGACAGTCTCAAAGGGACATGCATCCCACCGCACCCGACGCAGGTGGCGTTCTGGGTCCTTGATATCATTCCGTGCGTGCAGCCAGCGGCGATTATCCATCAGAATAATGGATCCTTTTGGTAGATCTGCAGATTTGAGATGCACTGTCGAGTGTGCCTGGACCTCCTCCTTCAGCAGAGCCTCCTTGAGCTCGACCAGTGCTCGAGACGCCCGGTCTGTCAAGGGCGTTAGGATATCCTCTCTGAACCGAATCATTGTTGACTGGTCGTTCGGACTTGTGACAAACACGCTGCCGATGATGTCCTTCTGCTCCGGGTCCTTGATGAACTCGGGAGGAATGGTGATGCGGTACTCTTGAGCCAGTAGGGCTGATCGAGCCTCCGGGGAGAGAAGCTCGCTCAGTTTGTCGACGTTCATGACTGAAAGAGTACCTCCTCCACATCGATCGTGTTGAAGGACCTGCAGCGCGAAGAACCTTGGGGGTGGGTCCTCGTAGCTGCAATCTGTGTGCCAGGGGAATTCGTTCATGGTTTCCGATCTTGCTTGGTGATTCTTCGCTTGGAAGTTGGTCTCGCTAGGGCGGACGTCCCAGAACCAGCCACGAGTGGCGCTGTGAGAGATGGGGAGTTGATGGCCGTGGTGGCGATGAAGACCGACTAGTAGTCGTTTGAGATAGTCGCTGTCTTCATCTGGGAACCCCAAACTGACTTTGAGCATACCACTTCGCTCTAGTTGTTCCGAAATGGTACCAACATGGTCGAGGTTCTGAGCGTGGCTCAGATCAGGAGCTTCCAGGCAGGGCAACGTAAGCGATGGCACGGTATGGGATACTACAGTGGCATGACAGCGAAGACCCTGTGTGATGAACCCAGATGACGCGAGAGAGTTGGACCTGGTACTGTGCCTCAATATGCAGGCATTGGTGCGATAGAATTGACAGGCACGGCGTGTAAGAGGACGCATGATAGCGATAGGGGATGATCAGATTGAACAAAGTGTGAGGGAAGCGATTGCAGGGAAAGCGATGGTCTAAACAGACAAACACAGCAGACTAGCACACTCACGGGATCTTATCCTTATTATGAATGGCCAAAGATGCGTGGCATCTTGAGTCTGGTTCAATACCCTCAAAAGGACCTCCAGTTCCACATTGGCCAGCCACTTCACCACCATCGGCCACTGACACCGCTCCCTTCGGACTCCAGGACGGCCTAGCCGACATCACCTTGTGTCACCCTGCTTCCGTCTGACCCCACCACCCCCGGCGGCACTTGGAGAAGGAGTCATGGGTCATCGATGGGACCCCCTGAACCGGAGCCTCGGGAACTACGGTGGGTGGGCGCTGTCAGCTAGACCATCCTTGCTCACATAAATACCTACTCAAAGTCACGCTGTTAGTCGTAGTTCCGAGCCAGCAATCTGCTTGCCTAAACATTCGAGTTAAACGACTACTATTCACAATGCATACCCAACAGCTCACGCAAATCCATCTCGGGCCCAAACCTCAGGATTATGAGCCCGTAACCCAAAACAAGGTCGAAACCAGCGCCTACGCTCTGGAGGAGGCCAAGCTCCAAGACACTCTGCTGAAATTGTGTCCCGCAAACCTCTGGCACAATGGATCCTACTCGAGTGGCTGTCCCCGGCCAATCCTCGTTGGGAAGCATCATCAGCAGCAGATGCAGGACCTGCACGAGGCCTTGACCGTCGCCATCACCGACATTGTCCAACGATGGTGGACGGACCGTGATGCGAGATTCCCCGAGAGGATGCCCCTAGAGAAGGAGGAGGAGGAAATCTTGAGGGTGAGTTCGCACCCATGCAGTGCACCCCGATCTACCCTTCCCATACCCATTGCTAAAATCGTGTAACAGTGGGTGGATGGTCAAGTCTCGTGCGGAAACATCGCACCCTTCTCGGAATGTCTGGGATCCTGGAGACCCGACTTTCTAGTGGATGAGGATGAACAGCGAGAAGAAAACTACAGGATCACTGAGATCAACGCTCGCTTCTCATTCAATGGGTTCTTGCATGAGGCTTACGGCCAAGAAGCGCTGAACAGATCCCTGCCAGAAGGCCCAGGTGGACTCATAGGCGCCACAAATCCAGACATGGTAATGTTGAACAGGCTCCCTGTCTGGGCCCCTGCAGTCTCTAACTCTTTCTAGATCCTGGATGGCCTCTTTGGCCTCTTTCAACCACAATATCCACTTCATCTCCTGAAAGGAGCTGAACATGGAATTGATATTCATATGTTCATCGATGCGGTCTGGCGTCGCTTCGGAATCAAGCCCCGGCTCATCACCCCTGCCGACCTCAGATTGTTTCCTGACCCCCGGAGCAAGAGTGGGTACCGCCTTTGTTGCATCGCCAAGAACCGCGGCGACTTCGGGTCGCCTGCCAATTCATGGACCTTTACGACAAACGGAGGCGAGGTCTGGGAGGAGATCCACCAGGTCGGTCTGGAGCTGCATCAGCGAGAGCTGGTGGCCCTTGAGCCCGAGATGTGGCGCCAATTGAGTCTACGGTGCTTCAATGACATGCGGACTGTTCTGCTGGTCCATGACAAACGCATGCTTGGCATTGTCAAGGACGAAATTCCGCATCTGGTGGCCCGCATGGTGCTTACGCCCTCCCAGGCTGACGCCCTGGCCAGTGGGGTTGTGGACACGATCCTGCCAGGGTCACGAAGGCTGCACGATCTACTAGAGCTGTCCAGGGCCTCACCTCAGCTGCGGCACGATTACATCCTGAAGCCAATCCGCAGCGGGAAAGGCGACGGCATCGTATTCGGCGATGATCTTGACGCAGAGGAGTGGGTGGCCGCCTTGGAAGGCCTCGTATCGCCCAAGGTGGTGCCAGGGATTACCTGCGTCGTACAGCGCCGCATCAGGCCGCGCCTGTATGATCTCGCCTTGAAGGCGTCAGTGGGCATGGTCCGGTATCCTCTTGTGGGCACCTATCATGTTGCCAATGGGAAGCTGCTCGGCCTTGGAACGTGGCGCGCAAGCAGCGGGCGCATCGTTGCCGTCTCTTCAGGGGGAAGTTGGATCTGCTCAGTTCTGAGACACGAGTAGACGTCTGACTGGCTGTATGAGTTTGCTCATGGGGAGCATAGGGTAAAGTTCAGGGTAGCCATTCAAAGACCGTAATCTCGTTTTTTTTTTTCCACGTCCACAACAGTGAAGATCAAGCGGGGGCTTTTCCCCACGGTGCCAAGCGATTGGTCGTCCATCCACATCTCCCCTGAGACAGGCGGCTGGAAAGGGAGGACCCAACCGCATCTGTAATCTCAACGCACTTGGCTTTTCTTTAGCGCGCTGATCCTCCTAGAGCATCCATCTAGACTCGACGGGAGAGACCCACGTCAGAACCGCAGTTTTCCGGTTCGGGCCGTGTCTTGGCGTCAGGACGGGCGGGCTGTCACTGCATTGTGAGATGCAGCCTCACCTCCACGCTTTTCCACCACAGCGGCAGAGGTCGAGACTTGGGGATTTCCTTCATACATGCACTTTTGCTGCGTGGCTGCAGGTGTCATCCCGTGTCTCGGAGGCGGTATTTCGATAGCTTGAATTTTCCTGCAGGCAAGGCAATGGACTGACCTGTCAGTTTACTCGCCCCTTCTTAGCCCTGAGACACATGATAGGCCGCCTCGCATAGCACAGCATACCGGCGACAGCCATTCAACGAACACATGCTTCCGAAAATCACGCACGGTAATGCTCGGCAGAGACCATTTTGCTACTTGGGACGGATACCGCTGACTGGTAAGGGAGCTATTGTGGAGACTTGTTCAGCTCAGGGGTAAACGCTCATCTTTGCCACCCAAGCTCCCTCCTTTCAAATGCCGAGCCAATACGTCATTAGCAAGGGAGATTTGGTACTTTGAGCCTTATGAGGTGATGAACCGGTATAGCCAGGACCCCCACTACTTAATTCATGTCATCATATGCTCTAACTTTGTGTCCGGTTAACCCCCGCCCGCACTGAAGTTTGTGGCATCATTCAAACCTGACTTCTGTATGACGACCTTGGGTTGATTCACGGTTCCAGACTGATGTCTCTACAAAGCGGTTCACGATGAATCAACACCTCACAGCTCTACTCAACTGCACCGCTTTGGCTATCTCGGCACTTAGTACCATTGCCGCACTCACTTCTGTATTTCGCCAGCTGCGAAGCAACAAACCCAAAGACCGCTTCTATGAGGATGCTGATGGTTGTGCAACGCCAAAGTCTCTGGCAGACTTTTCACCAAAGGGCATTAAAGCTATAATTTTGCTCTTTTCGGCTTTTGGGGCAGGGACGTCAGCTGCCAGCCTGGTTATTTCATCGCTTCACAGTGCTGATGATGAGTTGATCTTGGAGAATGCTTTACGCACAGCCACTTGGGTAAGCTTGCATGAATGCTGAAATTGTTCCTGAATCTAACACAAGTATCACATAGGGGCTTTTCGTCATCCATGCTGCTTGCTTAGCAGTTCATCATGCCCCAGTCAAGTCTCACAACGTAGCCTTGTGGCTCGCTGGATCTGCCTGCTGCCTTGCAGGCTCTTCTGTGCCTCGCTTGGCACATATGGCTACACACACTCATAAGTACAAGGACTTGACTTCTCTCCTGTCAGTTATAAGTACTATGGTAGCTGTCGGGCTGTGGCTTTCTTGCAGCGTGCTCCCCCGAAGACCAGATGTGTTTTACGAGAACCGCAAGGTTGATGGGCAATGGACTGTCTCTACACTCAGCCGATACACATGGGCATGGGTGCAGCCGCTTCTTCGTCACGCTTCCCTCCATAACGATATTAACCTTGAGGATGTACCTCAGCCAGATTCCAGAATGAGGTCCCAGGCGCTGAAGAGTGAATGGGACAGGGTCGACAAGACATCTTCGCTCATTAAGTCTCTGTTCGGTGCGTATAAGGGGAAGCTGGCCATTCTGTGGGCAGTAACTCTTGTCCGATGTGGTGTTAGCATTGGGCCTTTTTGGTTCATGCTCCGGACTCTCAACATTCTTGAGCACCAGGCCATAGGATCACACAATATGGAGCTTATGGCTCTCATTTTGGGAATGTCTATATCTAACCTTCTTGACTCTGTAAGTCTAACCAAGAAAGCATTGAGCCTATGGCTACTGACACATCGCGATAGTGGATGGAAGGGTGGGCCTACTGGTTCTCTCTGTCGGATCTGGCTTTGCCAGTCCGTACGCAGATATCAGCTCTTGTCTTCGACAAGGCACTGCGACGGAAGAACATCAGGTCTGTCACACAGGAGGATCATGATTCTGAGGGAGAGGACAGCGATTCCTCAGAAGATGCGGGCGCCCTCAAGTCTCACCAGAGCATTGTGAACCTCGTAGGTGTTGATACCGAACGTATCTTCTACTTCGTGCAGTATCACTTCTTGATACTCACCGGAATGGTCAAGCTCGTCATTTTCTCCGCATTCCTTCTGAAACTCCTGGGATGGATTCCCTTCCTCTCAGGAATCCTAGCCTGGGCTTCGACACTCCCTGCCAACACATGGTTCTCGAAGAGGGTCCTTGCTGAATCTAGATCCTTGATGAAGCTCCGGGATGCCAAGCTCTCCAGGATCAGCGAAGTACTCCTTGGGATGCGCCAGATCAAGTTTGGCGCGCTGGAGTCTCAGTGGGAGAAACGTATCCTTGCGTTGAGAGAGACTGAGTTAAAAACCTTGTGGAAGTTCTTTCTTGCGGATAGCGGGCTCTTTGCCTGCTGGGTCATCAGCCCAATTCTCTTGGCTGTTGCCTTACTCTCCGCTTACGTCCTGATCCATGGCTCTCTATTACCGTCCGTTGCTTTTGTTAGCATTGGAATCTTCAACACTCTCGAGACCACCTTGGGATCGCTCCCTGAGCTTTTCACTTTGGGTCTCGACTCTCTGGTCTCACTGAGGAGAATCGACGCTTACTTGCACGAGCCAGAGATGCAATGCAACCTGGCTGACGGCTCTTCCATCAGTTTTGAAGGGGCATCTATCTCTTGGCCGGCTGAGGACATGGCAGGCGAGGATGAAACCTTTGCCATGCATGACCTTGATTTCACCTTCCCCAACGGTGCCCTCTCGGTTATCTCTGGAAAGGTTGGCGCTGGAAAGACTCTTCTTCTATCTGCAATACTGGGCGAGGCAGAGCTGCTCAAGGGTACAATCCGTGTGCCCAAGGCGCAATACGCATACCCTGACAAGTGGATCATTCCTGGATCTGTTGCATACGTCAGCCAAACAGCTTGGCTTGAGAACGACTCTTTGCGGAACAACATCCTTTTTGGCCTTCCTTTCGAGAAGTCTAGGTATGACACAGTCATCAAAGTGTGTGCCCTGGCAGCAGACCTCGCTGTTCTCACAGATGGAGATAACACGGAACTGGGAGCCAATGGAGTCAACTTGAGTGGTGGCCAGAAATGGCGGGTTGCCCTTGCCCGTGCTGTGTACTCACAGGCTGAAATTCTGATCATGGAAGACATTTTCAGTGCTGTTGACGCACATGTCGGTGCTTGGATCTGTGAGAAGTGTCTCACGGGAGATATCTGCCAAGGGCGCACTCGCATCCTTGTCACACACCACTTGGGATTAGTCCTCCCGGCGGCTAGCTTCGTGGTTGAGCTTTCCGATGGTATAGTGACCTATTCTGGTCCTCCAAAGTCCTCAGTTTGTTCTGCACACTCATGCCACAGCCAGTCTACCTATAGTGAGGAGCTCACGGAGACCCAGCCTGTCGATCACTTAGACGTGCGGCCCATGAGCAGTGCAAGGGGAGCTGATGGCCAGCATCCAGAGTCGAATGCTCCTACACCAAAGAAATTCATGCAAGAAGAGACTCGTGAGAAGGGCACAGTCAAGGGCAGCGTTTACCTGACATATGTCAAGAGTAGCGGTGGCGTGCTCCTCTGGGCCGCCTGCGTTGGAGTATACCTTGCCTACCAAGGGGGCGTTATTGGTAGGTGATCAACTGCCTTGGTTAGCTCATCTAACATTGAATAGGTCGCGCTTGGTGGCTTCGCATTTGGACGGGACAGGCTGACGCCGACGCTCCCAGCGGGAACTTCCACGGACAGAGCATCTACAACTCGGTCGTATCGACGCACCATGTTCTGTCACAGCCGTCCACCCAGGTTGCTCTTCAAAGCGATGTTTTCTTCTATCTCAAAGTCTATGTCGCCATCTCTATGGGAACCGTCATCATTGGTATCCTGCGATATATCTCATCCTACTTCCTGGCTGTCCGAGCAAGCAGATCTATCTTTCAGCAGATGCTCTTCAAGGTCATGCGCGTCCCGATGGTGTGGCTGGATACTGTCCCTACCGGGCGTGTCTTGAATCGATTTACGGCCGACTTCAATATCATTGATGAGCGAATCACAATGACCTGGAGCATGTTCTTCTCCAGCTTGCTTCGATTACTTGGCATTTGCATCGCGTCTTGCTTCGCATCAGCGTACCTCGTCCCTCCTGCGATCCTTCTGCTCGGCCTGAGCATAATCGTTGGTCGCAAATACCTTGTCGCTAGTCGGCCCCTTAAGCGGCTGGAAAGCAATGCGAAGTCCCCCATTTTCGAGCTCTTCAGCACTACCTTAGCGGGCATCTCAACAATCCGCGCCTTCCGGAGGACTCATACGTATCTCCTTCAAATGCACAGAAATCTCGATGCTTGGGTGATGACGAGCTTCTATATCGCACTCGCCAACCGTTGGATGAGTCTCCGTATGGCTTTAATCGCAGCGCTCTTTAGCATTGCCGTGGGGACAGTCATCATCGTGAAGCCGATTGATGCAGCCCTGGCTGGACTGGCTTTATCCTTCATCCTAGACTTTTCCGAGAGTCTTCGTTGGACGATACGATGCTACGGCGATATGGAGCTGGGTATGAACTCGATGGAGCGGGTGCTTGAGTATATGACTCTAGAGACGGAGCCACAGGATGGAGAGAAGCCAGCAGCAGCATGGCCGACATCGGGAGCTATTGAGATGAAGGGCTTGGAGGTTGCTTATGCCCCAGACCTACCACCAGTTCTCAAAGGGCTTTCCCTGAAGATCGAGAGTCATGAGCGTCTTGGCGTTGTTGGTCGTACTGGAGCGGGCAAATCGTCATTGACATTGGCCTTGTTCCGGTTTCTAGAGGCACGCTCAGGCAGTATCAGTATCGATGGGGTTGATATTTCCAAGATTCCACTGAGCGACCTGAGGCCCAGGCTATCAATCATCCCACAGGCAAGTTCCGATCCCTTCGTTTCCCTGGAATTTGACTGACTTTGTAAGCACCCTGTACTTTTTTCGGGGACCATTAGATCAAATCTGGATCCCTTTGGCCAACTAACGGACGTCCAACTTTACGAGTCTTTGGCTCGAGTCGGGCTGATCAAGCCCACCACTGGCGATGACATGAGCAACTCAAGCCTAGCTTCATCAAACAACACCAACATCTTCCGCGACCTATCAACTCCCGTTTCAGAATCCGGAGGAAATCTGTCCCAGGGCCAGCAGCAACTGCTCTGCATTGCACGTTCACTGCTTGCAAACTCCAAGATCGTCGTTCTCGATGAGGCTACTTCGGCAATTGATGTAGCAACAGACACACTCATCCAGCGTAATATCCGCGAGTGGTTTACTGACAGGACCCTGGTTGTTATCGCTCACAGGCTCAGCACTGTTGCAGATTTCGACAGAATTATCGTTCTCGAAAACGGTGTCCTGGTCGAGAACGGAAGTCCACGCGAACTTTGGCAGAGAGACGGTACCTTTCGCAGCATGTGTGACAGCACTGGCCCAAGTGAGAGCGAGAGGTTGAGAAAGGTCATCATGGACTAGCCTGGTATTCCCCTACAGTATAAAATTAACGTCTATGAGTAAGCCATGTCTTGCCTGTTGGGGGTTCTTGAACCCATTAGGAGTATCTTGAGACTGTGATCGACGTTCTTGTCGCCCCTAACACACAGTTATTTCTCTTCATCCATGCCTACAAGACCCAAGCTTTTGATCCACAACTTCTGCTCTCTGGCCTGGTCGTAAGCATTCCCCCATACCCAGTCGCAAGAAAGCCGCCCTCCGCGCACAGCTCTGTTTCACCGCAATGTTCCAAATACTGGCCTCCCTTTCCCTTCAACTCGTGTGCCATCGCAGCCCACATCGGGGTAGCAACACCATGCTCTGGCGACTTTCGTAGATGGCCAGCCCCGTATTTCTCCATCATCGAAACAATCTCGGGAGTGTCCTTCGTTAATGGAGTGGCTGTGATGCCTGGATCCACGCTGAATGCGTGTAGGCCTTGGGCGCCGTATCGTCTTTCGATCTCGTTGGCGAAATGTACAGTGGCAAGCTTAGAGGCAGCGCAGGCAGTGGAAGCTTCGTATGCCCGATTCTCGAAGGTGAGATCGTCCAGATCGTAAGTTCCCAGACGGTGGGCAACAGAGGCCACATTGACGACGCGCACCTCAAAGTCTCGTGCTGAGGCCAATAGCGATGCTTTGAGAAGTTGAAAGAGCAAGAAGTGGCCTGTAGCTAGAGATCAGTAAGAACGATAGAGACTCCCTGGAGGACTCATCTAGGTAGTTGGTGGCAAAATGAGTATCCACGCCTTCTCCTGTTATCTGCTTAGGGCATCCAAGAACACCTGAGGATAAATCAGCAACTGGATGGACTTCGAATCATAGAACTGACCCGCGTTATTACCCAGTAGATGCAGAGATTGGGACTTCTCCAGGAATGCCTGCGCTGCCTTCCGAACGCTTTCCAGAGACAAGTTGAATAACCTCCACCTTTCCAGGATTCCCATCGGCAAGAATATTCTGAGCAGTGACAAGACCTTTTGTTATATCTCGCGCGGTGACGTAGACGTCGGCCCCTGTTGCATGGATTGCTTTGGCAATTTCGGCTCCGATACTGCCAGGTGAGCAACCAGTCACCAATGCCACTCTACCAGCCCATTTGCCGATGAGCTGTTGGTCTTCCACAATCTGGATAGCGGTTGGACGACCATCCCCTGGGCCGCTAGGGTTGTGGTGATTGTTGGCGTATGGCTGGATGAGCCCCATGGCGATCTGCTCCAGGTAATGGGCTTGTGGTGATTATCAAGCTGTGGCAATAACACTTGGGTTCTAACTGCCAAATGATGGCTCTGTGGGGAACAAGAATTTATAAGCCGGATGCCTGGATGCTCTCTTACACATGCCATGCTTCCTATGCGTTGTACCCAAGCATTTAACTCCCCTGAGCAAGAGGATCTAGCAGAACTAGCCCTGGATGGTTTGGAACCCCGCTCTACTGGTGTAACGTTATGTGGCTTGGAGTAGCTGGACTTTGAGCCCTTGCTTCGGGGTTGTGCCGCAACTCCGCGGACTTGTTTAGCACTAGACCCGGTCCTCCACGGACAAATTCCCAAAGGCGATGCGATTTCAGGGCATAGAAATTCTATCATTCCGTGATCATAAAGGACAAGTCCATGGAGACCGCTCGTAAGCTTGACTTGAAATCTACTCTGCAAGATTCCCTCTCCCTAGTTCCGACGACACGGCCTAACCTTCCACCGGCTCATACGCAATGGGAAAGAACTCGGAGAGATTAGAATTGTTTGTGATTCTGCTGATACTCTGGCGATTTATATATGAGTGCTGCATTTCAAGGCTCAGTATGGCTGCTTCAACTCACAACCAGTCTCGATCCCAACAATCCCAACACCTTTCTACTCACGAACACCAAAAGCAACAATGAAGGAAGCTTGTATTTCGCCGGACACTCAAGTCGAGATTCGAGAAGTGCCAATCCCGGTTCCAAAGGCCGGTGAACTTCTCATCAAAGTGGCCGTGTCGGGTACGTCCACCTATCCACTATTAAGCTTGACCCCTTCTAACCTGAATGCCAGGTACAAACCCCAAAGATTGGAAGGTCCCAATCTTTCTCCAGAAGCCTGTAAACTCCGGCGATGATTTTGCAGGTATTGTCGAGGCGGTAGGCGCTGGAGTGTCCGAGTTCAGGACCGGAGACCGCGTGGCTGGTATGCACGAGATTGGGACAGCACATGGCTCCTTTGCCGAGTTCGCCATTACACCTGCTTCTACTACGTTCCATATTCCCGACAACGTTACATTCCAGGAGGTATGTGAGCGAAAACACCCAGCCTTCCATCAACTTGTGAGTGTCCATGGCTCATAAAAACGCGCAGGCTGTCACGATTCCATTGACTGGTCTTGTTGCAGCATATGGTCTCTATCACGTCCTTCGTCTACCGGCACCTTGGTCACCCACCGGGACAGAGAAAACTCCTTTCGTCATCCACGGCGCTGGAACAGCTATAGGTGCCCTCGCTATCAAGCTCGTCAAAGCCGCAAACATCCACCCAATTATTGCAACGGCCGGCAATTCGAGCGATTTTGTCAACAGTCTTCTCGACACTGAGAAAGGTGATTCTCTTGTTGATTACCGGCAACCACATGACAAGCTTGTAGCTGAGATTCAGTCAGCTATTGCTAAAGCCGGTGGGGGACCAGCTTGGCATGGACTAGACTGTGTCACAAACCACGATGGAACTCCCGAGTACAAAGGGATCCTCGATGATGCTTTGGGACTTCAAGCTGGTTTGGAAGGATCGGCTGGAAGGAAGCCCGTCGTTGCTACTGTTCAAGCTGGATCCAAGTTTACAGGTTATGTAGACGGCGGTGACATCAACGTCATGGTTGCACACACTGGCAGCAACGCAGAGAAGTGTCTTGCGTATACGGTCATTCGACTCTTCTCATATGGCCTGGCTAGTGGCAGGCTGACGGGTCATCCTACAGAGGTAGTAGAGAGAGGTTTGGGTGGAGTGGGAGAGGCTCTTCGAAGACTCATGAGTGAGCAGGTTTTTGGAAAGAAGTTGATCATCAAAATTGGAGAGCTGTGAGAGTTTAGATTTCTTTCTCAGATTCGCCGGCTACTCTGGCATCTCTCTTCTTATACAGTGTTGGAAAGTCCTACAAATCATGTCGCAAGTTTTTCATGTTGTATATTGCGCTCGGCACTTCTATTTCTATTACTCGAGTTGAATACCTAGGCTCGTAAATGAAGATTAGTCTCAACCCCAATGCCACAAACATATCGATGAAAACCATCAGGAAAGAGCGAAGTCGATACATTGGTATGAATGAGATAGGCGCTAACATTGGCCAAAGAGGATCTAGAATTCAAGATAGATCATGAGCTATCACCATGTTCACACCTAGTTGAAATAACTCACTCCATGCATTCTTTCTAGTGCATTTGAAGGGGAACTGCGTCAAATGGGGTATCCAGGCTGACCACAACAACGAGCTTGAAGGCTCCCACACTTCCAGTTGAAACCGGTTCCGATCCATTTCGACCCAGGAGACAGGGGGCACCGAAGTCCAAGGCCCAGCCTATCTCCTGCACTAACTCCATGGGTCTGTTGAAACTTTCCATGGATAAGCCCACCTAGACTCAAGTGAGAATCGGTCCGGCAATTTCGTGTCATGCAGAAGATGAGTTCATCATTCTGTCTTGCGTAATGCAACACGGATCAGGCCTCTGTCCCGTATTGTCGGCTAGCGGTCATCGATTAGTTAGGCGGTTGAACGCGTACTTGCGTCGCATTAGTTGCTTCTAGATATTTGAATATCCTGAGAATCGGAGATGGCTTCCTCAAGCACTTATAATCTGGGCCTTGACATCTTCTCTACTTCCTTCTACTATCATACGAGGCATACAAGTTTCATCTGCCTGCTCCTTTCCCTTCTCAATCTGTCGCGCAGATAATCATGCCGGTCTTTCATTCACTCGTGTCAACTCTGCTTGGCTATAACACTCTGGGGCTAGTCCTGCAGAGCTTTTTACGAAAACAGATCCCGCCATCGATGGCGACGACTGCCTTCACGATTGCGACAGCTGCACTGTGCAGTACCCGAAGAACTTCAAAGTTGAAACAAGTCACGCCCTTTACGGAAATATCAAGGGCTGGCGTACACACTTATTAGTGGCCACGGCTAAGTCTGACTGGGTAAGGAATGTCGCCAACGAAAGGGGCAGCATCATGGAGGCTGTAGGTAGGTCCCGCGAGCCAAGAAATCGGGTGAGTCTTGACTTAATGACAAGTGGTTCGGAGTACTACTGAGCCACATATTTCGATAGAGACTGATGCTTTCCGCTTCCAATATGCCCACCCCTAATGGCGCTCCTGACTACTCAAAACCCACCTCGGCCTTGCTTCTTCCTGGGTTCATCTTGATCAACAACATCGTCCCAAGGAATGTAAGCCAGCTTATCGACCTCATTGAAGCTGCGCCTACAACCTTATCCCCCCTCGCAGCCTGGACTCTCCCCGCCATCGTACCCAACGACGGCCCTTCCACCCCGGATATCACCGCCCAACCATGCCCGCATGAGGCAATCATATTGCTCTGTAGCCAGAAGTGGAGGGATGCACGTTGCGGTCAGAGTGCGCCTCTGCTACGCAAAGAAATGGAGCGCCACGTGTGACCTCTTGGCCTCTATCGTGACATGGACGATGAGAGACCTGGGGGTGTTGGGATCTACTTTATCAGCCACGTGGGTGGGCATAAGTACTCGGCCAAAGTTATGATCTATCGCCGACACAATGCCTTTGGCCGGGGCCATGACTCGTATCCGGGACACCCTCAAGACAACAGCGAGAACGAAGCACATGGACCGAGCGACTTTGGTGCGGCGCAGTGCATCTGGTTAGCACGAATTCGCCCGGAGGACTGCGAAAACTTGATCCGGTATACTGTTCTTCAAGGAAAGGTGGTGAAGCCGGACTATCAACTGAGGGGTGGATTTGATCGTGGTAAGGATGTCCCTAGTTGGTGAAGGGGATCCTGGAGCTGTGATAACTAGATCAAGCCAAGGAGAATCCAACAAATTGAAGCAATTACCAATTTGGCAGTATGTAACCGTGCCGTTTGATGTGCAAGCGTGAGGGTGTCACTAATACGAGGCCCGGGACGCCACAAAGTGCCGAGACGCAAAGGCCAATAGCTACCGAGGTTCACCGTCCATCGCCCCACTCTACTCCGCGGAGTCCGTTAAGTCCGGCCCCGGCAAATCTCCGATCAAGTTCAAGTCCGTGACCTCCCTCCGGCTTCTCATCCCTCTGCCCTCTACCACACGCCCGACTCCCGGAATCATGCATCGCCCCTCGGTGTCAAATCCGCGGCGTCGAACACGCGTTATCTCTTGCCAGCTCTGTAGAGAACGCAAGCTCCGTTGCAACCGCCAATTCCCTTGCACCAATTGCACCGCCCGGGGAGTGGTATGCCAAGCACCGCCAGCCAGGGGTCGAGAAGCTCCAGGAACACCGCCAGCAGAGCCCCAGGTTTCCAATGACCAATTGCTAAGGCGATTGGAATCATTGGAGGCTCTGCTTGCTGCTAGAACTAGACAGGGAGAACTTGCATCCTTGGAGCCCATTTCCAGCGAAGACCTAGGGCAGCGGCAATTACCTTCCAATGTCCAAAACTGGTTATCGGATGCCCTACTTCTGGAACGGCTATGCATGGGTCCAAAAGCAAGAGTAAGCGAGCAAAATCTCTTGGCATGATCAGGCGCTAATACTCATCCTCGAAGGATTTCGCACACTCAAATCCGATCGTCGTGCGAACATATCCCGTTCGGCTGATCAGTCGACCATGGTCTTTTGTTTTCCAGAACGAGGCACTACCGTCACTCGCTGCTCATCCTGAGCCCATTAGGTGCATCTGGCTACCGGAGCGCCAAGAGACAAAGAGACTTGTCGACAAGTACATATGTGACATTTCATTTATTCACCACGTCATCCACGGCCCTTCTGTCAGACGTCTAGTTGATCAAGTCTATGACACGATCAACCAGGGAAACCCAGCTCCCATGGGCGCAATTGCACTGCTCCTTGCCATCTTTGCAAATGCTACCTGCTTGTGGACTGCTCAAGATCTTTCAAGGAACCTATTCTGTGGTGTGTCCGAGGCGCGTTCACAGGCATCACTCTGGCAGAAGGCAGGCATTGATGTTCTAGATCATATTCAACAGAGTCCGCACGTATCCCTGGAGTCCACCCAGGCATTGGTGATTCTCTGTTACTCAGTAGTCAACCTTGAAGGAGTTTCGATCAAATATAGGGCCCTCTTCTCCAGAGCAATCACGATGGCACGCGAGCTAGGGCTTCATTGCATCGACTCTCCACGGCAGGTCTTAGGCAGCAGGTCAGGCTTTACAAGGCTCGAAGCGGAAGTTGGACGTAGGATTTGGTGGTATCTATGCAGCACTGACTGGTAAGCGATGTCCGGATATCTTCGAATCTTGTGTGTATCTAACCACTGGGCAGGATACTTGCTGGGGTTTCCGGCACCCTTGGCGGTGCCTACACGATACATCCATCTCAGATGGCAGTACACAAACCACAGAATATCGACGACGAAGACTGCATCGATGGGGAAGAGATAGTTGGAAGGCCGATGGACCAACCGACATGCATGTCGTACTTGCTCGAGCGGATCCGTTTTGCAGAAATTTTCCGCGCATCTCTTGAGAGCGCTCAGTTCGCAGCCCTGAGTCCAGACACTATTAGCTTTAAGCTTGTGCAGGAACTGGAGGCCCGCATGTCTCACTTCTGGGATGATGCTCCAGATTTCCTATGCTTCAACCCTGGCCTATCTGTCATGGACAGAAACGCAAGCAAAATCACGATCCAGGGATACATACTAAACTTATTCGTCCACGGCCAGAGATGTAGAGTCCATCTCCCGTATCTCGCTCGTGGCCAAGCAGGCCCAACATACACAACGTCTCGCGCAGCCTGCGTTGAGTCCGCGCGACTCATCATTCGCATGGAGATGCAACTGGAGGAGGAAGAACATGACTTTGCTTCTACACGGTTGAGGATGTCAATTGTGCTGCATCACATCTTTCTGGCCTTCCTTGTTTTACTGCTGGATATCTGTCTAGATACAAACGGGCCAAGACAGATTAGCAAGTCACCGGAAGCTACTGTGGCATGGAGAATCCTGCAAGATGCAAAGACACAATCCCAGCAAGCCTCTACTCTAGTAGAGCCACTTGGTCGGGTCATGCGAAAACACGATGTCTTGCACAATGCTGAGGAGCTAGAAAACTGGGCTTTGGCAGACTTAGGGGCTCACAGCAGTGCCTCTGCTCTCGCTCCATCGTTGGAGTTTAATCCATCAACATCGTGGGGCTCAGTGAGAGAATCGTCACGGATGCCACAGGGTGGGAATAACACTGGAACAGGTGAGGAATTATCTACGAGTGACTGGCCTAATTTTCTTGGTGGATTATATCTCCCCTTTATTTAGTGCTAAAGAACTTGCCATTCTGCTCCTGTTTCTTCCTTCGATCTAACTTTGTAACGACGTATTTGGCGCGCGAATCTCTAACAACCCCGACCCTTTGTACATGTTTCGCATCCAGCTCCCCACTTGATTAGGCTGACCCCTGGACTTTCTCGGCGTTGAGCAGCTCCTTAAGCTCCTGGAACGCCTTGAGAATAATTGGTGCCTCAGCTTCAATATCCTTCTTTGTGTCCTCGCCTAGACCACCCGACCCCATGGCAAGAAAGAGATCAGGCCCGTTGCCACCGTGGAACTTTAGGGAAGGTCGCGTCTCCGCGACGCGCAGCTTCATTCCCGTCAACGCTTTGTTGAGCTGCTCGCTCGCAAATGTTCCTCCCTGGATGCCGTAACTGACGATCGCAGCCGGCTTGCCGATCCACTCGTTGTAGAGGTAGTCGATGGCATTCTTGGTAGCTCCGGCTATGCCAAAGTTGTATTCGGGAATGACGAGGATGTAGGCGTCGTATTTTCCCACCTCGGTACTCCAGGCGATCGTGTGTGGCTTGGAGAAGGATGCCTTGGCAGGAACCATGGCGGGGATCACCTCTTCATCGTAGATGGGCAAGTTGAAGTCGGCGACATCAACCGGCGTGATCTCGACACCGCCAGATGCATCGGTGTCGTTCTTGATGATTTCATGGACCACGCTGGCTACTCTTGGGCCAACTCTGGGCTTTCGAGTGCTGGTTGTGATGAGGGCGACTTTTTTGACAGAGGCCATTGTGAATAGTCGTTGGATGCTTGGTGACCGGCTGGGTTGATTCTTCTTTTTCAATGACTTCTTGGTCGTATGCAAGATCAAGGAATACACTAATAAACGGCTGGGTCGATAGGGGGAAGGAGTGATGAGTGTTGTGGACTGAACCTACTTACTCCCGAGACGACCTTTTATACCCATTGATTCATATCACTCCCAACCTACCCGCGCGCTTCATTTCATCACCTCTGGCCTCTAGTGAGCAGCCCCATGACTCCTGTGGCTTTGCGGCCCAATGGCAGCCTTCCGTCTTTGTCTACCGCGCGCGAGTTTGGGGCCAACTATCCGGCGTCGTATAAATCGCCAATAATTTTCGCAAGCAATACAAAGTAGTAGTTTTCTAAAATCTAGAGTTTGCCGGACCAAGGACCTTAATATTAGCTAATTCTTCCTCTACAATTTTCCTTTAATTCCAACCTCAACTTGCAACCTCTGCACCTCTCAACCCTTGGAGCCGACCACTTACACAGTAATTAGAAAGAGGCGCCAGGCTTAAGAGTAAGCCCAATGTCTTGGCCGTTCCGACACGCGCGGCTCGGGTTTCTGGGGGTTCCCTGGCGTTGACCCCGATGCCTCAGAAGGAGCAAACTCCGCCGCGCCACCTCAAACTCCGCCACGCGAACTCCGCTCCGCTCAACAAGAAACAAAGGAAGATGACTTCACATCATTCGATAGGGCTCAGGGTAGGTTATCCACCAGTGAATAGAGCACCTGCCGGGAGTTAGTAGTCACATTAAATCCAATGGCGGTCAGAAAATAATCGAGTTTCAATCTATTGACCTATCTTCTTGTTTGTCATCTAGCCTGGATGGTGTTGTGGGCCTCGAGGTGACATTCTGGCACCTACCTCAAACCGAACATAGCAGGCAAAGGAAAGGAAGGGAAACGTAACCTATCTTCACAATCTATCCGTGATTGGAAGGTTTGCCTCCGGGCTTTGATGGATCAGAGAGTGAAAGAGAAAATAGTGGAACAAACAGTTAGATGCTTTGAACGAGACTCAAAAACCAACCAAGCCCTTCAGTTTGTTCCAAATCCAAAGAAATGTGTCTCGTATATACTCCCATATTCCCCACAAACGGTTCTTCAAGGAAGTCCAAAACCTACCCCAGGGAACAAAATAGACAGCACCGTAAGCGGCAAGTCCTATCACACCTCCTGCGGCACAAGCACCTCCCACGCCAGCAGTCGTGAAGTAGCCGGCTGCCATGGACATGCCGAATGGCCCCTTGATGCACACACCTCCTGAACTGACCCAGAATGACCCAAATACCCTGAATGCGCCAGCACCGGCGCCGACGATGGTTGCTAGAAGGCCTTTCCACCTCTGAAACCACGTCTATGTCTCATAAGCACCAGGAGCTGAATTACTCTCAGTATCTGAACTCACCGCTGCACCTCGGTTCGTTTCTGACCCGTCTATCACGGCTTCTCGAAAGCCATCAAATTGGCGCTTGATCTCAGCAAACGCCAGAAGAACTCTATCAAATGACCACTGACGACCAATCACATCAACTACTATGACATCCCGAGCTGTTCAGCATTGCAGACTTGAGCTATCCGCACTTGGTGGAAGCTCAGCCATCAGGGATCACTCAACCTTTTTTCACTGTCGGTGATGGTGTCGAGTTTGAATGGTCGTTGTCAGAAGCCACACCGCGCATTCCAAATTTGGCTTGCACTACACAGGACACTCAACAACTTGACGGATTTCAGGTTATGCAAAGATCTGCCTACCGGAATCTAGGCGTGTCCTCATACTCAAATGAGGCCTGGGGGGGTATTCGCCTGATCTTTCACGACTTATTTATCACCCAGAACCTCACCTTGTCACAAACCAGCATGGTACTGGAATTGGTCCATCACTTCACAGCCACGGACGTTTCCAGCACCACCCTTATGTGAGAGTTTGATCTAGCTAGGTACACAGAGAACATGCTTTTCATAGCAGAAAAAAGAAGTACTGGCCAGAGTGTGTGAAAAACAAAACCGCTACCACGGGAACAGACTCTCAAACCCTTGGCCCCCAGGCTACAGGGAGTTCCCAGTGACGAACGAAACCCAAAAAGATCATGGCGAACTACCCTTTCCCCCCCGGTATACGTGAGTCAAGTCTTGGGCTCAATACGACGCGCTCTCCCCCTCAACTGTACAAGGCTCAGACCATGTCACTGCTCTGTATCGACAAATTCGTGAAGGGACTCTACGACTCTCAAGCCAGCATCGTGTCCCTGGAAACCCAAGATCAGTCCGGAGATTACAACATGATGCTGGACGAGCGGAAGTGGCAGGTTCTTCGGACCCGTTGCCAGGCCGTTTCTACTCTGGTTCGGAAGAACAAGAGCATTTCCAACCCAACGGAAAAAAGTCCTATCGCTTTAAACCGGCCAAAACGAGGAGAGGTATTGAAGATGGTTATCGACAATCTACTCCACGGCAAGGTCTTTGACAAGGCACGGGCACCTGCAAGATGCTCCAGCCCAAACCAGCTGTCATCAATATGGGGCATTGCCGTATCCTGCGAGGTCTTTCCCCTCAGCTGAGAAGTGGCGAGCATAGTGATGCCTTTTATGTGGAAAGCTTTATCCACTCTGTGCAAGGCATTCCCAATGCCGCTGGTGAGGCCAACCACGTCGGGATGGCCGCTCTTCTGGAAGTTCTGCTGGAGATCTAGCCTTCTGATCTCCAAGACACCATGCGGATCAGCTTCCTCTGCACCGCACGAGCATTGTCAAGCCGACTTGAACCCAGTCACCCAGCAGTCCTGGATTGTTGGGCGTCCTATGCCCGGCAGTGGGATGCCAAATGTCTTCAAAAGGCCAGCTTTCTGTCTTCCTATCGAAAAGGTCTTGCAGAGACTGAGCAAAAATTTGGTCCTAGCCGTGACTAGACCATCAATCTTTTGTGCAACTATGCTTCCGCAGCATACTATATCTTCCATGACAATCGTCTCGCTGGTCAGCTTGCCATGGAGCTCTGGGACCGTACATCAGGTGCCTGTGGCAACGGCGACAAACCACTGCCATGGAACGTCAAGACCCAGGGAATGGCCGAAGCTGCCAAGATGCTTGCCTTGCTCCGCTGCATCAACCACGAGAACAAACACAAGAGTAATGACGAGATGAAAAGCTGAGGCGTAAGCTAAACCTAAAAGGACGCTCGGCGCGGAAAAAGTTCCGCAAGGCACAGAAGAGTCCACCAGATCCTCAGAACGCCAAACAAGCCGTCGATTACCTGGAGAAATCTGTTGAAAGGCTTGATTCGGGTGAATGGGACTGTAAATTTGTTGCAGCAGGGCTCCTGGACACTTTGGCAACCCTGACTCATGAGTTCAGTAGTGGGAGTGAAGGGTTGCAGGAGGGCGCCGCCCGTCGTCATCGCGAGAAAGCCAAAGAACTTCGCCTTGAGATAGTAAAAAAGAAGCAGCAAGAAAAGCAATAGACGGCTCTCATCTCGTTCATAAAAGACAGGATGGATACTTGAGACTACCATGGTCTGCTGCTTACCTAGTCTCCAGGCAATTACAGGGTTAGATAAAGCTGCCATCGACTGTCGTTCAACGTCGAGCCAATCCGAAAGTTGACCTGTTTTTTTGTACTACCCATACTTCTTCTTCCCCTTGTCAATATTTCCTTTATCTACTTTAAGAAAACGAGTTGAGGGTTAAAACACAATAGGTTCGGCATTTGAGGATGCATATGCTCTAATCCTGGCCTCCCCACCCCCCTTCTCTGCCTTCTACCATTGATGGATATGACTAGAGGACTAGAGAAGAACCTCACTATTATCGCAGAGCAATATTTAAGCCTTTTAGTACCTGCCATGATAGTGCTCCACGACGAGTTAATTCTCGGGCTTTATGGTTATGATCGAAGACACGGCGGCGAAGGAACTGCTTTACGGAGTGCACTTTGCACAAATATATCTACTTTTGAGGCACCAAAGCTATAAGCTAATCTGTATCATTTAACAGTGCCTTGATATTCCAGTATACTTCTCACCCCGGACCGTTTATATCTAACTTAGGTAGACAACATAGATAGTTCGTTCCTAAAGGCCATGTGTTAGCATTGGGATACGATGCTATGATGTGTTGATGATGTGTTCTTTGTTATAGTTGAAGCCCGTGCCTTGATGGGATAAGTGCGCCAGTCGATAGATAGTTAATTTATTGCATATCTCTCATTACCTCACCATTACTAGTTTAAAGGCTCGCTTCCCTCGACCAACACCTACACTATACAACTCAAAATTGATCCACCTCGGAGATAAGACTCCAACATTCGACTGAAAGCAATGGCATGCTCTGACTGCATTGCCTCTTGGTTGCTTAGAAGCATCCGTCTCCGGGGCTTTGAGTTCAAATTAGGTTTTCGGTCTTGAGGCTAATTCATCCGTGGGTCCACAGCGCCGGACAATACGTTATCACCATGCCGCTCATTGAGGGCCTGGCGTTACATAAAGAGCTTATCAATCTGGACGTTCAGGTGGTTAGACTTGAACTCAGCCACAAGCATTTACAATGGTAAGACCGCCACCATAAACCGGCGTGCCGTCAAGTTCCTTTTCTTGATTCTCTTGGGCTCATGCGTTCCAACATTCGCGCATGCATAGTAGCTCAGCTTACCACAAGGAGGGTGTTGATTGGAAGCGTCTGATCGACGAAAAGGGTCACTTCCATCGCCCTGCTACGGTTATTCGGAATTTTATTTCAAGACAGCCAGGCTCGATATTACCAGCCGGAAGAGGCAGGTATCATCTCTATGTGAGTTATGCCTGTCCATGGGTATGAACAATGAGCCTAAATTCGTGAATTACCACTGAAAAGAGAACAACGCAACAGGCTCATCGAGTTTTGATTGCTCGCAAATTAAAGGGCTTGGAGGATATTATTTCCTTCACAGTTGTACACTGGCATCTCAAGTTTCAGACTGGTAAGTTACCGAGGCGCTCGCAAAATCATCTATTGTATCCGGCATGACCTACAAGACTAACTAACTGTAAAGGATGGCGCTTCGTAACTCTAGCCGACACAGATGCCGAAGGCGAAAGTGTCGTTCCAGATCCTTTGCACGACAACTTCACTCGCATACGCGAGGTGTACTTTGAGACAGACCGGGACTATGCGGCAAGATTCTCCGTACCTATTCTATATGATAAGGTCCAGAAGGTCATCGTGAACAATGAAAGCAGCGAGATTCTGCGCATGTTTGGAACAGAGGTAAGATGTCACATTATTCATTGCCCGATGGTAATTCCCAAAGCAGGGTGAATTATTTCTAAAAAAAAAAAAATAAAAAAAAGACGCTCCCGATGGCTAACAAGCTCCTAGTTCGATGATTTAATCGAGGAAAAGTACCGAACAGTCTGTTTGTACCCTCCGGAGTTTCGAAAAGAGATTGATGAGACGCATGAATGGCAGTATAACGATATCAACAACGGTGTTTACAAATGCGGTTTTGCAGGCTCACAGAAAGCCTATGACCAAGATGTAACGGCATTGTTCAGGGCACTGGACAGAGTCGAGGCTTATCCGGCTGCCAACTCAGGACCTTACTGGTTTGGTAACAACATATCTCAGGTTGACATAAGACTGTGAGTATTGTGACACCCGCATGTATTCCTTGACAGTATCAGGTACTGAGTTCTATTTAGCTTTGTAACCATTATCCGGTTTGATGTAAGTTGTGATCTGATTATTCTGTTCCCCGCAGTGGAGTTTTAGTCCTCATCACAGTGCTGCGATCATTGCATACCTGGCTGAGCTTTGCGTCCTGATACTCCGTTTCTAACAAGGTCAACAGCCGGTCTATACATACCACTTCAAGTGCAACCTAAGAGATATTCGGACCGGCTACCCCCATATTCATAAATGGCTCCGTACCCTCTACTGGAAAACACCAGCATTTAAGGACACGACGAACTTTCTTCACATCAAGCATCATTACACTAAAAGTCACACTAATCTCAACCCATCCGCCATCACTGCAGGCGGGCCATCGCCAGATATCCTCAGGCTGGACGAAGACGTTGCTGCGGCCGAATCTGCCGCTCAGTGACGACAGGAATTATTTTATGTCACGGCAATGATCGGGCTTCTAATCACCCTAACGTCCGAAACTTGTAAAGTCGTCTGAAGTATATAGTAGCCTAAGTGTATGAGAATGACTGCGTTTCGTTGTCTTGATTGACATGTGTGTATTTTGACGGATAACACTAGAGCCAATCGTGTGATACCAAAAGTCAGAGATGCTGAATGCAGAAGGACGTGAGATTTTTAGGCATGAAGCCCAAGTAAGGGTGTATAGAAAGAGATGTCAAGGACGTGCAAGTGAGTATCGTGGCGTGTGCTAGACTCTGCATCATCATGCCGTATCGATATCGATAGTGACGACCAAGGGCCGATCGCTACTGGCAGTTTCAAGTGATGTACAAATGCTTGCGCGATATGACAGCTAACTGATTTGACGCAGTACTTGGTGCTATTAAATGGATTACCAACCGTGTCAATGAAACCATGATCTACCCTGCACGCGTACAAGCCGGTCGGACGCAAGAGGGGAATGAGGCGGACCTGCGGCGCGGCTTATGTCGTCAATATGTCGACACTCAGTCAGGACGTTCTATACTCGCTCGCGATAGTAATACTCCTCAACCTATAAACATGTGTTTGGGTGCATCGGCGAGCAGGAGCTGACCTTTGAAGACTTATGCTCTCTTAGAAGCAAGTCACCCCGTAGCGCGATATTGACGCAGGGTATGGTGGTTTCGATCTTGTGGCTCAGTTAACCCATCAAGGGCCGGGCTTCAACTATAATAAAGAACACATTATCAACACATCATAGCATCATATCCCAATGCTAACACAGTGGCCTTTTTTAGCCTTCTACTGCCCGCAGTAGAAGAGTCATACCTAGCCGCATCATCATGAAAGGTTAAACCTCTCATGGGGTATTTAACTGCTCTAACTTCCGTACGAGACACAAGAGAATCAGGACTACGGGGAGGAATATACCAGTTAGACCTTGAATGCAACATCTCGGCGAATTGCCAAACTTTGGCTGGTACACATCAACTTTGAACACAATGTTGTGGTGCTTTCAATACTCCCAAATTCTTTACTATTGTTAGATGTATCTGCTGATTAAGGCGCGCATGAGTTTTTCTGGTCAAACTTGACTACAGAAAGCAGGCCTCCTTGATGCGGGTACGTACTGAACTATCTACGTACTTACTTTCCCAGCCTTTAGCATGAACTTCCATGAGCATGGCCTTCTTCGGCTGGACAGGACCGTGTATTCATTGTAAGTCTTGCAGTTCTGAGTAGCGCAGAGGTTTGGAAGCGTTGACAACATCATGATCCTGGCCGCTGTGTGCTTTGAGAGTAGCTAACCTGAAGATGGCAACGGTGTATGATGGATAACAATGTAGATAATCCATCGATTTATATGCTTATTCTACCAACTTTCACATAAAATATTTCGAACCAGTAGGTTCTGACACAGGGTTATGGGCAGGAATTGTACCCTAGATACTCATCCTGCGCCTCATATTCTCACTTCGCCATCCCTTGGCTCTCTCAAACCCGTTTTTGCTCTCATAAAAGTCTTCGAAAGCTTGCCGAATCCCTTCGGCGCTAGTTGATACAAAAGGTCCATGCTGAATAATCGGTTGGTCTAGAATCTGGCCAGCGATAATAAGAAGACGAACGCTGCGACCTGCGTTCTCGGCAACCTGAATAGAAATGGCCTCTCCTCCGGTTTTGTATATCACCGTGCCGTACTGCTCCACCTTCGTAAAGACACCGGCTGGAGATGCAAAGTCGGCAGAGCCCTCAAAGACGTAAGAGAAAGCATTCCAACCTTGGGGCAGAGGCTGAACCAAAACGCCGCCCGGTTGAATCTCGACATCTAGATACCACACAGGCGTATATGCCAAGTCTTTGGCGCTATCAATGTTGCCGGATTTGTCTGAAATGACCTTAACAAGGACCCTGCCGTCATCAAGATGTGCGCATGGGATTTCCTTGGCCCTCAGATCTCGATATCGGGGCTCACACATCTTCAGATGCTTTGGAAGGTCGACCCACAGCTGGAAGCCAGCCCCTGGGTTTCCCTCCGGATCAGGTAGCGGCTGCTCAGAATGCATAATGCCTCTTCCTGCGGTCATAAATTGCAAGTCGCCAGCATGGAGGACGCCCTTATTCCCAGCAAAGTCTTCATGCTCGACGGACCCTTTGAGGATATAGGATACCGTTTCTTGTCCTCGGTGGGGATGATCTGGGAAGCCTGCACCACTACTTCCGTTCATATGGTCAAGCATGAGGAATGGTGAAAAGTTGCGCTGATATGTGCCGCCGATAGAGCGCCGAACTCTGGCGCCAGCCCCCTCGGCTTGTTCGAGGGCAGTGAAGATCTTGCTGATTGCTCTCAGTTCAGGCATGGTTGATTGTTGGCTGAGGTTGCGAGGTTCTGTTCATCCAAGCCCTTGGTATAGAAAAGACAAATCGAATGCTTGAGCAGGCACCGTTTAGTGGCGTTGATAGTTGTAAGCGATGTTCGCCTGGTAAGGATATGTGCCTACTGTTCGTATTTTCGACTTGGGACTAACGCCTGATCTATAATGCCGGCTAGGGATATCCTTAGACATTTAGTAGATTTAGATATTAAGCTGACAAATGCGGACGAAATCGCGAAATAGGTAATCAGTCACTGACGTGGCCTCAAGTGAGGAGGTTAAATCAAGCTTAAGCTGCTGCAAGAACCGGGGACAGACCCAAAACACGAATCAAGACCCCCACGCCGAAACTTTCGAGCGCCGACAAGTTAGGCCACGTTAGTTGGTTCCCGGCTAGATTCAGCCTCTCGCGCGGCAGGCTCCGCGCGCTCTGGCACCTCGGCCAAAAGTTATTGGCAATAAACTTTGTGATGGATGGCGCAATGACGCTGGTTGGTGTGGAGGCGGACAAGCTTTTCTTTAGGAATACCCAGCGGAGCAGGGAGATTTCATTGATAGTGGGCCCTCCATGAACCGGGACCCGGCAACGGGCGTCGTCTATGGGGGGTTGGGCAAGGGCTTTCGGCATCTTGGCATTCCCCGATACCCGTTGAGTCCCTATTTTTTAGCCTTGAGATATGTTGCTTATTTACCGCGTAAAAGGCGGACGTCACTGACAGCTGAGACATAAGTTCAGCGTCACGCTGAAGCTTTGCCAAAATGAGGAAAGTGCGGGAAGGGTGGTGTGCAGCCGCGCGGCTCGGTGTTTGTATGTTTATCGGGCAAACCGGGATCCCCGTAGACATCCGATGATCCTTGCCGCCGGTCATGGTTAAACTGGGGTTCCGTTTCAGGTGCTATAAAAACGTTCGGCTCCACAATTGAACTTGCCGCTTGCGCAAACAGATGTTTAACACGACGTTCCCGTACTTGAGGCGGCCTAGAGACCGGCCTGGTTCTATATGCTTAGTCTTAGTTATACTTTAAGAACTAAGTATAGGGGGTATATTTATTAAAGAAAAGTCTCGTTAATTAAGGTAATAAAAAAGATATTTTTAATTATATATATAGTATATATAAATAAAAGTTATTAAATTATTATAATTATCTTATATTATATATTAATAGTATTTTTATATAATATACTTTAAATATAAATATTTTATATCAGTAAATATTTTAAAAATCTTAACTTTTTATATTAAAATAGTAATAAAATTACTATTAATTATTTAATTACTTAAAATTACTTATTATATTTTTCTTTAAAGATTTTAATTATTACTTAATAAGTCTTTATATTATAATTAGGCTTATTATAAGAATTATAATATTAAATACTTAATTATATTAAGCTTCTTTAATTATTATATTTTAATAATTTAGTTATTATTTATATATTAATTATATATTAAGTTATTATTATAAATCTAAAAATTTTATTATTAAAAGTATTATTAAAATTATTAGTATTTATATATTTATATAAGCTAATATATATATAGTATATATTTAATTAAATAAGTTTAACTAAATATATTTATATACTTTTATTTATTATAAAGGTTAGCACTAAGTCTTAGTATTAATACTTTTTAGGCTTAAACTCTAATATTAAGTTTAAGAATTAATCCCTTTAAAACTTATATAAGTAAAAACTTTTATTTACTAATATAATTATACTTATAGCTATATAGCTAGATTTTAGTTAATTATAAGACTTTATTGTTTTTTTTATTTAATATTATAAGAACTCTTAATATTAATTATAAGTATTATAAGCTATATTTTATATTAATTATATTTTAAGTTAAAAAGGTAAATTTTTATTTAATAAAATAAATTTTTATTTTAAATTTTTTTTTAAAGCTATTAATATAAAAAGTTTTTTTTTTATAAAATTAAAGTTATTATTTATATTATAATTAAGTAAAAAGAAATTAAATAAAAAGAAAAAAAATATTATAATTAAAAATTATAAATTAAATAAATATTAAATTATAAAATAATATATTTATTTTAATATCTTAAAGGTTTATATTTAATATTATTACTTATAATTTATTATAAGTATTTTTAATAATTTTATAAAGCTTATAAATCTTTTAAATAAAATTATTTTAATTATATAAAAAAATATATAAATAAGTATTAATTATATTATTTTAATTTATTTATTAAAAATATATATAAAATTAATTATTAAAATTTTATAAATATATTATTAATTTATTAATTGTAAAATACCTGATTTCTAAGAAGGTCTTTTATAAATAAAATTCTAGAAAAATAAGCTTATAAGATATAAGCCTAGGATTTTACTACC
>RZGL01000098.1:1478-69915 GCA_027886155.1 Fusarium paranaense
TAATAGTAATTTTAATAGTAATTTTAATAGTAATTTTAATAGTAATTTTAATAGTAATTTTAATAGTAATTTTAATAGTAATTTTAATAGTAATTTTAATAGTAATTTTAATAATAAAAAGTAATTAATATATAAGAAAGTATTAATAAGTATATTTTATATACTTATATAATATTCTTAGATTAATTATTTTAAGGTTTAGTCTAGGGTAGGACTAATGTTTTTATTTCTTAGTCCTAGGACTAATTTAAATAAAGTTTAATCTCTTTAGTCCTTAGTTTAGTTAGATTATTTTACTAGGCTTTCCTACCTAGCTTATATTATAGCTCTAATAGAAATAAGGTATTTTATATAATTTAATCTTAGTTAAACTTATAATCTTTACTTATAATATTTTTTTTTACTTAGCCTTTTTTTACTTAGTTATAATATTAATAAATAGTTTAATTATATTAATAAAAAGCTTTTTTTATTAAAGGCTTTTAAAAAAAAGCTTAAAAGAAAAAAAATCTTATTAATAAAAATATTAAATTCTTTAAGAGCTTATAAGAGAATAACTAATATAAGGCATAGGTTATAATACTTATTATAAGTATTAAGGCCTTTTATAATATTAAATAAAAGAATTAAAAAAGTTAGTTAGCTAAGATCTAGCTCTATAGCTATAGGTATAACTATCTTAGAAAATAGGTTTATTAGTATTATAGGTTTTAGAGGGATTAGTTCCTAGAATTAGTATTAAAGTCTTATAAAACTAAAAAGAATTAGCGCTAAGGCTTAGTATTAGACTTAGGAATAAATAAAAATCTATAGGTTTAATTAATTAAACCTATTAAATTAAATATATAATATATATATCTTAGCTTATATAAATATATAAATAATAATAATCTTAATAATAATTTTATTAATAATTATAATTAATTATAAATAATAATTAGATTTTTATATTTAGCTTTTTTATAATTATATTTTAAAAAAAAAAAATATTTTAAGCTCTAAGTATTACTTATTAAACTTTAAAGCTTAATATATATTAATTAATAATATATTATAATTAACTAATAATTAATTAATTATATCTTTTATATTATATAATTAAGAAAGAAACCTTTAGAAATTTAAATTAAAAATATATTAAAAAAAGATTTATTTCTTTAAACTTAATAATTAATATAATTTATTAATAATATTATATTAAAATTAAATACCTTATTAATAGTAATATAATTATTACTTATTAATTATATATATACTTATAATATATTAAATATTAATATTATATAAAATATTTAGTTTTAAGTTATTTTATAAGGCCTAAAGGGGAAAAGGGTTCTAGCTTTAATAGTAATAACTAATATATTAAATTACTAATAATTAATTAATTAAATAAAATATTAGGTATAGGGTAGAAAAGTATAGCGCTGAGTTAATTACAGTGCTTGGGTTATATATATATTAAAATATAATACTTTAATATATTAATAATATAATCTTTCTTATAGTTAAAGCCTAGCCTTTAATAAGTTAAGTAAGCTATAAGACTATTAAGAGATTTAATAGACCTACTTGATTCGTGCTAATATAAAATAGATAGTCTATTAATTTTTATATCTCTCTTTCTCAAAGTCTCTCCCCTACCCCTTATTAATAGAAAAATGGAGTATGTATTCCTCTTGTCCACGCAAGTCACGAGCGGGGTTATTCGTAGCTGGGAAAGGCAAATATATTCAAAGATTTATATTTCTGTATTCTGCACTAATAGTACGAACCAATGAAACGGAAGAAATAACAGAAGAGAACAGATATGGAAAAGTCAAGACATCGCTAACATAAAGAAGCGGGTGGATATCCAGACCTTCCTGGACATGTCCATTAGCCGCCGACGAAAAACCAAAGACTAAGAGTGGACAGTCAGGTATAAACACTTCCTGAGCCCGCGCCATCGCGCCCAATTTACTTCTGCTTCTTGAAGGTCTCCCTCAGAACCCTCACTTCCAGATTTGCAGCCTTACCATCTTGGTTCAGGCTGAAAACGAAGTCATCGGCAGCAACATTCCCATAGTTGACACTGTCAACATCAGACCATTGCTCTGGGGCATCATCCAAGATGTGAAAATTGTTGCCTTTGGAAGTTGTCATAAAGAGTGCCCGATACGAAACGTGACCGGATTTTTTCCCATGAGAAGACGTCGACGTATGGAGATTGGTCACCTGGAGTCGAATGGCTTGCTGTTCTCCATCTCCCACCATGCCTTGTGCTACTTGTTGAATATCGACGCCTCGACTGACCCAGCTTTTAACTAGAAGCCCTTTCTCGTCGGCCGAGATACTGATGGAGGAGTTTTCCTGCTTTGTGGTTGACGCGTATGTCCCGCAGAGGTTCTCACAGGCTTGGATGCCGCTGATTTTCTCGAGAGCAGGCAGGAGGGACGATGTCACCAATTCTGTGGCTACCTTTATGGCGGGGCTGCTGGTGATGCCAGCCGTCAAGATAGAAAAGGTGATTTGGAAATCCGGAATAAGCACCAGAAACGACTTGTACCTGCCCAGCGAGCCAGACTTTGTGTACAAGTCAATGACACGTCCGTTGGTTATGTTGCTCCTCGTTCGGTGGATCTCCCAGGGACTTCCGACGGACAAGTTCAGTGACGCGGTGTGAGAAGTGGGCTTCATCCAGCGCCTGGTAATGGCCGGAGACAGTTGCCGGTTCTGCAGGACTGCTTGGCCAAAACGAGCCAAATCCATTGAGGAGGAATACAATCCTGCGGTTCTAGTTGCGGTGTCAGTGGAACCATCAGGACAGAGGAGTGCGAGAGGGGCTAAAAGTAAACTTACGGTGCTTCGTCGCCGGTATCTTGAAACCACGCACTATCGCCGCTGGGAATCACTGGGACATTGTGGGCCGTTGGCCGCTCCGTGCCCGTACCACTGAGACGCAGTGGCTTCACAACAGATGATTGTAGTAGATCGTGATACGATTTCCCGGAGAGGCGTTCGAGTACATAACCCAGAATGCGGTAGGCAGCGTTCGAGTAGACGGGTGTGCTATGGGTGGCGAAGATGGGATGTCTTTCAGCGAAGCCCTCGAAGTATTCTACCCGTGAAGTGTTAGGCTCGTGCGAAACAATTAGAGCAATGGTAAGAGTAGTTTTACCTTTTCGGTTGCAGGGCGGCAGAGTAGAGTTTCCAGCACAATCAGGAACATCCTTTGACGGAAGCTTTGGCAGACCAGCCTCTTCCCTGGGGAAGTCTTGGCTCGCCAAGTCACCATTGCTAACTATCGGAAAGTCAGCTTCATTTCACTAGACTTCCGGCAACCAAGACGTAAGCCACTTACAGTCTCTCCCAATACCAGAAAGATGAGACGCCAAGGAACCAATGGTTACTTCATCCCAGTCCACAGAGTCAATTGCATCATTCGTACTCTTGGAATGCCTACGTAATTCGGGTATAAAATCTGTGACTGGCTTGTCCCAATGTTCCCACCCGTAGTTGACCAAAAGCATGTAGGCAGTGAAGAGCTTTGAAATGCTACCAATTCGATACACCGAGTCTTGAGTAACATTAAGAGTGCTCCCAGCACTCTTGTTGAGGTTGGAAGACGAGTAATGGAAATCGAACAAGGGAGTGTTGCCGGCATCAGTGGACAAGACCGTGATGGATACTGAATCTTCACCGCTCATCGAACTGGAAAAACCATTATGATCCCGAAATGCCGCGTTCAAGGTGTCGGAAAGGTTGGCAAGAACGGGGTGCATGATTCCCACTGACCCCAGGTTGAGTGGAGGAGGGACCACGGGTCCGAGCAAAGAGAGGCTCATTCTGACGAAGCAGGTAAAAAATGTTTGTAGGTCCTTGAGAGAGATGAAAAGCCGTGAGTGATGAATGGTAAGTTTAATATCGATTCTCCTATAGATTTTTATATTTCATCTTCGGTCAAGCTAATCTGACGTATTCCCGCGTGGCTGGTCTCGCAGCATCCGGCCCGCCATAGCCAAGATCACCAGAAGCGGTAATTAGGCGGTCCGACACTTGACGCCGAAGACAGCGGATGTTAGACGGTCGATGGAAAGCGGGAATTAAGTGGAGACGGGAATTAGGTGGTCTAGACAATTCGCCATGGCTCAATTCCACCCAGCCGGTGCCCTTAGGATCAAATGGTTTATACAACATTGGCCGTGTAAGATCGCAATTGAGAACACATCCAGGCTACGGTACGAGCAGTACATGGGGCATTATCATTGAAATAATCATTGAACGTCGTTTTCAAACTCCCCACCATCAAATAGGTCCTTGCTAATCAAAACAAATGGGTATGGATGTCACAACTCGTAAATGCGTTGCCCCAATCTCATGAACATATCCAGGTTATAATTGATCATGAATTGCCCAAATACACTAATCCCTCTGGAAACCACATTAAAGCAGGAGAACTCAATAACTCTAGTCGAGACGGCTCTGAAGCAACTCAATCTGGCCGTCAAGCTGCGCAAGCCGCCCAGCAGTATCTTGGTGGGAACTCGCCGCCGCCACGGCTTCTCGTAGGCTCTGCGCTGCATCGAGGTGGTTCCTAACATGTCGATTATCCGAAGAACCACCTCGATCATCAACCCCCCTTTGTTTTGGGTCTGCGCTGTGCTTGAGAAACGGAGAATGCAGACGACGTGGCCCCTGACCCCGAAGGCACATCCAAAAACAGGTACCAGCACATATATTTCGTAGCATTTGAGGTGCGGCATCAATCAGAGAGTAAGATGTGCCTGAATTCCCTTGAAGCATGGTCTGTTTTGCCCATTGGGCTATTTCAACAACCCCATGGGCTGCACGGAGAGTCTCGGACTCGATGCGTAGAGCAGCAATCTCCCCATCCAATGTGCTTTGTTCCCGAAGACCAAACTTAGAGACACAATCGTCTATTTGCAAGTAACAGTTGAGTTCCAGGCATCTGAGAGCCGCACGACGCAAATTAGTACGTGGATCTGATGCCCCAGACAAAGGGTCGGCTTTAACACCGGCCCGGATTTGTAGATGCGCTGGACAACCAGCCCGCCAGTTTTGAAGATCAGCATAGAGGCCGCCCAAGTCTTTAAGCTTGATCCCCAGACGTCTTGTAGAACCATTGCAAAGAGACTGGGCAATTTTGCGAGCAACCATTGCTAGGCTGAGCATAGTGTCGAGGTAGCCCTCTGTTTTGTTTAAAGATAAATCTTCGGCGATTTCGGCATCATCATCCCGGATCCGTGAACTGGTTTTGCGATTGAGAGTGTGGAAGGCGTCCAGGCCGTATACGTGCCAAAAAAGAAGCGTCCGGCGCTCGTTGGCCTTTGAAAACATCAGCCGTTCCGATGATGAAGCGACATGGTGACACTGGATTTCGGACTGCAGAGTCATCATGACGAGCGAGTCGTGTCCAAGGAAAAGCTTGGCGAGGTGTGATTGAAGCGGCTGCCCGTATGAGGCTTCGTACTCAAAGCCCACCATGAGTGCGAGGGCCTCCAGGTCATCTAGCCGGACTGACCCTCCATGATTCGGGCTGTTGTGAGTCTCAAAGATAGCGTCTTGAAACTGACGAGCAAGCCGCTGCTGAAGGTCCCAGTTAGCCAAGTCTGTCGGAATAAAGGGCACTCCACGGCACGCCACAGCACTTGAAAGCGCACGGCTGCATCGACCAGAGCGGTAATCCTCCCAGAAAGAGTCCTCAAAAAGGATGGGCATCGAGCTGGCGGCAATCTCAAAATACGCGTGCAACGCATTATCAAACAGAGTTTGGTCGATACATTGTGCTTCTGATGAGGATGAATGCGGATCGGTCTCGAGTCCATCGTCACGGCGCGGCTCATTGCCTGTTTCAGCATTGTTGGCACCCAGCGTTTGGCTGGGATCATTCAACATCAACATCTGATCAGCCCAGTCTGCCGAATCATACTGATCCGGAATAAATATTTGGTCGAGAAAGGAAGTGCTGTCTGAGCTAATCCCCAGAAGCTGATCCCAGATTTCGAAATTAACAGGTGGACTCTGATTGGAATGGCTTTCGCCTGTTGCTGGCCCTGTCAAGGAGGCTGCAGAGTGAATAAACGATGCTGGAGTGGGAGCTGCGTTATCGCCGTGCTGCGTTGAAGGCAAGAGTGGAGGCTGGGAAGTGGTGGGAGACGAGTTGATTGCAGCGTCTTGAGACTCCCTGAAATCAAAATCATGTGGCCGCTTTCTTTTTTGAATGCGAGCGTCGTCGGAGTCATCAAGACGGCATGGGACCTGGCGTAGCTCACAATGCGAGCAGCTTTGGTGGCCCTGGCTTACTCGGACTGCACGGTCGCATTTGATCTTTCGCCGGAAACAGAAGTCGCACGACCCACGCTGAGTTCCTCTCTTGAGCTGCATTTCGATGTAATTCGGAACAGATAAGGCGGCGGGTGGCTAATTATCGATTATTCTGCAATATTCCCTGTCGCGGAAGCAAAGGGTGCGAGTAGAAAAGCTTATCGGTGGTTGAGCGGGACTTACGAGGGATTTAAGCGGTAATTACGCGGACAAACCACGGATATAATTAAGCGGTAGATAGCGCGATTCAGACGGACATGGCGTGGGTCTTGTAAACGGGACTTCAAAGTGACCACCATCAAGCTATAAGGATAGATAAATGAACAAAAGAAATCATCATTTCAGAATTCCAGTTCAGAAACCCTCAAGCCCACACATTCAAGCCAGTATGAATTCCACCGACTCCAATCATGTTGCCCCTAACGGTGTTGGGGCAATTAACTTCGTCCCAATACTAGCTGCAAACGCTATCTTTCTAACCATTTTTTGCATACTCCTATTTCTACATTGTATTCTCGTCCTTCGTTTCTGGAGATACTATGGTTATGCCACCGGCATGATCGGGGGTTTGCTCCTGGAACTTATTGGCTACGCTGCCAAGGTCCAGCTTACCCATAACCAAAGCAACAAAAATGCGTACATCGGGTTTGTACTCACTGACTCATCTACCACAATCTGCCTGTTGGCTGACTTATTCTCAGCTTTATCATTGGGCTGACTCTTGGTCCCACCTTCCTGTCGTCTTCACCGTATCTTGGGATCAGCGCCTTGCAACGATACTTCAATGCTACTTGCTTCTCACCCGTCGGTCCTAAGCTCTTTTCCACCATTTTTATTCTTGGAGACTTCATATGTCTTGCTTTCATTGGCATGGGAGGTTCCTTGGCCGCCATCTATTCCGATCAACCCATCGGCGTGAACCTCATGATAGCTGGACTTGCTACGCAGGTTTTCTTCACCGCCATATTTTGCATTGTGCTATTCATTCTCTTCTGGAGTACCAGGGAAAGGCTAGCCACAGATCCTAAGCGATGGTTCATGCTCGGTGAGTGGCATACATACAACCCAACCAAGCATGGAAAAATTGAAGGGATTGGCTAATTCAAATATTACATTGACAGGCGCTGCTATTGCTTCAGCATGTCTTTTTCTCCGCTCGTGCTGGAGGGTTGCAGAATTGAGCGACGGATTTAACGGGCCCCTGGCATCAAAAGAAGGCATCTTTATTGCTCTAGACAGCATTCCAATTACCCTGATGTCGGTCATTCTCACCCTGCTTCACCCAGGGTACTGGTTTTCGGGTCAATTTGAGGGTCAAAGAAAGATGGATTTGGAGCTTCTTTCATAGTCGAGCTACACAGTCCGTAGTTAGGGAGGTTCAAATATGCCAAAAAGGAGTTAATAGTGATACTATGATTGTGGAAAGTAAAATATCTGCCTTATATATAGCCCGACGGTTCAGGGAGTATGGGGATACTCAAGTTGGCGAAGCACTTAAAGGCATCCAGAGTGGCAAGAGCCTTTAGAACCGAGACAGTAAACCTTTATATATGGCAGAAGCCGGTACTAGAAATCCGGTTATGGACGCAATCTGTTTTTCCAGTTGGCCACAGAAGAGCTGTAGCCAAAAGTGGGCTCGACGCTCATGGCAGAGGTCTCCGATGAGCATGTTGTCAAAGGTACATAATCTGCTTCCTTGTCCTCAACTGGTTTCCCTTCTCTCGATATGTCCAGATGAACTCCATCTGCACCCGGAGGAGCAGTCTTCGCTTCACTCTTTGCCCTCGTCACTCCTTAGTATCCGCCCGAGATCTCTTCTCCGCTATGTTGTCTAAGACAGTCCTTGCCGTGGCCGCATGCGTCCTCGCCTCCGCCAACGCCATCTGGCCCGCCCCCCAGAACATTTGTAGCCTTGAAGAGGCTGAATTCGCCAGAAGGAATTGAGATAGTAAAAAAATTATTCTTAAACTGCGGGATAAGTATACGGCCAGATGGGACTGAGGATTGCTTCATTGATATTAAGGATATTCTATCTAATCAAATTGACTTTACTGGTTGGGAGATTGCTCCAGAGATTGAGGTTAAGGAAGAAGCCGTCGTGGATATATTATGTGATAACGAGGAATTACTGGAAGCTAATGATGACGAGCTATTACGGATGATGAGATATCATGAGGAAGCTATTATAAGATTGAAGGAAAGACTCCAGGCGAGGGGATTAAGAGTCTCGGGAAAGAAGGTAGACCTTACTCGATGACGCTAAGAAGATAACTCGCAGAAATCTCGATCGTTAGAGGTCAGGAAAGTTATCTATGTAAATTGATATTATCTTATTATTTAAAAATATTATTATCTTTATTATTGGCCCAGAAGAACCCCGTTCCTTCCTGCCACTCTCGTTCCTTTCCTAATACCCAGTCTATCTTCTTCCACCACTTGCCTTTCCCTTCAACCTTGCAGAAACACTGTTTTCCTTACTTCAGGATATTATTAACATGCTTCCTACTTCGCATTCTAACCCAGCCACGATGGGAGTCCTCTTTTCCTAGGGAAATCCCTTCTTCTTGGTCCGGGGAGGAGGGCAGTCGGTGCTCGAGGCGGTAGGTCTGTCCGACCTCGAAGGGAGCAGCGGTCTCGAAGCCATCTGTGACATCTGACTGGTCAGCCTAGGCCTCGGAATCCCCTCAACGCCAAGGAACACATATATGATATCCACAAAGCCGGATGCAGTCATCGTCATCGCCAAAAGATAGCAGTCGACGGCAAATTGAGGGGTGGTGCGGAAGGATGGAAGTTGAAACTGGCCACACGGCTAAATTGGGTGGTGGGCCGGTTCTGCAGCCCAGCCCCACTTGCTATGGCACGCTAAGGTGTCCGAGTTTGTTGAGATTTTACGATATTTTCGAGAGCTTTGATCAGAGGGATTGAAGTCGAATGATGACAGTTATGCCATTCCTAATTAGGTATAGCTTAGGGATGTTAGCGCCGTTCCACCTGCCAAGCCCCGGAATTTGTCGACTTTCTACGGTAGACCATGTATGAATGCCTAACTGCCGTTATGACGATGTGGGATTCCATGAGCAAATCTTAAGCGTACAAGTGAAGATCTATATCATTGGAATGAGAAAGCACAGAATATTCAAATAGTGCCTTATTTAATTTGCGTATTGTAAAATCGCACTCTCTGGAAGCTTCATCATGTTTTCGATATAGGGTAGTAGGATTGGTGCGGTGGTGGGGCGCATTAGATACTGTTAGGGTCTCTCTGCAAAATTATGGGCGCCTCTAACTGTGCCACTTCCAATCCACCCAATCCACCCACCCAACTCCACGAGATCGTTTGGTGGATTCTAGTGGATTAGCCAATCCACTCGAATTTTGCCAGTGGAGTGAACGGTAGAGTCCACGAGTGGATCCACTACGTGGATTGAGTGGAGTGGCTTTCAACCCTGGTATTAGTTAGTTCCTGCAGAATATTTCTAACCCTTGGGGGCTGTAGACCCCTTTGACCCTGGTCTTAGGGTCTGTGTGCGTCGATCGTGATCGGCAATGTGCGGGGAGAGACGAAGGGTAGGCAGTGGAGTCAATGCACAGCTGGTGGCTTGCGATTGACTGAACACGCAGAACCCTAAGTGGCCCGGCATTCACCGGGTTCACCCGTCTCCTGTCAGCCGGTGAATGCCGAACCAATTAGGCGCTGGCACCCATGCCCACACACAGCTACTCCCTTCCCCAGGTAAGGTGATGATACAATACTAGTATGAGCTGAAAGGAAAAACTAGATGTCAGTAGGAAGGAAGTCGTGGACGTGCATGGCTGGTTGTCGGAGAGCTACAGACGATCTTTTCTGAGATTTAGGGATCGGCAGTGATGAAGCTGGAGCCATTGATTTTCGGCTGCACAGCGGTCCTTTGTGATAACACCCGCATCGTTGGCCTACCCCATTCGAGGGACGGTTGCACTGTGGACGCAACTACATGTCTCGATATTCGCCACAATCGCGGCTCCTGCAAGTTCACGAGCCTATGTAGGTGGGTTTGTACCTGTGGAGTTCCTTCCAAAAGCACAGTCTTCCTCTGTGCCTCCAGCTCCCATTCTATTATATATATTTTAAGAAGAGAGCTTATGTTTTTTAGAATTCTTGCGAATCTTTTATTAGTCTTCGGGGCGTCGATGGCAAGACTAGGAGAGAAGAGAGGGTGACCCTCCTCCTGTTGCGAAGGCTCTCGTGCAATGCTACCCATGTCCCAGTTATTTCACTCCCCAATTTGATGAATCGAGATGGGCCTGTCATGTCAAAGCTGGTGTCTTGGATGGTGGTCGGGCTGGTCCCCGGCATGACAATAAAGAGTACGGAGGCAGGGCCCAGAAGTTGTTGCGCAAGTTGATCAACGCCACATCGTATGACCCTTGTCGGGTACTTGCCGTGACAACAAGCTTCATTCTCTACAGAGGGCCTCCAGCTATTGCTCCTATAGCTTCAGGGGTCGCAAGGCAAGCTTGTCTTCTAGCTGCTCACGAGGATCAGCAATTGCCCCCTGGCGTTTAGTGGTACCAAATTAGATCGAAGTATTCCTGTATTTGTCTTATTTGTGGCGCTATTGTTGCTTTTGGGCCCTGCCTCCGTTGTTGAGCTGGGTTCCCCAGATAACCAACCACGACGTTCCAACCCCGGGCAACCCATGTCTACTCCGTCGGATAACCGTAATTATTGACGGCCGCCTCGGCCGCCGAAGAGGGCCTCAGCAGCAAATGTGACAAGGCACAAATGGTTCGGACCGATGGATCGCCAACACGATTGAAAAAAAAAAAAGAAAAGACTGACTCAGATGTGAATGTTATTCGTCCGGCCCTACGGCAAATACAATAGTATCGCTAGCCGAATGCGCTAAATGGCAAGATAGGTTGGGCCGGTGGCGGCTTTTCTGAGTGTTATCCTGAGACAGGCGTTAACCTACATAGTCACCTCAGCGGTGAGGCATAGTCTTAGCAAAATGAATTGTAACACGCTCGGTGTGGTGCAGCCAAATGAGCAAGCAGACCAAGATACCAGAGAAACTTGCTTGTTGGACAACGTCTCGAGGAACCGAGCAACTCAGAGGCGCCTCCCAGACTCGAGCCGGCAAGCAGTGGTAACGGGCACCCATTTGGTGAACTGACCACACCGGAACTCAGACAGCCATCGATTTGAAGATAAATAGGCCCTTGCGCCTGCGGTCTCCATCTCTGTTCCCATCACATCAACAACACCATCACTCAATCATTCTCTCATCCAACTAACCGGCAAGCCTTTCAAAATTCTTTTCGCGGTCCCCTTAGCCACAGTCAAAATGCACGCCATCAAGACCATCGCTCTGGCCTTTGCCGCCTTCGCTGCCTCTGCGGCAGCTGCCCCTACTAAGGCCACCGGCTCCAAGAGCCCTACCGTTCAGCAGGCCGTCGCTCAGTGCTCTGGAAACAACAACGGCCGAAACCAGATTTCTTGCTGCAACTCTGCCTCCAAGCAGGCCCAGAAGGGCGCCGGCCTCGTCGGTAACCTCGTCGGCAACGTCGACATTCTCGGCGGCAACTGCTCGCCGCTCTCCATCCCAGTCGCGGTTCTTGGGGGCGCCGCCTCGGTTCCCATCACCGAGTTCTGCAACCAGAACCAGCAGGCCGCCTGCTGTTCCGGCGACCAGAACGTAAGGACTCCTCATATTTATCATATCTTCAACCGCTAATCTTTACACAGGGCCTCATCAACGTTGGCGTTTCTTGCATTCCCATCATTATCTAAGCACATCCTGACCAGAGGTGATCTCATTCGGACTGACTGGATGCCTTGATATTGCCGTGCAGCGGCTGGCTTCCAGTTACAGATAGTGCGTTGCGCTCTAGGGCGGGAATGGAAAGCATTTACCTTCTTTGAGGGTCCGGGCTACTGGAATGTGGCATTGGGGCCATTAGATGTTTAATACTCAGTCTTAGGCGGCCGTCGGAGCCGTACGCGCCGAAGGCCGCAATTTGCCTGCGGGGTTGATTTGAACTCAGATCTATCACAAACACAAAAGAACAAACACTCTCCTTGACATAAGCTTGGGAAAGAGACTCCGGTCCTTGCGCCAATGTCCTTGGCATCTGTCCAGACGCCGCTCACCGGCCGAGGTTGAGCGGCCATCTTCGGTCCGTGCTCACTTTTCTACGCCAAAGGCAACTAATAGCCACCTACAATATAGCCACAAATATGTGGCTGTTAAACTGGGAAGAATCAAGTCTGTTACTGTGGGAAGCTGTAAAGCTCCTCCCCACTGTGAGCCCACGATCATTGAAGCATACCGACAAGCAGCACATGTTTGCAGACTTCACTGGCTTGGCTTCTATGGCCGTGGCAACTGCTCTAAATGTCAGACAGGGCGCCTACCATGCCTTGCGCCTCCTTGAACTCGGCTGCGGTGTTATTGTCGGTCTGCTGATGGAGATGCGTGGAGATATTTCTGATCTTAAGCAGCAGCACCCCGATCTGGCAGCCGAATTCACATCCCTTCGAGACGAGCTGGGTGCGCCAGTTGACAGAACAACTTCTCCAATTTCTACGGATAACACGCCTTCCTGGGAATCACAAGCGAAACGGCATCGGGAAGCGGACTTGAAATTCAGCGAGGTCATTAATCAGGTAGCATGCAGCAAACAGTTAACGAGGCTCTGTAACTCTTGCACTCCATTGGACGATACCGAGAAGTCGAAGGGCCGGCTTGAGGCGATGGATGACACTTCTAAATAAGAGACCACCAACCCGTGCGTCCCATGGTTCGCCTGCTGCCTTGTTTGGGCATGGGGCTCTGCCGAGGGGTTAGTAGGTTCCCGACCATAACCCATTACCGCCAATTCTGGCCATATCCGTTCAAATCGGATATTCTCTGTTTAAGCCTTTTGCTATCACACCTTTCCCACCATGGCCGAGGTTATCGGGGTCACCGCTGCCATCTTCCAGCTAGTCTTGACTTGCAACACCATTTCAAAGCGAATTAGCGAGATCAAAGAGGCTCCCAGAATGCTGTTGCACTACTAAGAACGCCTCCACGATATCCGTCGCCTCATGGAGCAGATCAACGAAAATTCCTATAGCAGACAAGTCCAGGATCTCATTGGGCAAAGATTCGCAGCTGCAACAGCAGCCTCCGTGGCGCAAGTACTGTTTGAGCATCACACCCAGTCCTTGCTAAACGGCGCGCAGGGTCGCCCAACATGACGGGTACACCATGCCCACGCATTGACAAGTCTTCTTTATCCGCCACGGATCCGCGGACAGCAATATCGCGCGGGAGGAGACTGCCTGGGATAGTCTGACATTGTGTTGTATGTGCTTGGCTTCTTCGTTATAGCTTTGACCTAGTTTGAAACGCAGGGACATTCCACTTGAGAGACGTAAGGCTTGCAAAGATTAGTCCTAGATTTGTATTCTGAGACAACAGTTCTCTATGTAAGGAGCTCCTTCCGACGTGCGATATTCTCTGCATTCAGTTTTGTGTAGCCCTCGATCGAAACGGACTCTGCCCCAGGCCCTCAGTGCTCCCCAGTTCTTCATTCAACCAAAGCTCAATCAGAGTCACGGTCCTCTGGTTCTACCCAGTGATTGATCCTTACTTCCTCGCTGTTGAATTATGATAGTTTCAAGTAGAGATAGACTCTCCACACTACGTGATAGGCAAGTGGTCTAGTTCCTATTTGAGATGCTCATTGTAACATCAAGGCGCTTTGACTGCCGCTACTGCCACTAAAGTAAGTCGGGTTGATTGTTAGGCCGAAATCCCTGAGGATCGCTTGCACGTCGTTACGCGCTTATTTCAATGCCTGCCGATCTATTTGATCTTTTGCACCCATTCCCGCATATAAGGAGTTCACTAAACCTCTATCCTCTATCGGAGGTTCACCTCAGTCTTCAGTCACTCATTTATCAAAACTTATTCGATCACCAAGACACGCCATGATTTGCCCTCGTAACTTGGTAGTTGCTCTTGCAACTGCGTTCATCTCGCTTCCCTTTACACCTGCACATTCAGCAACCATCCCGGAGAATCCAAGCGATCTCACCAACGGTCTCGTATCAACTCATAGAGGGTCAACTCTTGATACTCTGGCAGAGAGGGCCGTTGCGCCAGCATACTTTAATCTCAAAGCACCTTCCCATGATTTGTTCCGTCATAAATCCCTCCACGACGAAACAGTCCAACAGAGCTTCGCATTCGACCAGAAGAACCGCCGCCTCTTCGTGGCGCAGCGCCGCAATGGCACCCCAATCAAAAAAGGCGACCTCTGCATCACACAGCTGGACTTTTCCGGAAAATACCTCGGCCACATGTACCTGAACGGTTTTGGTCATGGCGTTGCGTTCGGCGCTCAGGCTGTCGGGAAAGATACCTACTTGTGGACTGAGGTCGACTCCAAATCGAATGGCTACGGCGAGCGACTCGCACGGTTTAAGTTCGTGAATGGCAAGACGCTGTCGAACAAATCCAGCGCTTTGACAAAATTCAAACCTATTCCAAAGTCCACGGCGATGATCTGTGTGATCAATCCTGTCGACAACACATTAGTCGTTCGGTACACCCTCTCAGGTGCAAAGCGAATCGCAGTGTATGACTTAATGAGCGCTACCAAAGGCGACTTCTCCAAGCCCGTCGTCGACTTCAAGATTCCAACCTGGAAAGGCCGGTCGTCTGTGTTCCAGGGATACACGGCGTATGGCCAGTACATGTATGTCCTCACCGGCACGGCCTACGATATCAACGGCGGCGTTGTCGATTCGGAGGTGACGAGCATCAATCTGAAGACGGGTAAGGTTCACCAAGGTCCTATATGGACCAAAGCGGGACAGTCGTTGAGCTTCCGCGAGCCAGAGGGAATGGGAGTCTATACGACTGCAGCTGGGGAACCCAGACTATTCTTGGGTTTCGCGTCTGGCAAGGCTGGTGACCGTCGCTGCAACATCTTTTATAAGAATGAGCTGGTTCAGAAGTGAGAAGCAGGGTAGAGCTGTCTCAACGCGCTTTCCACTGTAGTTTGCACTTGACTTCTTTTACTTCACTGTATAGTAGCTTCTTAAATCCTATTACATGTACTGATAACACGATCCTCGCCCTTTGCGCTGAGGCCATTCGCTCCTACGGGTCAAATTCCGTTTGTTCATATCAACGCTGCTGTGTAGTCCAACCCAATGCACATTGTCTTTCTAAACACTTGATATATGGCAGACTCGCGGTGTCGCGTATTTGCATTGCCCTCAGGTCTAAACTTTCAAATTCGTTGCTCCACCTCTTATAATCCACTCGCAAACTATATAGCTGTTCAAGAATGATAATGTCGACATGGCAATTAATATCTCAATGTCACTACTACAAAGGACCCACATACCCATATCCACGCTCCTTGCTCTGCTCAACAACCAGAGACCCCTTAGACCTTGAGGTGAATGTACCTAAACTTGCTCTTGTGGACCTTGCGTGTCCCATAAGCCCTGTAGTTGTTCCAGTTGTACTCCTCAACAGTGACCATATCGCCATCAACAGCAGAAACCCAAGCAACATGTCCCTTCTGCCCAGCATCCGTCTGAGCAATACACCCCGGCACGGGCTTATTATCAACCCTCACACCACTCGCCCTGGCAGCCTCATCCCACTGATTCCCATTTCCCCACGCCTTCCCCTTGTACTTGTTGTGGAACTTGATGCCCAGGCGCTCATTCACGCGCCATGCCACGAAGCTGGTGCATTGGCACTTGAAGTAGAGCCACTTGTCCGCTGGACCGCAGCTGTTCTTGTAGGGATAGTCGTTGACTCTAGGACCTGGGATTTTGTTGTTCTTGGGAGGTTTGGGGACGTTGGTGCATTTGCCCTTGACGTAGCCGTCCTTTCCGGTCTTGACGTATTTATCGGCAACGTAGCAGCCGTCAGAGGTCTTATCCCAGATGGAATTTCCCTCGATGTTGTCACCCTCAGTCTGGCAGGTGATAGTGACATCCTGGCCTTTTTTGTAGGATTTCTTAATGGCGAAGGCCGGGCCTGGGCCGGAGCGGCAGTTGAGGTTGTCGCTGGTCACGGGATAGGAGTGAACTCCAGTAGAAAAGAATGCGAGCGCATAGGCGCAGAAAGTTGTCAACTTCATTTTGGGAGGTATTCAAGGAGTTATCTTGACTGCTGGTGATATTGAACATGAAAGAGAACTTGACGGTTGCTTCACTTTATAGAAATTGGAACCAACACCTATCACCCCTTCAGCTGAGGGAGAGCATAACGACAAACGACTGACGATCGAAATCAAAATGAAGACGGACAGATTGAAAAGCCTCAGTCTGTCAGACGGAGGAATCCATTGTTCCATTTGATTAACGGTCATCGGAACTTTTCTGGCAGCCTGCATATTAAGATTGAAGGACCTTCTCGAAAGGGTTCCGGAACAGGACGGCATCCCCGGTGTTCCCCCAATCGACAGTGCTCTGGGCCTCAGAAACGGCCCTTGCTGACTCTATCTTAGCTCTTCATTCAGCTCCCACGGACGTATCTTAAAATGGTATCGGACCACTTTCCTCTTTAGTTGTTTCACCGCGGAGGATCATCGCGGCATTTCATTCCAGTTGATGAAACTAAAAACAGGGGTCATGATGGTCTGCATAGCCTTATCCACATTGGGAAGGACGTCTATTAATTGATCTGCATGTGATTAATGAGCACTGACAAGAATTGTGGTGTTCTCCAGTCAAGGGATGTCTTCGAGCACGTGGGTGATCTATTCGAAACTGTTGATATCGTCGGTGGTAAATCCTGAAGTCAATCAGTTGTCATCATTCATCCAAATTCCCCGACAGGCAAGGTTCTGACGATTGTGTCATCTATCTAAGCATGTATAGTTTCATATATCAATGTGACGACAAACATCTATTGCTCCCGATGGCTAAGTGAGAAGTGAAATGACATCCTCATGGCAAACACAATGTTCAATTCCAACGGCTCCCTCAGAGATCTGATCTTGGTGCTGCTCACGGTTTGCACCGTCTTAGCCAACGTCAATGACCCAGCCAAGAATCAAACACCCTACCACAAAGGCTTCGCCCTATTCCGCAGCTCCAACATGCGCAACGCAGACAAGCTTCCGAACGGCGTTGGTTTCCATTCATTCAGAATCCCCGCTGTAGCTACTACAACTACCGGCCGCATCCTCGCATTCGCCGAAGGTCGGCGGCACAACAATCGTGACTACGGGGACGTCAATCTTGTCTGCAAGCGCACCAAGACCACCAACAGCCACGGTGAGAGCCCCAGTGACTGGGATGCCCTCCGAGAGGTGGTCGGAAAGGGAGATGGCACTTGGGGAAATCCCACGCCTGTGGTTGACGGAAGCACGATCTACCTGTTCCTAAGCTGGAACCACGGCGCCTACAGCCAAAACGGCGGTGATACCCTCCCCAGCGGAAAGAAGACAAAGAAGATCAACAATTCTTGGGAGGGAAGACGTCATATCTTGCTCACCCAGAGCGCCGACGACGGCAAGACTTGGTCTGAACCTGTGGATATGACGAAGCAGCTCACACCTGACGGATGGTCATGGGATGCTGTCGGCCCCGGAATCGGCATCACTCTCTCCTCTGGTGAGCTCGTCATTCCCGCTCAAGGAAGAAACATCATCGGCCGTGGCAAGCCCGGCAAGCGCACATGGTCCTACCAATCCCTCAAAGGTGCCGGCTCTGAAGGCACAGTCGCCCAAACCCCTGACGGAAAACTCTACCGAAACGACCGTGCCTCTGCTGATGATGAATACCGTAAAGTCGCCCGAGGCTCTCTGTCTGCATTCAGCCCCTTCGTCCTCGACAAGGGTCTCCCAGACCCAGCCTGCGAAGCATCCACTCTCCTCTACAACAAAAAGGACGCCAATGGCCCAGCGCGCACGCTCTTCATGAACTCTGCGCACAAAAGCAGCCGGAGGCACATGCGCGTACGGATCAGCTACGACGGTGATGCGAACAAGTTCAACTACGGAAGGAAGCTCTCTGATGCTCCCATCTCAGGTGTTGGGTTTGAGGGCGGCTACTCGAGTTTGACCAAAACAGCGGATCGAAAGGTTGGTGCTTTGGTTGAGACAGACTTTTACCAGGCTGGAGGGTCGGAGAAGGACCATAGAGCGATAGTGTGGAGGAAATTCAATCTGAGTTGGATTTTGAACGGTCCAAATAATTAGAATACGTTAGACGTAGCTGTGATGGGGAAAGGATCTTTATGGGTTGAACCGCTAGGGGGATGTTTGGCTCAGCATCGACTCTTGTTTATCTCTTCTGCTGTTGATTTCAATTATCTTCTTGAGACCTAAGATTGAGCTGCTTCAGGAGAGTATTACTAGGTCTCGTTTATGCGCAACCCTCCGCCTGAGAGAGCTTTATATTGACCCATGTCCCGACGCTGAACAACCACATTAGCCGCAACATGCCTTGATCAATCATGCGTTTGGAATTTAACTACCTGGCTTGACGTCGCATTCAGAAAGCAATTAAGAGGGTCAAGCTCAAGGATCAGCCCCTTCATCATGTCATAGTACTCAGTATCGCTTGCAGATAAAAACCCCAATGAATGCATCTCTCCACGCCCACAGCTCGTCGTTTCATGTCAGACGGAAATTTCCGCAAACAACGAATGTACACGCCGTTTCAAATAGCGAACGGATCTACATTCAGGTTCGGCCCGTCGCACAGAAACAAAGTTCCCCGTCTTTCCTGCAGAATCGGGGCTAATCTCCGAGATGTTTCACCAGTCTCCACATCCACCGCGATCCCATTCAAGCAATTGAGTAGCTTCCCAATCCGGTGGATTGGCGTAGGGCAAGACTTAACGTAGTAATCGGCATACTAGTTTCCCCGTCTTATTGTGCAAGAAGGAGTCTAGAATGCCGGCAGTTGTGTTCTTCAGTTGCTCAAAGGGGAAGGCGTCTTGGGGAGGGATGACAGATTGTTTCTCAGGGTCCAGATGGAAATGAGGGCCGAAGGTTCTTGTCCGCCTTTTGATATTGTACAGTATTAAGACTTGGGTACATAAAGGGTTTGTCCTGGCCTCTTGAGCCTAAACTGATTCCCATCAACCTCCTTCAACCCTCTTCAACTTCCCCTTTACAGAACAATGCTCACCATGAAGTTCACTCTCCTTGCCCTCTCTACCCTCACGGCCTCCCTCGCGGCCGCATACCCCATCACCGGCGATGACGTCAAGTGTCGCTCTGGCCCAGGCACCAGCTATGGAGTCAAGAAGGTGTTGAAGAAGGGCACCGACGTCACAATCACCTGCCAAACCGAGGGCACCAATATCAGCGGGAATACCATCTGGGATAAGATCTCGGATGGCTGCTACGTCTCGGACTACTACGTCAAGACGGGCTCCAATGGATACGTCAAGCCCAAGTGCGGCGGAGGTTGCTCTGCGCCGTCGTCTAACCAGGCTACCGTGGACCTGATTGGCGAGTTTGAGGGTTTCGTTCCTCATATCTGTCGGTGATGTCTTGCTCTTGGGGCTGTCAGGCGTACTAACCAGTTACAATAGACAAAGATGCTGCTGGCTATCCTACCGTAGGCTACGGTCATCTCTGCAAGAACTCCAAGTGCACTGATGTTAAATACCCAATCCCCCTATCAAAGGCCAACGGCAAGAAGCTTCTCGCGGATGACATGAGAGTAAGTCCATCTTCAAGTCCGTCTTCACATCTCAAATGACCAGTTCTGATATCATGATAGAAATTCGAGAAATGCATCGCCAAAATGGTCAGCAGCAAAGTCACCCTCAACAAAAACCAATTCGGTGCCCTGGTCAGTTGGTCTTTCAACGTCGGCTGCGGTGCCGCCGAGGGATCGCAGCTCATCAAGCGCCTCAACAAGGGCGAGAAGCCCAACACTGTGATTTCTGGGGAGCTGCCTAAGTGGGTTTACGCGGGCAAGAGGAAGCTCCCAGGCCTTGTCCGTCGGCGCAATGCTGAGATTGCCTTGGCTAAGAAGGCGGCGAGCGAGAAGGCTCTTCCTGTGAAGTGCTAGATGGTTCCTTACCGCATCTGCTGCATAGGTTGACTTTGTCAGGGACGGCTCTTTTATATTTGGTGACCATGAGGGAATATTAAGCTTTGCAACAAAGCAGTCAGCCTATGCTTAGTAAGTAAAGGCTATTTGATATAAAAAGAAACTAGTATTATTTTATAAGTATATATATATCCCAATATAAGGGAACTAAATATATTATTATTTTTTTATTATATTTCTTATTATATTTATAATAATTATATTATTCCTAAGATATAAATTAATAATATTAGGTTTATATTAATAAGAAATACTAAGTATAGTCTAAGTAATAATAGTATAAGTAATATCTAATAATATGTTTAAGGTATTAAATATAACTAAGTTATATCAATAACTAAGATAATTATAATATAAATATATTTAAGTAAATATATTTTACATACTTTATAATAGCTTATAATTATAAGTTATAGTTTAGTATAAGTTATATATCTAACTATAAGCCTAAGCTAAGCCTATAATATATATTATAAGTTATTAGCTTTAATTAGCTATACCTATAGAGGCATATATAACTATAGTTACTACTATAATAAATAGCTTTAAGAAAGCTATATAAGAATATAGGGCGACTATTAAAGCTACTAACTAATTAGGATAACCCTAGCTAGATATTATATATATAGAGACCTCCTAAGAGGTCTATGGTTGAGCTACTGTAGAAGGCTCGGCAAGTTAAAGTCTTATATATAGAGAGACCTATCTTTAATCTATGATTTTACCCTAATCTAGCTATTAAGGCCTATTATCTTACAAGCTGGTCTAAGCGCGGGACTAAGGGCCTTTAAGAAAGGCCTTCTTCTTAGGTTTATTATTATTAATAACTAAGAAATTTAACCCTAGTTTTATAATTAATTAGTTAGCTTAATAAAAAAATTATTTAATAATTATTAAATCTAGCTATAATATTATTCTTATTAATATTAATAGTATTCTTAGGCTTAATCTAGCTATACTTATTCTTATAAATATTAAAGTATTAATTAATAATAGTTAAGGAAAATAATTAAACCTAGATACCTTTTAATATTTTTTTATCTTTTTTTTTATTAATAGATATTATTTTATAAACCTAGCTAGCTAGTATATACTAATAGGCCTTTCTCTATATTATTATTATATAAGGGTAGTAATAGTAGCGCGAACTTAACTATAAGAAGGAGCATAGCCTAAGGCCTCTTATTTAAGTATCTAGGTAACTAATCTAGACTCCTAAGCCTTAGATAATAACTAGGCAGGCTATATAACCTTAGACTTTAATGGTATGCATATTGATTAATTAGAGAGGGTAATTAGAGCTATACTATTCTTCTAGGTAGCCTAGTTTTATAAGAGACTAATATCTATAATATCCCATATAGCATTAATAATATTATTATCTATATAAGATATCTAGAGCATTTTTAAGGTAATAAAGGCAGGCTAGTATAAGAAAAGATTTAAAAAAGCTTTAAGGAGGCTAGGTTATAAGGAAGGTATTTTAAGATATTTTATATTAGTGCTATATAATTAAAAAAGTAATTTAATAATATTTAACTTAATAAGATTCTTAATAAAATAAATATTATTTCAAGTTAATAGGTATAATTTTAGGCAAGCACCATATAAGTAAAAATACATCTTCTATGTTAGGAGACTTTTTTTACTATACAGATAGTAGGTGCGTATGGCAGGTAGGTACTGCATGGTACCTAATTTCGCGACAAAAATTTAAACGCCCAGACTTAATACATTTTCTAGCTTCTTCTTTTCCATTTCTATAGATCACAGGATTAGTACACCACAAAATTAACCGTCTTGCTAATACCTTGCTCTCTGTCTGTCCTCAAGCTGGATCTCCAAGGACGTCATTTGGGATGCTCCAGCTTCAAGGATGCGCTCCTGTGAGCTTGTGCGGCCAATGTTATTTCCACCTCCCTGGACCTTAACTATTTGCTGGTTTTGCGCCACAGAATACACCCCCTTCTTGGTATTTGAGATGAATTGTCTGGGACAACTTCTGGACGTTTGGGTTCGAGAGGAGGACGAATACGCCTGATCCGTGAACACTAATCTGGACGCGAGCATGTCAATGCTACGAGATAGAAATTAGTAAGCATATACTATGAGCATTTGTATGGCAGTGATGGGCTCAACTGACAACATGACGAAGGGGAAGAGGCATTCCATAGTGTAGGTGAATCGGTCCAGTTGGCTTGCCACATTCGTCGCGCTCTGCGCGGCAGCCTGAAAGGAATATGTGATAGCCCTCATGATGCCGATCACGGCGAGCAGAGCCAGACGAACCTCAGCGCTTCGCATTAAATATCGAAAGGGGCCGGCCTCAATGGCTGCATTTAGGGACGTGGATCTTGCGGAGGCGAAGACTGCTAGCAGGAAGTATGCGCTGATGCACTCCACCACGGCGATCGCGACGAAGTAGCCGATATGAAGCTTGTTGATAACTTTCTGATATGAATCATTTCCATCCAGGATTGATCTAACTCTCGTCACGGCGATCATTATTCTGAGAGCTGAAATTATAACCATAATGGTCCAAAATAAACTGGCAAAGACGTGCCAGCGGCCGTTTCTTAGCACACGGCTCAAGATCACGTAGCTATAGAATGAGAGTCCCGCTTCTTGGACCTTTTAACGCAATCCAACGTCAGCCAGAAATGCCCATACGTTTGAAACTTTGTTCAAATCGGGAAGTTCCCTACCAACCAAAGTAAGTCCGCAAATGCCGACGCCACGGCCTTGCCCTTGGTGGGGTTCCCTTCGGCGTAGAAGGCATAGTAGCACAGCCCGTTCGCGATGGCCCCGGCGGCAGACGTTATTATTGGAACAGCGGCTATCTGAGAAAACTTGGTGATGCTGCAGACGAGGAAGCCAAAGAGCATATTTGCGATTCCAATGGTGCTCAGGATGGACCAGCTGAGTTCGAAGTACACGGGGCCGGATGAGCTCGACATGGCGGCGTATATGGGAGCCGGAGCGGGGCAAAGGGAGAATGAGGAGACGGTTCAAGAGCAAAGGGGCGAGTTGGAAACATCGAGTAACAGGGGGAAGTTATGTATGCTGCCATCTGGCAGCTGTTAGTTTTGTCCGGCGCCCGCAGGCACTCCGTTAAACGGGGTTCCGACCAGCCTTGCCTGACGTTTGCCTGTAGTCATGCAACCATCGCGCAAATGGCGTGCGGCAAATACCGAAGCCGGGATATAGCTGACGGCCTACCCGTTGACCCTATCAGCAGCCAGCCAAACGGTAGACGCCTGACTGGGGCGTTTCGACTCCCCTCGGCCTGCCCGGCATTGAATAATGGTTGCGGGAAGTTCCGGCTCTGTTGCAAAGCCGGTCTGAACATTAGAATCTAGTCCATCTCTGTTGCGCTAGCAATTAGAGTATTAACCTAACTAGGAATCGCTTAGGCCAGAATCTTCTGGATTGCTGCCGAGTGGACCGCATGTTTCATCTGTCGTGTGGCCCGATAACTCTTGAGCATCGCGCCAAAGCAGCCACAATCAATGGCTGCGTCCGTCGCAAAGCCTCAACGAACCTTATCACAGTCGAGTTGACATCCAGAAAGAGACCGCTTTCAACGACGCGTACTGTGGGAACTGGCGCTCCCATGGGGACTACCCTGAATAGCAAAAGGGTCCTTGATTTGCCAAAATAGTGGTACTTCTGAACGGGGGGGTTTCCACTCATTTAGAAGTCACTTCATTATGAGAATGATATGTGATATTTGCGACCGAGGGATGTTTTATGCAAAATTTCATTTGACATATTCTTCCTCCTCTTTGGGCACCACAAATTCGCCCCAGCGGCCATGATACAATCTTCAGCTGTTATTTCCAATCCATAAGCTTTTAATACCCCTCAGCTGCCTCAAGACTTCGCGGTGGTCACGACTTTGGCGTCGAGGGAATTAAAATGCAGCAAATGAGAGGTACAATATCCCCCACCTAAATTTGGCTATGCCAAGAGTCCCAACAATTCTGGGAGGCATCCGGCGCTTGTCAACATTGTCGCGCTTAGATCGTTGCCGGAGACAGCTAGGTACTATGTATCAGGGCTAATCTCAGGGTCAACCAGAGATTTAATAGTCACTATTTCTCATCAAGGTCCTCTATCCTAACAGTTATTTCACCAGGCTCAGAACCTCGAGCCCGAAAAGACATTGGCATTGGTAAAATGGCGGTGATTGACAGATGATGTCGTCATGCTCTCGTAGTTTTGGTGACTCCCAGCGTCTCACGTGTGAGCTGCCAGCTCTGAAACAAAGCATGAACTTTCGTTCTCTCGCGCTTTAGCCTCCGCTTGGCCCCACTAGGTCAAAACGGTCCAGTCTCAGCCACTACTGATTCTCCTCCCTCGCCTCCGAGACCAACCGTGGGCCAGAGGCTAGAACATGCGAGCGGCATGGTGTGTCGCACAGCAAGAGATCCCAGATGGCGACGTGGAACGGAGGCTACGGAGATGATATGTTAAAGAGGGGCCCGCTTCTCTCAAACAAAGCCTGCCCTTGGAGTGTTTTGGCATATTGTTCCAGAAGCAAAGGTGTTTCAATATTTATTCGACAATCTCTACACGACCGATATGTTTTGCTAAGGGATCAAACCCAGTCAACACACACTCACACGCTCACCCTAAATTCAATCAGCCTCATCAGCCTCATCAACAATATGCACGCCTCCAAGGTGATCCCGACTCAGCCGAAAAAGGACATGTATATCGATAGCATCGCCAGTCTCCCCGATCCTCTCTCGTCTATGTCATCTATCTTCTACCTCGCCTCCCTTTTAACCATGACTTATCAAGTGCGGATGCCACTGCCCTCCGTCTAGGATCGCCTACTCACCCTCTTGCACATAATATCGCCACCCTTAAGGATAGAGGAGCAAATAAGATCAGACCCATCCAGTGGATGTACTCGCGAGGAGCTTCTTGATTCTTTTATTTGCTTCTTGAGTCCCGCGCTTAATGGCATGGCTAGTATGCTCGAGCTCCTATCCGCCGTGGACGCCTTTTCACGACCTGAAGATTTTTAATAATTTTAGACCCTAGAACGAAGCAATTTAACCAAGGACTTCACTAAAAGTGTGACGATTATGTATTTCCCAAGGGATAAACCGGTCGTGCTGGGTTTATATTGGCAGAGAGTGCTAGGCATAGTCTAAGCAACAGAGGTTATAAGTCACGTCTAGTAATATACTTAAGGTATTAAGTATAACTAAGTTATATTAATAGCTAAGGTAGCTTCTATATAAGAAAGTATAATAAATATATTCTATATATTAGACTTTATGAGTAAAGCTAATTATAATAAGGCGTGATATTATTCTAGGACTAAAGCGGTCTAGGAATAATATTAGTCCTAGATATATTAGTCTTAATATAATTAGTGCATAAGGGTTAGGTTTTATAGAGACTATATAATATAACCGCGAGGGTTATAATATAATGTCTCCCCTCTATTAGGCCTTATCCTTAAGACCTGTATACCCTTGCTTTTTTATTTCTAGCTTAGTATATCTTAACTTAGATCCTTTATTATTATATTACGTAATATCTAACCATATGGTTAAATAGTCTCCCTATAAGGATAAAGAAATTAATGCTCTTACTTTATTTATTAAGTTTACTAATAAAGAGGCTAATATACCTTATATTTACTGCTTTTATTTAGGTAAAAAGTATTTAATATCTATAGATTCTGCTCGCTATAGTAAGTATATTTAGAGTAAAAATTCTTATAATAATACCTATATAGTAATATCCTATGTATTTCTTTATTTCTTATTATAGCTTTTTTATTTCTAATAATATTTTATAATTATTAACCTAATAAAATAAGAGAGGAAATTAAAATAAAATAAGAGCGAAGTAAATAATACTTTTTTAGTGCTTTATAAGGAGATAGTAGAGCTTTAGTCTTATCTAGCTATAGCGGCTAGTTATTTATTGCGTATTTATAAGGTTTAGAACTATATAAGAATGAGACATTCCAAAGCGACTTATTAGGGCCTTTAAGAGGTTAAGTAAGAAGATAACCTATTATTTATATTAAATACTTATAAAGATATAATAGTATAGGACCTTTAAGTAGATTATATCCCTAATGATATTAACTAGGCGTCCCTTAGTCTAGGTAATAGCTTTCTTAATGCTTTGCCTTTATTTAATCTTAGTATTATTAATAAAAATTCTTTAAAAGGTATTACGCAATAATAAGGTATTTTAGGGGTTTCTAGATATTTTCTAAGTCTAAGTAGTCTTTTTATTTAATAAAATATATTATTTTATTATTAATTCTATTTATATTAAGGATAGCTTTTATAATATATTCCTTTAGTCTATTAATCTCTATCTCTAGTTTATTATTAGTTTTAACTTAAATAATATTTTCTATTAGTTTAAGTAATAAAATATAAAAGATTAAATAAAGCTTAACCTTAGGTAATAAGTTTAATTTATAATTATATTTTAATATTTTCTTCCTAATTCTATATAATCTAATATACTTATAATTAAGTTTTTTATTTTATTATTTTATTTTAATATTTTTTATTATAAAATAAACTATATCTCCCTCTAAGAAGATTAATCCCTTAATTCTTTTTTTATTAATATAATTTATTATTTTATTTCTAATAAATTTAAGTTTTATTTTTATTTCTTTATATAGATTTTATAATTAATTACTAATAAGAATTACTTTAAGGTTAATAATTATATCTTTAATTTATTAGTAAGTATCTAAAGTAAATCTAAAATTAATATAAGCTAATATAATCTTTATATTTTTATTTATTATTATATTACAAGCTAGCTAAGTAGCTAATAGCTTCTTAATCTAATTAATTTATTTATAATTAATATAATATTAAAGGTATTATTTTAGGGTCTAATTTATATATTTTATTTATTTATTTATTTCTTTATAGTATACTATAAAGAGTTTATAATTAATTCTTAAGTATCCTATAAGGCTTTATTAGAATTTTAAAGTAAATAATAATTCTTAATCTATAATAGTTTTAAGTAATATATTATATATCTTAGTAATATAAAAATAAAATAAATAAATAAATTCTTTAGCTATTATTAATTCTTTATAAGATATAAAGTAAGAAAATTTTATAAGTTTATTTATAATAATAAGAATACTATTATAGAGATTTCTAATAGCTAGTTCTTTTAATAAGGGTAATTTAGTAATAAAATCTATAATAGCTAAGTCTTATAGCTATTTTACAACTAAGAGTAGTTATAGCTTTCTATAAGGTTTATAGTATTATACCTTAGTTTTTATATAAAAGTTATATTACTTAATAACTATTAAAATGATTTTCTTTATATTAAGAAAAGTAAAGGTTATTTTAACTTATTCTAAGGTTTTATTAATTCCTTAGTATCTATATAGCAAATAATTATATATTTTATATATAAGTTTATAATAAACTTTATCTAGGACTTATTATTTATTTATTTTTTTATTATCTTTAAGTTATTTATTATACTATTAGATTTATTTTAATAATAAATTATCTTATTTTACTAAGTAAGTAATTCTAAGGTTCTTTTATTATTTCTAAATATATTAATAGGTAATATAATCTTAGGTTTATTTATAATATTCTTTTAGGAAGTTTTCTTTAAAGTATTTATTAATATATCTTATTAGTTTCTTAAGGTTTTTATAGTTTTTATTATAAAATTATTTAATAATTTACTCCTTATATTCCTTTTCTAAGATATAAGTATATTCCTAGGATACTTATCTAGCTATTTTATAATATTTTTCGCAATAAAATATTCTTTCTTATACTTAGTATAAGAATTCATAGTTATTATAATGCTATTATATAGCTTAGGTTATTTTTTCTAGGTTTTTATAATATATAACTTAATAATAATAATAATTAAAAATAACTTAAAAGGCTTTATTAGATATAAAGAGTTTTTCTTTATATATCTATAATTTATCTTTCTTTTATTAATATCCTTATATATAGTTAATAAAGTCTATAACCTATTATCTATACTTCTTAATAAGCGCGAGGTACTCTAATAAAGGTATTAATTATTAAGTTTATATAATAGTTTTTTATCCTAAATATCCTTCTTATATATAATATAATAATTATTTCCTTACTTTAGTTTTACTAATATCTAGGTTAGGTTATTAGCTAATAATATTAGCCTTATTATTTTTTATTCCCTTAATATAAATAATAATATAATTAAATTCTAAAAGATATTTAGCATATTATAGCTATTATCTACTAAGTTCTTAAGTCTTTATAAAATAAGTAATATTCTTATAATCTATATATACCTTAATTTAGTATTTACTTCTAAGGAGGTAATATTAAAACTCTTTAAAGGCATTAACTATTGCGAGGAATTCTTTATTATAAATAAGGTAATTAAGTTCTATTTTATATAATTTATAGGAATAAAATATAATAAGATATAAAAGTCTTTTATTATCTTATTATCTAATCTAAGCGCCTAATATAAAGTCTAAGGTATTTATCTTAAGTTTAATTTATTAAAATAAGTTAAATATTTTAAGTATTAGTTTATTTAAGATAAATTCCTTAATTATATTAAAGGCTTTTCTTATTTTATCCCTAAATATAAATACTTTATTTTTCTTTATAAGATTAATTAATAATATAATAACTTTCTTAAATTATTAGAAAAACCTATAATAGTAATTAATAAAAGTAAGGAAAGCTTATACTTTTTTAATATTTATTAATTCTTTTTAATCCTTAATTACTAAGACCTTCTTAGGGTCTATATATATCTTATTATAAGAAATAATATATCTAAGGAATTTTACTTCTAAGGTATAGAATTTATTTTTCTTAGGTTTTATTAATAGCTTAATATTTTATAATATTTATAATACCTTATAGATATATTTTATATATTTTCTTTTTATTTTAAAGAAAATAAAAATATTATCTAAGTAATATATAATAAATATATCTAGATATTCTTATAATATATTATTAATTATTTATTAAAATATAATAGGTATATTTATAAGTTTAAAAGGTATAATAAGGTATTTAAATAGTCTATACTTAGTATAAAAAATAGTTTTTTATTTATATCTTTCTTTAATCTAAATAAGGTTATAGGCTCTTTTAAGGTTAAATATAATAAAATACTTTATTTTAAAAAGCTAATCCTTTAATTTATTAATAAGAGATAGTAATATTTAATCTTTAATTATAATAATATTAAGTATTTTAAAGTTAATATAAAGCTAGAGCTTTTTATTTTTCTTTAAAATAAATATAATAAGGTATTTAATAAATAACTTACTTTTCCTAATATATCCTTTTTATAATATATCTTTAATATATTCTTTTAATATTAATAGTTATATTTTATTAAGTAAATAGAGTTTATTAAAGCTAAGTTATTTTTTATTAATAAATTTAATCTCTAGGTTATAATATATATATTTTAATAAACTTATTTTAAGTTTTTTTATAAAGAGTTTTTTATAAATATAATATTATAATAAAATATTCTTAAGTTATTTTTTTTTTATTATCTTTTTAACCTACTTAAGGTTTTCTTTTAATTAATAAAATTATTATATAATATATATAATTATTTATTAATATTATTATTTTTATTTATTATAGTATTTATATTATATCCCTTTAAATAAAAAAATATCTTAGATTTATTTCTTTTTAATTTCTTTATTATCTTTAATAAAAGTTTAAAATCTTATATTATATCTTAAGTTATTATTTATTATAAAGAATATCTTATTATTAAAAAAAAATACCTAGCTAATTCTTTAATTAAAATAAAGGTTATAATACTATAACTATAAATACTTAAGTATAAAATTATAATACTTATTAAGTATAATATTAAATAATATCTCTTAGTTTTTTCTTTTAATAAAAACCTTAAGGTAATTAATTTTATAATTAATAATTTTATTATTATAATTAAAAGAAATTCTTTCTAAGTTAATAACTAAATAAGATATTTATTTATACCTTTATAATAGCTTAAATTTATTTATTATTATTAAGTTAAAGTAATTCTACTTAGCTTTATTATTTATTAAAGTATTTAATTATTTTCCCTTAATTTATACTTTTAGTTCTAAGTATTATTACTTATATACTTTATTTATAGAATATAAGGCCTTTTAGGGTAATATATTCTTATATTTATTTATTTATTACCCTATATTAAATAAGGTATTTAATCTTTTAATATTATATAGCTATAATAATTAAAATTATATCTACTATTTATATAGGCTTTATAGTTATAATTATTTACCTAGCTATTAATTTAATTCTAATAGCTTTATTCTATAATCTAATTATTCCTATCTAATTAAGTAATATCTAGTTACTATATTTCTATATAGGCCTTATTAAGGCCTCCCTACCTAATATATTTAGCATATTTTTATAGGATTTTATTAATAGGTTTATAATCTCTTCTAAGATATAGCTAAATACCTTTATATTATTTTTTATTAATAATATTTCCTTAGTAAATAAAGAAATTAAATTCTCTTTTTATTATTTATTTTAATTAATTATATATAGCTAATATTTATTATTTATATTATAGGTAGGTTTCTTTATAATATAAGGTTATTTTTATATTAAGGTAATTTTTATTTAGTATTTCCTCTTATTTTATTATTATATACTATATCGCAATAATAATTTATTATTCTAAGCTAATAGTTTCTTCCTTTAAGGGATAAAAGCATAGTATAGCTATATTAATTCCTTTATATTATTATTTTACCTTATATTAATAGGTTTTATAGACTAAGTAAGGTTTAATATTTAATTAAGGTAATTAGATTAAAAAATAATTATTTTTTCTTTTATTTATAATATATATATTATATTAATAATCCTTATATAATACTTATAAGATTTCTTTATATTAAGGGTATATTAATATAATATAGGGATTATCTTGTAGATTAAGTTATAATTTAAGTTATTATAAGTTTATAGTAATTTCCTTATAATAGGCTTAGATATAAATATTTTTTATATTATTTATATTTTATTACTCTCTAGTTAATTAAATATACTAAGTATTTAAGCTTAATTAATAGTATTTATTAATTTCTTTTTTAATAAATATCTTATAGTTATCTTCCTAAAGTATTATATAGGGGTCCTATTATTATCTTTATAGCCTACTTATATCTATTTTTTATTATACCTTAGCTCTTTTAATATATTAATTATAATTAATAGGTTTATAATACTAATTTAGCTAAGTAATAGTAATAATTTATTATTTATTAATAGGGTTTCCCTTTTTATTATCTAGCTTTAATAATAAGTTTTATATATCTAAGTTAATAAAATATAACTAATAGACCTTTAGGGGTTTAATTATTTATAGAGTTATTTCTTTATAATATTATTAATTATATAATTACTAATAGCTTCTTTTTCTATTAGGTAAGTAACTTAATAAGGCATAATAACTTCTCTAGGTTAAAGTCTAGTTTTATTATATCCCTTTTGCGCTATTTTAAATATCTTAATAATATAAATAATTATCTAGGGGTTATTATCTTAATTAATTATATTTAGGTATTTCTTACCTTCTAAGAGGTTTTATTATAGCTTAGGCTAATATTATTTTTCCTTAATATCTTATTATTTCTTATAGTATTTATTAGCCTTATAGCCTTTCTTATAATAATAATAATATTTAATATTTTTATTATCTTTTTAAATTACTCTAAGTTCTATAAGTCTAGTATAGGTTTTATAAGAGGTATTACCCTTAGCTTATTCTTATCTTTAGGATTAATTAATATTATTCTTATTTCCTTAAATTTATCTCTTATTAGATTTCTTTATATATTACTTAAATTATTAGTTATTAATCTTAATAGCTATATTAATATAGTCTTAGAAGTAATTAGGTTTTTTTACTTTATAGAGTTTATTCTTAACCTTATTTTTAAGTCCTTTATAAAATATAATTTAAAAAGCGCTTATTTCTTAGTTAAAGAATAAAATAATCTATATAAATTTAGCTATATAGGTTAATATAGCCTTTATTTATTATAAGTTCTTAAGTTTTTATATAGCTTATTATTTTTTATTAATAGTCTTAAAGTTTTATTTAATTACTTCTTTAAAGTTTTTATATTTTATAAAAAAAAATTAAGTTTTCTTAATAGGCTTATTTCTAAGAAAATTATATAGCTTAGGCTTAAATTAAGTAAATATATTACCTATAAGGCATTTATTAATATATAAGACTTTACTTTTAGCGCTAGCTATTTAGGTTAAGAAATACTATTAATATGCCCTAAGTAATATAAGAAATATCTTAATATAAATAGCTTATTTACTAAATAGCTCTAAGTCCTTAAGCTTAATAATTTTATTAATATCCTTATAGGTTATATTAATAATATTATATTTAAATATTAGGTTATTAAGGTTATAGACTTATTATTATATTAGGTTATTTTATTAGACTTAAAGGGTTATAAATTAGTTAATCTAGTTTTATTATTTACTAATAGTTTATTAGTATTATTACTATTATTATTTTATAGCTTATTAAAAGTATTCTTATATACTATTTATAAATACCTCTATACTTATAAGTTATTTTTATATAATCTTAGTATTATTTTATATATTATCTAGAAGGTTATTATATTAAATACTTAGGCTATTATATTTATTTCTAAGTTTATAGATTTTATTTTTATATAAGGCTAAGGTAATATATTTTTTCTTATTATTATTTATATCTATAAGAATATTAGGTGTCTTTAGCTTACTTACTAGCTATCCTTGCTAGGATATAATAAGTAGCTTATTATAAGGGGTAAAAGGGGATCTAATATTAGGTGCTATAGTAATAGTATTACTTAAAGTATATAAGGTATTACTAAATAAGAGCTATTAATATATAATAATTATATATTTCCTAAGGAATAAACTAATTATATTAGGTTTATATTAGTAGAAAATACTAGGCATAGTCTAAGTAATAAAGGTTATAAGTTATATCTAATAATATACTTAAGGTATTAAGTATAACTAAGTTATATTAATAGCTAAGGTAGCTTTTATATAAGAAAGTATAATAAATATATTCTATATATTAGACTTTATAGGTAAAGCTAATTGCGATAAGGCGCGATATTATTCTAGGACCAAAGCGATCTAGGAATGATATTAGTCCTAGATATATTAGTCCTAATGTAATTAGTGCGTAAGGGTTAGGTTTTATAGAGACCACGTGATATAACTGCGAGGGTTATAACAAAAAGCGGGGGATTATTACGGGGAATGTAGGGTTATGATGTCCCCTTTCTTAAGTCCTTTGTTAAGGACTTATGCTTTTATTAGTGCCTGGGGACGCCGAAGTCGGCGACTATGTATAGTAGGATAACTGTGACGATTAGATTATTCCCAAGGGATAAACCAGTCATGCTAGGTTTATATTAGCAGGAAGTGCTAGGCATAATCTAAGCAATAGGGGTATAAGTCACATCTAGGAATATACTTAAGGTATTAAGTATAACCAAGTTATATTAATAGCTAAGGTAGCTAGTATATAAGAAAATACAATAAATATATTCTATATACTTATCTAGCTTACCTAGACTGACTATGAATTAGAACGATGTGGTTCCTAGTTCGCGGCGGTCCTAGACCGACATCGTTCTAGTATAGCGTCGGTCCAGCGCTTGATATGTGCGTTAGGTCTGTGGATTTGTGGAGACCACGTGACGTAACCGCGAGGGTTGTAACAATAAGGATAAGAAACATCTCACCGTCTCAAGGAAGGGCGAGGATGTCTAAACAATAATGCTAAGGCGTATCTAGATGATGGTTTAATAATGACCGTCATGGCAATTTCTTCTGCGACTTAGACTCTGGCGTGTGTCCATCTGATGAGCTTATGACTTTTTTTTTCTTGGGGGTGGGGGTTTGGGGGAAGGGGAGGGGCGCTTTTACCTCTTCGTTTGTCGAGGCATAACAGTCCTTCGGACTAAACAATTAATAATTAAAACTTAATTAATCCTCGCCAACCTTCATTCGGAAAATAAGTCCCAGCCTAGGATTCAGATTCATTAAATCGTTAATTACTATGATTAATTACATCACTAACTAGTTGCTAAGAGGTCCAAGTTCTATGCCTCTGTGAGGAGCACGGCTCATTACACAATGTCTATATCCCAGCCACCAGCCAATCGGGGGCCCCATAGGGACATAGGTACCCATGCTCTAAAATCTCATAAGTACCCATAGGCATTATCTAAGCGTGGATGCGCTAATACTGCGATAATTATAATGAGATATAGCTATAGGCTTATATAGATTAGGTTAACTAATTATAAGGATCTATATGTGAAGCAGCGGTACGGCAAAGCCTCGCCAAGCCATAGGCCTTATAGATAGAGGTGTGGCACAGTTCTAGCACGAAGTGCCTAAACTAATTGATCTTTTGGTCTATTGGCTCAATCGGCATGCTACCCGGTTCTGTTATACTAATAAAAAGGGATTGTAGCTAAATTAGTATATTAAGTAGCCCTATAAGAATGTTCTCCTAGGCGTAATAAATTCTATTACTACTATTATTACTTTTATTATTATAACTATAAGGCTAAATATAATGCCTATTACTTTTTAATATCTTTTTTATATATTCTTTTTATTTGCCCTAGCTCTTATTTACTTAAAAAAAAAAGTATTACTATTATTATATTAGCTACTTTAATATTAAGATAATTATTTTTTTACTTATTATAATTAAGATAAGCTATTATTTCTTTTTTAATTTATTTCTTATAGCTTATTAATATCTTATAGTATCTAGTTATTTACTTCTAGTTAAGGCACTAATTATAATTAGCTTTACTATACTATAAAGGTAGATATAGTATGTATTAATACTACTAGTTAGTCTTAATCCTACTAGGTAGCTATGCCTTATACTAATCTTCTCTTATTATAATATATCTATAGTAAATAGCTTATAGACTATTATACTATAGTACTAGTGCTATTACTATTACTTTTACTAATAATCCTATTACTATTAGTCCTTTTATTATTACTAGTAATAATACTATTATTAAAGTATTAGCTAACGTACATGATAAGCAAGCGCCGCAGTCAAGTAAGCGCCGCACTTTTCCCTCCTATACCTAACTTTTCATTTGATTAATTAATTCTTAATAACCTAAGATATCAGCTATTACTCTTAAAGCTAGAACCCTTCTTGCCCTTCAGGCCCTTCAAAATAACCTAAACCTAAGTATCCGATGCGCCGCAAGGACCTATATAGTCGATGAGCGATGACTATGTCGCCGCTAGCAAGGCATCTAGTCTCGACGCGATACTATCTAGAAATTACGTCGGCTATCTGATCTAGAGGAATAGATCCTTATTTATTTTATTTTTAACCTAGATTCGCGAGGATTCCCCCCTTAGCTCTATGGTATAAAAGAAATAGCTAATTAATTACTTATTAACCGCGAAGCGCTACTAATTAGCACGCATTAGGCTTTAAACTTTATTAAGCGATACCTAGAGCTTAAGATATATTTTTTTTATAAATATAATTACTAAAGAGCTAAGTACGAAGATCTAATTATTATCTGTGATTAGTTTTAGCTTATGGCGAATATAATCGCGAAGTATAATATCTGATTAGATAATATCTATAACTTTAACGAGATTAGCTTCCTTATAGGTATAATTATAAGCAGAATAGTTATTATAGGCTTAGAAAGGCATTTAAAGCTAAAATTAGTATAGCCTAGAAACTAAGAATAGATTATAGTTATTTAAGTAATTAACGCGGAAGGCTAGGCGATCTAGCTATTTATTATTAGTGCGGGCTAATATTACCTCGCTAATTAGTACTAGGAAAGTAACCTCCCGGGCGATTAGGCTATTATAACGACCTAAAATAGCTAGACTAATAACAAGACTAGTCTAAAGTAGCTTAAGCACTTTAACCGGTATATAATTAATCAATTAATTAGTTCTTATTATTTCTTAATCCTTAATAGCTATAAAAGTTATTACTTTATTAAATTTAAAAGATATTATAAAGAGAAAAAAATTATCTAGCTTTATATACTACCTTATTTATCTTATTTACTCTAGCCCCTTAATATTAGGTGCTTTAGTATATTAAAGCAAGCTTATAGTCGAGAAATAGAGCATCTAATTAGATACTCTATAACCTATATTTTAAAGACTGAGTTCTTTCTAGCTTTCTATATAGCATACGAGGCTATTATAACTAAAAAAAATATTAAGGTATTATTTAAAGGGGCTAGACTTATTCCTCTTAATCTAGAAAGTATAATCTTAAAGCTTAATATATAGCTATAGACGCTAACGCCGGTTAAGGAGGCATCTAGTTAATTAACTACTTAGGCGTTAAGGACCTTAAAGACTATGCTTAAGGCCTAATCTTAGTCTAAATACCTTAAGAGATAAATTAGAAGGCATTAAAGTAGCTCACTAGAGTTAATTCTTAAAGCCCTAAGGTCTCTTAAGAAGGGGATAAAGGTAATTATATATCGGGTTACCTTATTAGCTACTAAGAATAAAGACCTTTGGGAGGCAAATGAGATACTTAGCCGGCGCCGGAGGGCAAAAAGGACCTAGCTATAGAAATGAGGGGTTATGACGGTAGAGGAAGGAAGGCAAGCAATTGATCAAATGGATGCTGATGCGTAGGTAGTGGCCGAATCGTCGTAGAGTGGTGGTTAAGGAAGGTCGGTGCGACTAGGTATTCGGCGTTATAGTGTCTGCGGCTAGCCCGGCTATAATGCAAGGACCTATTAGGTAGTGATTGAGATATCTAGGGAAGAGTATAGCGAGTAGTTTTAATTAATCAAATGATTTATGGTGTTTTTATTGCGATTTCTATAAGAGAGGTTAAGAAAAGTGCGGCGCTTACTTGACTGCGGCGCTTACTTGACTGCGGCGCTTGCTTATTATGTATGTTACTATTAGTAAAATATTTATAGCTACTAATATTTCTATTACTAACTATTGTAAAATCTTTATATACTATAGAAGGTATAACTTTAAGCTTATTTTATAGCCTATTGCATAGCATCTATTACATACAGGTTGCGCCCTGGGTTATATAGTTGCCTTAACTGCCTTTAATGCACTAGCCTCCTGCTAAATGCTTAACTATAGCTTAGCTAAGTTATTAGCTACTTAATTAATATACTAGTAAGATTTTAGTAATAACTAAGTACTCCTAGGATAACTAAGATATTAGTATTTATAGAAGTATTTTAAATAAAAAAGCTAATTTTACTTTTATAATATCTTAGGTATAAAAGCATAAGAGAGACTATAAGATTAAAGATTAAAAAAATATATTAATATAAGCTAATAAGTTGTTTTTTAAAAATAGTTTTTATTATTTTTTAATCTTATTTAAAGTCTTATATAATACCTAGCTATATATAATATTATAAAAAACCTTAAAGAGCTTAATTAGTACTTATAATTACTACTTAGGTTAGTTATATTATAGCATAACTAATAAATTAAGCAATGTATTTTTTATAGGTCTATAAGCCTTAAGTTCTTTAAGTAGCTCTTTAAAAGTATATAAGTATCTTTAACTAGTAAGGTAATTATTATTAAAAGTATAATATAAGCTAGGAAGAGAAGCCTAATAAAATAAGCTTACTAAGTAAAAGACTAAAAGAAATAAACTTTATTTTAATTAATCTTAGGACTAAATATTAAAAATATTAGTCTTACCTTAGACTAAAGCTAAGAATTATTAATCCTAAGGGTTAAGATAAAGGCTAGGATAAAAGCTAGGCTAAGAAAAGAAGAATTAAAAATTATCTTAAATAAAAATATAAGACTTTAACTTATTAAATACTTAGTAAAGGTTTAATTATTATAACCTAAATAAAAATATAGTCTAAGCTCTTATTAGTTTATTTAGCTAGGCTCTTAGACTGTTTTTCTTTTTATCTAGCTCTTAGCCTTAAACTTATAATTAAAAGTATTAGTATTATTACTAAGTTATAGCCTTCCTACCTCAGCTTAAAATCTTTTTTTAACCTAATAAATATAACTAATATTTTATTTTTTTATAGCTTTTAGGCCTTTTTATTTAATTTTATTTTTATATTTATTTAAAAACTTTTTTTATAAAGCTTTTATTAAAATAAGATACTCTAGTCTTAATATAATCCTAGTTATATATTTTAAAATTCCTTACTAGTAATTAATACTATAATATTTAATTAATAATTTCTTAGTAAAATAATAATTAAGTTAAATAATTATAAAAGTCTTTATTATATAAAGTTTTTTTCTAAATAAAATTCTAGAAAAATAAGCATATTAGATATAAGCCTAGGATTTTATTACCCTATAGTATATCTTAGGCGCCTTTTATAGCTTGCTTATCTAAGCTCTATATACTTAGATAAGTAAGATATTAAGGAGTTATTATATTGCCCTTTTAGGCTTTATTTCCCTTTTAGGAAGGGTCACGTAACTTCAGACTGAGGGCTTTATTAAAAGCCTAATAAAGCTATTAAAGCTATCTCTTCCTATAGGATATTTTCTATCTGGTTTTATATATCCTAGTTTAAAACCCTTAGGGTTTTAAGTTTTCTATACTATAACTCAGCTTCTAATTATCTGCTCTTAGTAAACCTAATAAGGTCTTAATACCCGGAATTAGAGCTATCTAATAGAATAATCTCTATTTAAATCAGGCTAATAGATTCTGATTTATTAGCTATATAACCTATAAACTCTTTCTTAGAAATAGCTCCTTAGATCTTAAACTAATATAAGTAATAAAAATACTAATTAGAAGCTAGTCTTTTCTATTTTAACCCTATATTATATTTATCTTACTTTTATTACTCTATAGTATTTTACCTAGCTAATTAGCTATTTATAAAAATAAATTCTATAATTTATTTATCTTTTATTTCTATTACTTACCCTATATTCTTTAAAGACTGTATTTTTTATTTTTTAGTCTTGTATAATAATTATACTTAAAAATTAATATATATTAATTTTTTTCTTTTAATATAATTTCTATTATCTTGTTATAAAAGTTAAGGCTATGAGAGTTCTTATAATATAAAGCTATTTATATTACTCTAAAATATATATTTTTAATTTCTAAGATATATAAAAAGATTTTATTAGGGTAATATATAATAGCCTTATACCTAGTTATATTTTTAAATTTTTATTTCTTTTTAAAAAAGGTTATATAGAGCTATAAGGCTATTATTCTAATATTCTTCTTATAAAATTCCCTTATATATAAATTTATAATATCTTATAGGCTATATAAGAAGCTATTATAACTTAGATTAAGGTATTAAGTATATTTCTTTATATGTTTATTATTTTTTAAAATATATTAAAGTTTATTTCTTTTTTTCCTTTTTAATATATATATAGTAGTGCTAATAAAAATAATAGCTCTTTAATATTTATAACTTAATTTAATCCCTTTTTATATATATTAATAAAGTATTACTTTTATATTAAGGCTATAATATTAAGTAATATAAAGTCCTTAGGTATATAATTAAAATAAGACTTAATTAGTAAAAATAAACTTATATTTAATAGCTAAGAGATTAATAATAAGTATGCTAATAAGTATATAAAGTAAATCTTATTTATATTATATATTAATTTTAATTATAATATATATATATAGTAGCTTTCTAAGATACTTATATATTAACCTGTTATATACCTTAGTTAAGTCTTTTAAAAGAAATTATAATAAATTACTTTTTAAAAATAATAATATTTAATAAACCTATAAGAAAATAATTAAAAACTTAATTTTATATATAGCACCTTAAAAATTATTATTCTTAAAGGTTTTTATTAGTTAGAATAAAAGCAAGCATTAATTATATACTTATTATATTAATATACTTAAGAATTATAGCCTAAATATAAGAATTACTTTTTAAATAATCTTTAAAATTATTTTATTACCTTATAGATATTTATATATCCTTAAAGCTAACTATATAAGGTTAAATACTAGATATTATAAGTTATTAAAAAATAATTTAATCTTTAATATACCTAAAGGTAGACTAAGGTAACCTAGTTAAAGAAATATAATTTTATATCTAATTAAGCTATTATATCTAATAACTTTTTCATACTAAGTATATATAAAAGGTATTTCTTTTAAGCTTACTTTTTTAGATATATATATATATAAATAGGGGTATTAAATATATAAATAAAAATATTATAATAATATTAATTACTATAATTATAAGAGTAAGGCTACCTATAGAGCTATAGCTAGAGAGTATATAAGTATGTATTTATTTACTTAATATTAATCTTTTAAGAAGACTAGGCTAGAAGTTACTTATTAAGGTATTAGAATAATAGTTTAAAAATAATATACTTTTACTTATTTATAAACTAGAGGCTAATCTTAAGCCTAATTAAGGTATACTCTAAGCTTATAAATACTATATATACTTTTTAAAATATATTTATAAGTAAGAAAAAAATAAATAAAAAATAAAAATAAAGCCTAAAAGGGATATATAATATTTAATTAGCTATATATTACGCCCCTAGCTAAGGCCTATATGCCCTATAGGGCCTGATTAAGCTATAATCCATTAACTAAGACAGGGGCGGCAGACCCTTTGGCCTAGCTAGCTAAGGGTTAAGGTAATTAGGGCCTCCCTTCTCTATTTTATAATACTATATAGCTAATAATCCTTTTTATATATAGATTTCTTATCTTAAGTAAGTTATTATTATATATAATATTAACTTTAATAAAAATTTTTTTTATAAATTATATATTAAAAGTATAAAAAAATACTTAGTTATAGAGCTTAATAATTAGCTTATATAAAATAATCTAAGATTTATATATAAAATTAATATAATAAAACATATTTTTTAAAAATAATTAAAGGATTTAAACTTAAAAGTAAAGGCTTTTATAAATATTAAAAAAGTTATTTAGAGTTTCTCTAAGTAAATATAAGTAAATATATTATAATTAAGTATTTAAGAGCTAATTAGACTTTAAACCCCTAGAGAGATATTATAGTTAGAATTAATATATATAATAACTATAAGTAATACTCTCTTAAGTATAGAAATTAGTCTTAAAAGTCTAGATATAATAATATTAGAAGTAATAAGGCTATAAAGTAGTATTATATTATTAGACTTAATTTAAGCTAAAGATATTAAGGCTTAAAGCTCTTTATAGTAATTTAAATATACCTAAGAGACTTTTATATTTTTATATAAAATAATAATAATTAATTTATTAAGTTCCTAGCTAAGACTTCTAAGAGGTAAAAATAAGATTACTATAAAAAGTAAAAAAAGACTAAATTAAAAAAAGCCTTTTAGTTATTTTTAGTTATTAAAATATATAATAATAAGCTATAATATAAATAAGAAATAAACTAAGATAAGACTTAAAGAGTTATAAATATATTAATAAATATAAAAGAAATTATTTTATTAGCCTCTTTAAGCCTAATTAACTTAAAAATAAAATATAATATTTTATATATATTTTAATTATTTTTTTAATATTAATTAAAATAATTATAAAATCTTAAAATACTTTAAAATAATTAAATTAATAAATAATAAATATCATAAATTATATTAAGTTATATAAAGACTTATTATTAATAAAACTAAATAATTAAAAAGATATATAATATTAGCCTTTAAAGCTATTATATAAAAAAGTAATATAAAAAGAGATTAATATTCTTAGAGAAAAAAAATATATAAAAGGAAATTAAGTTATTAAAGGTACTCTTAAAGCTATTATCTCTAAGTTAAATATTTAAATATAAATTTAATAAATAAGAATTTCTTAAGAGGTATAAAGTATATTTATATATATATAAAAACCTTTAAGAGCTTTTTATACTTAAGACTATATATATATTAATTTTTATTTTTTTATTTTTTTTAAATTATAATAGCTATAATAACTTAATTTAACCTTAAGATTAAGTAATTTAATATTATTAATATTTTTATTTATATATAATAAAATAAATATAATTCTCTTATTATTTATTATATACTTAATAACTTTAAGTACTTTAAAAAGGTTATTAAGCTTTAATGCGCTTTATATAGCCTTTATAATTTACTTATTTTTTAATTTAAAGATTTTTTTTTAATACTTTAATCCCTTAATATAATACTTAATAAGAAAAAACTATATTTTTTTTATATAAAAAAAAGAAATATTTTTATTATATTCTTTATAAATAATATATATATCTTTTATTATAAAAATATATTCTTAGTTATATAAATAATTATTATAAGGATAAAAAGCGCTTATAAATTATAAAACTAAGGAGATATAACTTAGTTCTTAGGTATTAAGATTATTAAGAATAGAAAGAAATATATAATATATCTTTTATATAAATTATATATTAAGAAAGTAATTATATAATTTAGTTTTAATAAGCTAAGTATATAACTTATAATTCTTATACCTATAGGGGAATTTATATATAGGCTTAATATAGCTATAATATAAGATATTAAGATTTATTAAGAGAAGATAGGTTTATTATTTTATATAATAGTAATAATATTAATAAATATTATATTCTTAGTATTAATATTTTCTTAATTCCTTATTAATATAAATCTAAAATATTAATAACTTATAAATTAAGTTATTTATTATTTATATATAAATCTCTTATATATTATATATTATAAAGTATATAATATATATAATAAGTAAGCATCGCAGTTAAGTAAGTATTATATTTTTCCCGCCTATACCTTACTTTTTACTTAATTAATTAATTCTTAATAACCTAAGATGCCTATTATTAATATTAAAGCTAGAACCTTTCTTACCCTTTAGGCCCTTTAAAATAACCTAAAGCTAAGTATCTAATGCGCTATAAAGACCTATATAATCTCTAAGTATTAGCTATATTATCAGCAAAAGGGTATCTAATCTCAATGTGATATTATCTAGAAATTATATTAGCTATCTAATCTAGAAGAATAGATCCTTAAATACTTTATTTTTAACTTAGATTTATAAGGATTTCCCCCTTAGCTTTATAGTATTAAAAAAATAGCTAATTAATTACTTATTAACTATAATATATTATTAATTAATATATATTAGGCTTTAAACTTTATTAGGCAATACTTAGAGCTTAAGATATATTTTTTTTATAAATATAATTACTAGAGAGCTAAGTATAAAGATCTAATTATTATTTATAATTAATTTATATTTATAGTAAATATAATTATAAAGTATAATATTTAATTAAATAATATCTATAACTTTAATAAGATTAGCTTTCTTATAGGTATAATTATAAGTAAAATAATTATTATAGGCTTAGAAAGATAATTAAAGCTAAAATTAATATAACCTAAAAACTAAGAATAAATTATAATTATTTAAGTAATTAATATAAAAAGCTAAGTAATCTAATTATTTATTATTAATATAAGTTAATATTATTTTATTAATTAATACTAAGAAAATAACTTCTTAAGTAATTAAGTAATTATAATAACTTAAAATAATTAAATTAATAATAAGATTAGTCTTAAGTAGCTTAAGTATTTTAATTAATATATAATTAATTAATTAATTAATTTTTATTATTTTTTAATTTTTAATAATTATAAAAATTATTAATTTATTAAATTTAAAAAATATTATAAAGAAAAAAAATTATTTATTTTTATATATTACTTTATTTATTTTATTTATTTTAGCTTTTTAATATTAAATATTTTAATATATTAAAATAAGCTTATAATTAAGAAATAAAATCTTTAATTAAATATTTTATAACTTATATTTTAAAAATTAAATTCTTTTTAGCTTTTTATATTATATATAAGGTTATTATAATAAAAAGAAATATTAAAAGAGCTTTTAAAGAAATTAATTTTATTCCCCTTAACTTAAAAACTATAATCTTAAAGCTTAATATATAGCTATAGACTTTAATACCTACTAAGGAGGGAATTAAGCCCTTAACCTTATAGGTCTTAAGGACCCTAAGGACTATACTTAAGGCTAGATCTTAGTCTAAATACCTTAAAAGATAAATTAAAAGGTATTAAAGTAGCTCCTTAGAGTTAATTTTTAAAGCTCTAAGGTCTCTTAAGAAAGGGATAAAAGTAATTATATATTAGGTTATCTTATTAGCTACTAAGAATAAAGACCTTTAGGAGGTAAATAAGATACTTAATTAATACTAAAGGGTAAAAAGGACCTAGCTATAAAAAAAAAGGATAATAATAATAGAAAAAGAAAAATAAGTAATTAATTAAATAGATATTAATATATAAATAGTAGCTAAATTATTAAGGAGTAATAATTAAGGGAGGTTAATATAATTAGGTATTTATTATTATAATATCTATAATAAGCCTAATTATAATATAAGGACTTATTAAGTAATAATTAAAATATTTAGGGAAGAATATAATAAGTAATTTAAATTAATTAAATAGTTTATAGTATTTTTATTATAATTTTTACTTAAAGGGCTAAGAAAAATATAATACTTACTTAATTATAATATATATAATAAGCGAGTATCATAGATAAGCAAGTATCATAAAAATCCCTTACCTTATATCTTCTTTATTTAATTAATTAATTCTTAACCACTAAGTATATTAGGGCCTAATACTAAGGCTAGAATCTTTCTAGCTCTTTAAACCCTCTAAAATAACCTAAAACTAAGTATCTGACGCGCCGTAATAATATATATAGTTTACTATTATACCTTATATCGCTAGCAATAAGGCATCTAGTCTCAACGCGATATTATCCCTAATTTATATAAGCTATCTAATCTAAAAGAAGATATCCTTATTTACTTTATTCTTAACTTAGATTCGCGAGGATTCCCCTTATAGTTATATAGTATAAAAGAAATAGCTAATTAATTACTTATTAATCGCAATACGCTACTAATTAGCACGTATTAGGCTTATAACTTTATTAAGCGGCACTTAGACCTTAAGATATATTTCTTTCGTAAATATAATTACTAGAGAGCTAAATATAAAGACCTAGCTATTATCTACGATTAATTTTAGCTTATAGTAAATATAATCGCGAAGTATAGCATCTAATTAAATAATATCTATAACTTTAATAAGATTAGCTTTCTTATAGGTATAATTATAAGCAGAATAGTTATCATAGGTATAGAAAGGCATTTAAAGCTAAAATTAATATAGCCTAGAAACTAGGAATAAATTATAGTTATTTAAGCGATTAATATAGAAGGCTAGGCGATCTAGCTATTTATTATCAGTATAGGCTAATATTACCTTACTAACTAATACTAAGAAAGTAACCTCCCGGGCGATTAGGCTATTATAACGACCTAAAATAGCTAGATTAATAACGAGACTAGTCTTAAGTAACTTAAATACTTTAACTAGTATATAGCTAATTAATTAATTAGTTTTTATTATCTCTTAATCCTTAATAGCTATAAAAGTTATTACTTTATTAAATTTAAGAGATATTATAAAGAGAAAAAAATTATCTAGCTTTATATACTACCTTATTTATCTTATCTACTCTAGCCCCTTAATATTAGATACTTTAGCGTATTAAAGCGAGCTTATAGTTAAGAAATAGAATAATTAATTAGACGCTTTATAACCTATGTTTCAAAGACTAAGTTCTTTCTAGCCTTCTACGCCGCATATAAGGCTACTATGATAGAAAGAAATATTAGGGGGGCTTTTAAAGGAGCTAGCCTTATTCTTCTTGACCTAGAAACTATAGTCTTAAAGCTTAATATTTAGCTATGGACGCTAATGCCGGTTAAGGAGGTAGCTAAATCGTTAACCCCTTGGGCTTTAAAAACCCTAAAGACTATACTTAAGGCCTAATCTTAGTCTAAATACCTTAAAAGATAGATTAGAAGGCACTAAAGTAGCTCTCTAGAGTTAATTCTTAAAGCATTAAAGTCTCTTATAAAGGGAATAAAGGTAGTTATATATAAGATAGCTCTTATAAGGGCAGAGGTCTAAGACCTTTAATAGGCAAATAAAATACTAAGCCGGCGCTAGAGAGTAAAAAGGATTAGACTATAGAAAAGAGGGGTAATAATAATAGAGGAAGGAAAGCAAGTAATTAATTAAATAGATATAGATGCGTAGGTAGTGGCTAAATCGTCGAGGAGTAGTAGTTAAGAGAGGTTAATTAGATTAGGTGTTTAGCGCTATAGTATTTGCGGTAAGCCCAGGTATAATGCAAAGACTTATTAAGTAGTAATTAAGACGTCTAGGGAAGAATATAATAAGTAGTTTTAATTAATTAGATAATTTATAGTATTTTTATTATAATATTCCTAAGGAGGGTTAGGATTTTTATAATACTTACTTATCTATAATACTCGCTTATTATATATATTAATACTTACTTATTATATATATTATAATAACTTTGCTATTAATAATTTTTAATAATACTTTTTTTATTAATAATTCTTTTATATAAATATTATTATAAAGAAATTTTTTTTAAAGTATTAATATAATAAAAAGTAATAAAATAAATATAATTATAATATTTATAATAAAAGCTAAATTATTTTTTTTAAAGTAAATTATAAAAAAAAATAATAAGTCTTAAGTATTAATTCTTAGAGATATATTTTAAATCTAAATTAATATAAAATATTAATTATAATAAATTATAAATAATATATTTTATAATTAATAAAATTATAAAAATTATTATATACTTATATTATATAAATATATAAGATATATAATTAAAGTAAGAGTTTAAAAAAAACATATTTAAAGTTTTATATTTTTTAATAATATAAATACTAATTAATAAGATTATAAAAATACTTTTATATTAATAATTTAAATACTTTAAAGCTTTACTTAATATAATTCTTATAACTTAACTTTATACTACTTAAAATAGGAATTAAAGTATCTTAATTTATATCTTAGTAATTTTAATAATAAAAGCTCTATACTTAAAGCTAAAGGTCTTAATAGGCTTAAATTAATAAGGTTTATTTATATAATTATTAATAGCTTTAATAATATATTAAAGCTAGCTTTATTTATAATAAATAGCTTATATCTTAATTAACTAAAGAGATTAAAATCTAACCCCTTTATAAAATAGCTCTCTATTTTAATATTAACTTTTTAATTACCCTTATAATTCTTAATTACTTAAAGAGGTTAAAATCTTAAGGGATTATACTTTTATTATCCTTATAAGAGAAAGTTTAACTATAACTAATAATAACTATAACTAACCCTATAATTAACTAGTTAATTAATTAATAATATATTAATAATCGCAATAGCTTTTTATAAAGACCTTTAATTAAGTAATTAAAGTAATATAATTAATACTTATTAATATACCTTTTAATATAATTAAAATAACCTTAATAAGGAAGTTTATAAGCTTTATAAGGGTATAAAAAATACTTATAATAAGCTATAAGAAATAATATTAAATAAATATCTTTAGAGTATTATATTAAGTAAAGACCTTAATAATTTAAAATATATTAAACTTATAATTTTTAGTTATAATATTTTTTTCTTTTATTTAGCCTTTTTTTACTTAGTAATAATATTAATAAAAAAATTAATTTTATTAAAGAAAAGCTTTTTTTATTAAAGGCTTTTAAAAGAAAGCTAAAAGAAAGGTAAGTTTTTATTAGCGAGGAAGATTAATTTCTTAGGAATTTAAAATATAATTAATATGCGGCATAGCTTATAACTCTTATTATAAGTATTAATACCTTTTGCTATGCTAAATAAAAAGATTAAAAAAGTCTTATAACGAACTAAGATCTAGCTATATAGCTATAGGCATAATTATATTAGGAAATAGAGGTTATTAGCGTTATAGGTTTTAGAGGGATTAATTCCTAGAGTTAGTATTAGAGTTATCTAAACTTAAAAAGAGTTAGCGCTAAGGCTTAGCGCTAGACTTAGAGGTAAATAAAAGTCTATAGGTTTAATTAATTAAATCTATCTAGTTAAATATATAATATATATATCTTAGCTTATATAAATATATAAATAATAATAATTTTAATAGTAATTTTAATAGTAAATTATATAAGTATATAAAATATTATTATTATCCTTTTTTATATAATAGCTATCTTAGCTATTAATATAACTTAATTATACTTAATACCTTTAAGTATATTACTAGATATAACTTATACCTCTTTATTACTTAGACTATACTTAGTATTCTTTATTAATATAAACCTAATATAATTAGTTTATCTTTTAAGAAATATATAATTATTATATATTAATAACTCATATTTAATAATATATTATATACTCTAAGTAATATTATTATTATTATACTTAATACTAAATTACTCTTTACCTCTTATAATAAGCTACTTATTATACCCTAGTAAGGATAGCTTATAACTAAGGTAGAGAAACCTAATATCTTAATAGATATAAATAATAATAATAAAAAATATATTATTTTAGCCTTATATAAAAATAAAATCTATAAGCTTAAAAATAAATATAATTACCTAAGTACTTAATATAATAACCTCTTAGATAATATATAAAATAATACTAAGATTACTTAGAAATAACTTATAGGTATAAAAGTATCTATAAATAATATATAAAAATACTTTTATTAAGCTATAAAATAATAATAATAATAATACTAATAAACTATTAATAAATAATAAAACTAAATTAATTAATTTATTATACTAACGCACCGCGATCACCTCGGTTCCCAAGATGATGGTGGGAAGAAGCAGGTACCCCTTGCAGAAGCTCGAGGATGGGCTGGTGTTACGGCGACTGTTGAAATGACTTGAAGGGCCGAGCGTAATGACAGGGATCATTCGGCCTAACATTGCCGTCATCTTACTCAAAATGGAGACCTCCACCTTCCAAGGCGGGGTTGGCGTGCCTTGATCCGCCTTTCCCCTCCACCTCCTCCTCGATTATTCACGTCTCTTCCAACCTCACGGGTGACAATGGCGTCAAACAAGGGGTTCTCATTGTTCTTTCTGAACCATAACCCCACTGGAAGTACACCAGACAATAGGCAGCTAAATGCTGCAGCACGAGCTCATGTATCGCGGCAAGCCCTGAAGAACAGGTCCGCGCGGCCAAGAGGCTTCAAGTTCGTATCTTACACCCCAGAGACAATGCGTCATGGTGATGGCTCTGGTCCCTCCACCAAACCCAACGATACCTATGGCGAAGAGCGCCAAGTATCAGCCATCGCTGACAGAGATCGTGGGGTACCTGATCCAGCGAGTCGGCGCATGTCATCCTGTCCACTCAGGCCTGCCGGTTGGGACCCATTCCACTCTTTCGCAATGTCTGGGATGGGACGAGACGAGCATCTGATGCTCTATTACGGTGAGTCATGTCTGATTCGCAGCAATTTGTCATTCATGCATTGAAACCAGCCACCCTAACGAGATTCTTCAAGCGTTCACCACGACTTGGCCTCAATTTGGAGAATTTGAGAGCGGAAGGCGTAACTTCGCGCAATCGTGGTTATGGCGTACTCTTGAGTCCCCTGCGGCATTTTATGCCGGGCTCATGGGGTCTGCCACACATTACACCATTTTTTGCCCGACTGCGAGTATACAAAATCGCATCCTCACGATGGGACTAAAGTGGAAGATCCAGGCTATTAGAGCTGTTCGATCTCTTATCGAGCAGCACCAATCCGGTTCTCCTAGAGAGTTCACGAATAGCGATCTTCTCGCCATCTTTGTCCTTGCTATCCATGGTAGCATCAATTTTTCAGACGAACCGGAGCCGCACCCGTTGTCGCCCTTTGCTACATACCGCCACATGCATATCTACGGCCGGTTGCAACCTGGCAAGGAGCATATGAACGCCATTTATTACATCGTCGACCAGAAAGGTGGAATATCGAATATCGACCAGCATGCCTTTGGCTTTGTTTTGCCCATGTAAGTCCATGAATTCCCACGGTACATCGGACATCCCATCTCGGCGGAATGCTGTCTGCTAACCTCCATTTTGCTAGCCTCGATATGCTTTACAATGCGCGACTAGACACTCCACCTAGGTACCCATGTTCGCGCCAGCTGAAGCCGATGGTTCAAGAAGGTCTATGGGCCCCGGATTTGGAAGCTCATCAAAAGCTCAAGACCTTAGGCGAGTGTTTCCGGACAAGCCCTGATGCATCTTCGCCCACGGCTCCCTATCTGGAACCCAAGATGGTCAAGCTCCTCGAAGCCATGGCAGAAGTAACTGTGGCCCTTGACCATTATTGCCGCCGCGGACCTGGAGCACCGGATTCCCTTGATGTGTTGGCTAATAACTGCGATTGGGCATCACATGCCATTCTGTCTCTGCCTCCCTACATCCCGTTGGCCATGTCTCGAAGCGACCTAGACCAGCAGCCGGATATTGATACTAGTACTATCCTTCATGAGATATGCCGACTTTGCACCCTTCTCTACCACGATATGGTCCTTCTTCCAACTCCCCCACATACAGGAACCAAGTTACGCCACTCGACCAGAGTTTTATGCTTGATCCAAGCTATACAGCGAAAAGACCCTATAGAAGACCCCCGTGCCTTTGATTTTTTAACTTGGGCCATGGTTATAGGCGGAATCGCCGCAAGGTTCACAAAACTTCAAGTCTCATATATCAAACTCATTGAAAAGGTTGCACGAGACACGTCATGGGAAGTCATTCATCCCCGATGGGAGAGATATTTATGGTTTAACCCTGTTTGCGATGAGCCGGCTTCGATTATTTGGTTCAAAGCTCAACAAGAGCGCCTTTCGGAATAAATTTTCTCTGTGGGCGTGGGAAGATGCGTACGCAGCTTTCCCTTTGCCTCGTTGCCACCCTCTTTATTATCCCTCCAACTATGGAAAGCCTCCATAGCGGCCACTACAGGGATGTCAAGCTTATTGAAATGCAAGCATGAAAGATACATCTTTCTGTTGGAGAAGTGGCGTGCATGATAGTATTACATAGGCAGCCACCTCAAGGGAAGATATCTCACGGTGATACATAATTTATTTAAACAGCGTTATAAGCCTAGTATAAGATTAGCAGATCTAATATCTTAGCCTCGCCGCTTTAGATATAAAGATAAGGAGGGAAAATAAAGGATAAGGGGATAATATATTTATAGACTAGTTATAGATATAATTATTAACCTAAATTAATTATTCTTACTCCTTCTCTATCTTCTAACCATTGATTCCTATTATTATATAACCGGGTATGTCTAATACTTAATAGCTCTTATCTTAATTAATAAAGCTATTATTATTATATATATTAAGCGTTTTTGCTAATATCTCTATAGGTATTAATTAGGAAGCTATTAATTAGTTTAAAATAATTAATAGGGCAATAAAGGCGGGATTTATTAATAACCTATTATTATATTCCGCTTATATACCTCCTAATAAATAGGGGGATATAGGGCTTCGTATGGCTAGGAGGCTAAATATAACTTAAGAGATATTTACTATACTAGTATGTTAGACTATTAGTTCTGCAGGGATTATTAGTTATACTAGTTAATTAATAAGAATTATCTAAAGAATAAAAGAAATTAAATAACCATATATTTAGGCATAGCTATTTAAGTTTATATCGTTAGGATTATGCGATAGGCTAGATATGAAATCGGATTATTACATCTGGTCATATGGACATTATGCGACAAACACAATATGCTTATTTCAACACTGCACGCATTGGGGAGATAAAGCTCTCTCGATCCCTTAAACTTGAGTTTGGGGTTTGTATATACTAGGTTTTAGATAGTTATTCACTTACATCAAACAGATTAATTATGGTCTAATTACCCACCGCATCCGTTGCTTTGATCATGTTCTTAGAGTGTTCTTTTGATTATCTGCAATAACAGCCCCGGATGATTAATATTCCGCGTCACGTGCCCGCAAGCAGCCACGTCAGCGCTAATCACTAAGCGCAACTTCAACCTTTCAACCGCATTACACGCAAGACGAATCCTCTCTGAGTCAGACATTGGGATCCAAAGAGGACTACCCGACCCGTTGCAGTCTCCCACGTTGTCCACAAGAAGATCGACTTCACATACAAATAGAAGGGGAAGAGGAACCGCACGCCGACGAGGCCGGGAGGGCGTGGGTGAGCTACGGCTTTGAGGAAGAGTGTCTTCATCGCCCCAGATGGGGGATTGCATTATGGCTGCATTGCCGTCTACAGCTCCACTGTGAGCCGGATCAACCGTCGGTCCGACGTGCGGGTGGGTTCATTTTAACAAAGATGTGTTTTTTGAGCGATTTGAGCGTACCGTCTTGACTTGATATATTAATAAAACCTAGTGGGTCTTAGTATCCTTACTGTATATAAGTTTTATTTCTTATATAATTATATAAGAATTAAAATATAGTATTAGCTTATTTTTCCTTTTTTTCTTTAAATTTTAGTAAATTTTTTATATTATAGCTACTAATATGCCTTAACTAAGACTATTATTAATATATAGCTTTATTAATATTATTTATATATATAGAAATAGGAGCATTCTTAGTAAAAGCTAATTAAGACTAAATAAATATTTTTTATAACTTGAAATATATTAAACCTCTTAAGATTAAATAAACTTATTACCTAAAGTATAAGTAGCTTTTCTTACTTAGTTAAAATATATAGATTTCCTTAGTAAAAAAATGCTATTATTATAATTAGGTTAAGGTATAATATAATTAAGCTATTAATTTATTAGAGAAATATAATATATTATTTATAGCTAAAATCTAAAATATAATTTTTTTTAATTAATTTTTAAAAAAGGAATTTTATATAATATATATAATAAGCGAGTAAGCTAAGTAATTAAGTAAGTTATTTTTCTTAATCTCTTTTTTAGAAATTATAATAAAAATACTATAAACTATTTAATTAATTAAAACTACTTATTATATTCTTTCTTAGATATCTTAATTATTACCTAATAAGTCCTTATATTATAGCTAAGTTAACTATAAATACTATAACGCTAAATACCTAGTTATATTAACCTTCCTTAATTATTATATCTTAATAATTTAGTTACTATTTATATATTAGTATTTATTTAATTAATTATTTATTTTTCTTCTTTTATTATTATAATCCCTTTTTTTTATAGCTAGGTTCTTTTTACCCTTTAGCGCTAATTAAGTATTTTATTTACCTCCTAAAGGTCTTTATTCTTAGTAGCTAATAAGGTAACCTAATATATAATTACCTTTATTCCCTTCTTAAGAGACCTTAGGGCTTTAAGGATTAACTCTAAGGAGCTACTTTAATGCCTTTTAATTTATCTTTTAAGGTATTTAGATTAAAATTTAGCCTTAAGTATAATCCTTAGGGTCTTTAAGACCTAAGAGGTTAAGGGCTTAAATCCCTCCTTAATAGGCATTAAAGTCTATAGCTATATATTAAGCTTTAAGATTATAGTTTTTAGGTTAAGGGGAATAAAATTAGCTCTTTTAAAAGCCCCCTTAATATTTCTTTTTATTATAATAGCCTTATATATAATATAAAAGGCTAAAAAGAACTTAGTCTTTAAAATATAAGTTATAGAGTATTTAATTAATTGCTTTATTTCTTAATTATAAGCTTACTTTAATATATTAAAGTACTTAATATTAAGAGGCTAGAGTAAATAAGATAAATAAGGTAATATATAAAGCTAGATAATTTTCTTTTTTTTATAATATTTCTTAAATTTAATAAAATAATAATTTTTATAATTATTAAGGATTAAGAGATAATAAGAATTAATTAATTAATTAATTATATATTAATTAAAATATTTTAGTTACTTAAGATTAATCTTATTATTAATTTAGCTATTTTAAGTTATTATAATTACTTAATTACCTAAGAGGTTACTTTCTTAGTATTAATTAGCGAGGTAATATTAGCCTATATTAATAATAAATAGCTAGATTACCTAGCCTTTTATATTAATTACTTAAATAATTATAATCTATTTTTAGTTTCTAGGCTATATTAATTTTAGCTTTAAATACTTTTCTAAGCCTATAATAACTATTCTACTTATAATTATATCTATAAGGAAGCTAATCTTATTAAAGTTATAGATATTATTTAATTAAATATTATACTTCGTGATTATATTTACTATAAGCTAAAATTAATTATAGATAATAATTAGATTTTTATATTTAGCTCTTTAATAATTATATTTCTAAAAAAAATATATCTTAAGTTCTTAGTATTACTTAATAAAATTTAAAGCTTAATATATACTAATAAATAATATATTATAATTAATAAGTAATTAATTAGTTATTTCTTTTATACTATAAAGCCAGGGGGGAAATCCTCGTAAATCTAAGTCGAGAATAAAATAAATAAGTATCTATTCCTCTAGATTAAATAGGCGATGCGATTTATTAAAGGTATTGCGTTGAGATTAGATGCTAGTTTGCTGGCGATATAAAGTATAATAATTAATAGTATATATTTCTATAGCGCGCTAGATATTAAGTCTTAGGTTATTTTAAAGGGCCTAAAGGGTAAGAAGTATTCTGGCCTTATAATTAGACTATAATATACTAGGCGGTTAAGAATTAATTAATTAAATAGAGATAATATAGGTTGAGGGATTTTTGGCTCACTTGGTTGCCTAGCTTACTCGCTTATTATATATATTACTTCTTTATAAACTAAATATTATATTAAATAATAAGGGTAATTAATTAATTAATAATAATAAAGGTTATTCCTAGAAAGAAAGCCTAAAAGTTCTTTATTTCTAAATTAGCCTTAAAAGGGAATAAGAATAATTAGAGGTTAAAGGCCTTTAACTCCTTTTCTATATATAAGAAATTACCTAATAGCCTAAAATAGCTTAGTACTTATTTCCCCTAAGTAATTAATAATATATTAAGCTAGGAAAAGATATATTTTATAAGGTTATTAAATATATTTATAATATATAATTTAGGCTTATTTTTTTATTATAATCAGGGCCTTAGTAATAATAATATTAATATATTTCTTTATTAGTTATTTTATAATATTATTTTATATTTATTTATTATAAATCTAAGCCCCTTAGTTATTATTTTAAGCTATTATTTTTTTAATTATATAAGATTAATATAAAGATTTTCTAAGGTATTATTTTTATTCTTAATAAATATAATCTCTTTAAAGTCTATAAGGTATATATAACTATTTCTTCTTAAGTAATACTCTCTTTTATAGTCTTTTAATTTATAAAATTAATCTTATTAATATCTTTAATAGATATAAGGTAATTTTAGCTTTTATTAAATCTTATATTAATATTATAAGTTATATATAACTTAGTAATTATCTTAGGGCATTAAGTAAATTATTAGATAGCTTATAAGATAATTTATATTATTATTATTTTATTTTTAATAGATTATTTTATTTATCCTTAGGCCTCTTTATTTATTATATTAATAAGGTTTTTTCTTTTAATAAGTTTTTTAATTACTTATTAATAGATATATTAAGTAATTAATACTAACTTATATAGCTTAGCAAGATAAATCTTTTTATTACCTTTTATTATTATAATTAATTTATAACTTTATTAGTATTATAAAATATAATAATATTTATTATAAAAAAAGAGTGTTATCTTTTTATTTATATATATATTTATTTATGCTTAACTTAATTATAATATAAGTCTTAATTATTATATTTTATTTTACTAAGTATAATAATTATATTTAATATATAAAAATAGCTTTTATTTATAAACATTTTATTTTTAAAATTTATAATATTATAAAAGATAATTCTAAGCTTTAATTAAAAAGACTTCTTAGTAGAGATATATATAACTAGGGTAACTTATCTCTTATTTTACTTATTATAATTAATCTTATTAGCTATAGTTTTTAGCTTCTATAACTCTTAAATGTTTTTATTAAGATATTTAAATAAAATTATAGTATTTTTAATATTTACAGTTTATTTTTTCTTAAAATAATAAACAAGTAAGTTAGAAATATGATTTATAGTTATTTCAGGTAATTAATTATAATATAATTATAATATATTAATATTATTAAATACTTAGTAAATAAAATAAAGGAAGTTATTTAAAATACTCTTATATTCCTAAGGGTAATAATTTAACTTCTTAGTAATTTAATACTTAATAATATCTTATTATTACTTAAAGTTTAACTATTAATTATTTAATAATATAAAGACTTTTATTAATTAAGGGCATTTATTTTTTAACTATTTTAAGCTTATTTCTTAAATTATTTAATTATAATAATAAGGTCTTTTATATTAGGCTTTTAGAAATTATTAAAAAAGCTTATATTTAAGATTTAATTAATAAAGTAAATATGTATATTTCTTAATATTAAGAATAGCCTTTTTATTTTACTTTAAAAAAATTATTATAAACTTAGAAATTAAAAATTAAATTATAATCTTTTTAATTAATGGATTATAATACTTATAAATACAAATACAATAATGTAAAGTATATTTCTTATACTATTTTAGAAATATAAAAACCTTAATTTTCTTATATAATAAATATATATTTTTATAGTATTATTATTTTATAATTTTATACTACTTAAAATAAGAATTAAGGTATTATACTTAATATCTTAATAATTTTAATAGTAAAGGCTTTATACTTAAAGCCTAAGGTCTTTATAAAGGCTTAAATTAATAAGGTTTATTTATATAATTATTATTAGCTTTATTAATATGCTAAAACTAGCTCTACTTATAATAAAGAGCTTATATATTAACTAGCTAAAGAGATTAAAATTAAACCCTTTTATATAATAACTTTCCCTTTTAATATTAACTTTCTAATTATATTTATAATTATTAATTACTTAAAGAAATTAAAATCGCTTTTATTATTTTTATAAGAGGTTTAATTATTACTAATAGTTATAATTATTTAATTAATTAATTTATAACTAGCTAATTAATTAATAATATACTAAGAAGACTATAATAGCTTTCTATAAAGACCTTTAATTAAATAATTAAAGTAGTATACTAAATACCTATTAATATATCTTTTAATATAGTAAAAATAATCTTATTAAAGAGGTTTATAAGCTTTATAAGAGTATAATAAATACTTAGTATAAGCTATAAGTAATAATATTAAATAAAGGCTTTAAAAGTATGAAAATTAATATATAGCTTAGTAATTTAATCTTAATTAAACTTATAATACTTTTTTTTATTTAATCTCTTTTTACTTAATTATAATATTAATAAAAGATTTAATATTATTAAAAAAAAGCTTTTTTATTAAAGGCTCTTAAAAAATAGCTATAAAAAGAAAAATATTATATTAATAAAGATATTATAGTATTTAAGGACTTAAAAAATAATACTTAATATAAGATATAGGTTTAATTAATTAAATTTATTTAATTAAATATATAATATAAATATCTTAGCTTATATAAATATATAAATAATAGTAATTTTAATAGTAATTTTAATAATAATCATAGTATTATAATAGCTTTAAAGGAGTATATTTCTAATAAAATAATAGCTTTTTTATAATTTTAATTTCTAAGCTATAATATTATTTAATTATTTTATAAGTATTATTTTAATTAAAAAATAGGGTTATAACAACTTTAAATTAAATAAAAAATTAAGTAATTTATATTAAAAGGGGGAAAATATCTTAATATTATAAAACCTTTATTTAATATTATAAGGACAAGCCTTAAGAGTTTATTATTATATATTAATTATATAAGGAATAAAACTTATATAAAGTAGGGGTACTAGGACCTATTAGGTTTTATTAATTTATTAGGTCGATATGGTTATTAGGTTTATTGCGTGTTATTTGGGCTTAAAATTGGTCTTTTATGTGATTTTAGAGCTTTGGTCGATGGTATACAGTTTGTAAGTACCTTATGTGAAGCAGGAAAAAGGGGAAATGTGACTGAAATCAGAAAGAAATTTTCTGCTGTCGCGTGCTGTTATTGCGAATGATAACACTCTTCAGATATCCCGGATAGGCCTTCATTCAGCCCTTCCTAGGTCCTATCCTCATTGGCTGCTTGAGGGCGCCAGTATTCGCGTGATAGGTGGGTTTATGGATACGAAATTGGCCTCACTGAGAGCAATTAATCTTCCTGCATTGACCCACCCATTCCTTTCTGATCGACCTGCGCATCTACCTGGGGTGACAGGTCAGCCCCATAGGTTCCGTTGCAGATCTCACAACGAAGCGGGTATATGTGGGTACTCTTCTGAAGAAGACTAATGATACGATGCAGCGGCGAATTAGTTCAGGAAGCTCGTATAACTCTTACCTTCTAATTCGGGCATGCCCAGCGACCTGCCGAATGCACACCGATGTTCCAAAGCCGATGTAACGGTCACGATGGGGAACGACGACATCACGAGTAAGACGGGCATATAGAACCTAGACGCTCGGATGCCAAACGTCCAAGTTGAGCATGTGATTGCCATGTCCGTGGAAGATATCTATGGCCACCGCCAGCAGTAGCGATGACATTAACAGCTCCTACAAAGATATCCAGTATAACCAACTCTCAAGTCTCCATTCAACTTCCTCCACCCTAATATTTTCCATTCAAGATGAAGATCAGCCTCTTCTTCCTTGCCGGTGTCTTGGGTAGCGTCATGGCTGCTCCCTCCGAAGCCGTCGACAATGTTGAGCCGAGGGACATCGAAGGCCGGGCGACGTGCTGGAACCGAAGCAGCTGCGGCAGAGCCTGGAGTGGCAAGTGTGAAGACTACTGCAAGCCTTACAAGTTCTCCCACATGGCCAAAACCGACTGCGGCTGGCTGGCGAAGCGATGCTGCTGCAAGACTTGAGGGACCGTACGCACGCGGTTAGTTTCTCTTCGCGCCATGTGTTTGCGTGATTCTACCCGTCTGCTAGAATGCTAATAGCGATTTGGGACCCGTAGGATCTCCGAGGCTGATCAGTGATGGACAAGAGAGGCTAGGACAGTGTGGGTGCTCTTGTATTGTCAATGTTGCTTGGGCAAGATGTTGGGAAATTTTGTATTTGACACCACTACGATCCTCCTTTATTTGAGACCGAGAATTCAGAGCCAGGTTGCAGTAACTTTCTCGTTGCGCACAAAATCATGGTGTATTGTTTGAGGACGTCTGAACCGTGAGGTAGTAAAGTGATAACTTTTCTCTCAATAGGGGAATTGTCAGTTTCTTTGAACCCCCTCGTACCTCCAGGCAAGGACCTTCCCTCCCGTGTGAGGATTCCCGTCGTGGAACCTAGTTAGAACACAACGTATGTATGTATGTGTATTTTTCGTCCGGGGGGCCGTGAGGCCCTACAAGTCTCCCAAGGGAGCACAGGACGTGTTGAGCTAGGGGTCTTTATCTATAATCTAATTATATGAGGCAACGATACCTACTGCAAGAAGCGTCAATAGACTATACTATCTGGCATATCATCGGCATAAAAGGCGCCTTGCATTGAGCCTGCTACCTGTTAGCGGGATGATTAGGCATAGCTAATAAAAGGAGCCGCAATATAGGCCTATGACGAGGATGGCTATATAACTTATAAGTTTATTAATAAGTAAAATAAGGTTTTAAATAAAAGTTTACTAAAAGGTTTATTAATTTAATAGTAAATAAAGTTTTAAGATATAAAAATAATAAATATAATATATATAATATACATAATATATATAATATATAAATATAATAAGTATTTTAATTAAATTACTAAGAAACTTATAATATACTTAAGATAATATTAATATTTTTATTCCTAGTAATTTAATTAGGTTACTTATTATATTTATATATTATATTTATATATTATATTTATTATTTTTATATCTTAAAACTTTACTTAGAATTAAATTAATAGATTTTTATTAAACTTTTATTTAAAACCTTATTTTATTTATTAAGAAAATTATAAGTTAAGCTTCTTATTTATTACCTTTCTATTTAAACCCTCTCTATAAAATAAAAAAGCTCTTATAATTATATTTCTAATTAATATAAAATAATAAAAAATATTAATTCTTTAATATATAAGAGGTAGCTATATTTAATATAACTAGCGAGGTTATAAAGAATTTATTCTTAGAATTTAATAAACTCTTACTTATTATTAATAAAAATATTTTATAATTAGAATAAGAAGTAATTAAAGGCTATTAAATAGACCTTCTAAAGGTTTAATAAAGGTCGCGAGACTATAAAGAGCTTCTTTAGCTCTAGTAATCGTATTAAGCTAGTCTACTTTAGGTAGTTTAAGGTAGCTTTAAGGCTTAGCCTTAATATGGTATAAAATACCTTACTTTTAAGAAGGTGTTTTAGAAAAATAAAATCCTAGAAAAATACGCTTATAAGATATAAGCCTAGGATCTTATTACCCTATACTTTAGCTTATGCGCTCTCTTATAAACTGCTTACCTAAGCAATAACTACTTAGATAAGCAAGATATAAGGGAGTGTCAATACTGCCCTTTCTGGGTTTATTTCCCTTTTAGGAAGGTCACGTGACTTCGGACTTAGGGCTTTATTATAAGCCCGATAACGCCGTTAAAGCCATAACCTTCCAAAGAGTATTTCCTATCTGGTTTTAAATATCCTAGTTTAAAACCCTATAGGTTTTAACTTCTATCATGCCATAGCTCGGCTTCTAGTTATCCATTACTAGCAAAACTAATAGGATTTTAAAGCCCGGAATTAGGACTATCCGACGGTGTGACTTTTATCTGGATTGGGCCAATAGATTCCGAGCAATTGGATATATAAACTATAGATCCTCTCTTTAAGATAGCTCCTTAGATCTTCAACTAATACAAGCAATAAGAACACGAATCAGAAGCTGGTCTTCTCTATTTTAACCCTATCTTACTTTTGACCTACTTTTATTGCTCTATGATTCCTTACCTAGCTAATTAGCTTTATATAAGGACTAATTCCACTACTTATTCTCCTCCTATCTCTATTACCTACCCTATAGTCTTTGAAGACTATATTTCCTTTATTTTTCAGTCTTTTACATAAGGTAAGTATATTAAGAGGGTATAAAAGTATAGCCCTTTATTAAGTTATTTTTAGGCGAGAGTTATTAAGAGGGAGAATATTATAAGATAGTGGGCCTTAATGGCTGGATTAGGGTAAAATCGTAGATTAAAGGTAGGTCTCTATTATATATAAGACTTTAATTTACTAAGCCTTTTATAGTAGCTTAGCTATAGAGCTTTTAGGAGGTCTCTGCGTATATAATAACTAGCTAGGGTTACCCTAATTAATTAGCGGATTTAATAGCTGCCTTATATCCTTATAATTACCTCCCCTCTAGAGATCTTAGTCCCTAAGATCTTTAAGTAAATAAAAAAGCTTTAAATAATTTCTTTAAGTTCCTTAGTCTATAAATAAAGCCTTAATAAAAGCTCTTTATTATATCGCCTTAAATATTTAAGATTAATCTTTATTTCCCTTTTATTATAATATAAATAATTAAAATACTTTATTAATCCTTTAATATTACTAGCTTTATTAAGGCCTTATCTTTATTTTAGCTTATTAATACTTATTAAATAAATAATATCTATTACTTAATATATTTTATTTTAATCTCTTTTATTATAATAATATTTTATTTTTTAATTAAGGTTTTTTTATATATTTTATTTCTTCTTAATAATATATTAACTTCCCTTCTATAATATTTACTTTTAATATTATTACTTATATCCTTAGGCCTTATTATATATTTAATAATATTATTAGTTTTATTAATTAATAAGCTAATAATTACTTATATTTTAATTATCTTACTTATATCTATAAAGATATTTACTTAATATATATTATTAATATTAATAATATTATTTATATTTATTATAATTATTATGCCTAGAGATATAATATTATAAGTTTTCCTAGTTAATCTATTAGCTTTATATTACTAACCTCTAGCCTAGATTCCTAATAAGCTCCTTAGTATTACTTAGTAATATTAGAACTTTTATATTACCTTCTAAGAGCGCTACCTAAATAATACTAACCCTCTAATAAATATTAGCCTAATAACCTCTTATATTACTATTTAGCGCTATATTATTACCCTTAATAATTATAGTATTACTTAGAATAATATTAAGGACTAATATATTAACCTAGCTAAGAATACTAATAATTAAATAATAGCTAGCTATTAGCTTACTAAGCTTACTTTTTCTTATAAGTTTTAATTTATTTATATCCTTATAAGTATAAGTCTTTTTTCTCCTTGCCTTATATTCCCCGCTAACTTAGTATATAGGCCTAAGTTTATACTAATAAGACTAAGATTCATAGTCTTATTAATACTACTTAGCCTACTTATACCTATAATAATACTAAGCCTTATTTTCTCTATTATATATTAATTTACCTTTAATCTACTAAAACTATAGCTATCCTTAATAAAGAGAGAGCTTATTCTTTTTATTATAATTTACCCTAGTTACTTATTATATATGCCCTTATTAATATTTTAACTAGTACTCTTACTACTATTTATGCTATAGTATATATTAGTACTCCTTCTATTCCCTATAGTATAAAGCGCCTTACTAATAATAATAATAATAATAATAATAATAATAATAATAATAATAATAGCTCTAATAATAATTTATTACTTATTTTCCTTACTCCTAAGAGAGCTTATATTGCTTATATTTCTACTTATAGTAAAGCTAAGGCTAAGGATAAGGGCCTAGTAAACCCTAGGCCTATTAATAATAATAGGTCTAATATTAGTCCTTTTAACCCTTAAGTAATTATTTATAGTTATAGTTTTTATTCTCTATAGTTTATATTTTATGGTTTTTAGCTTATACTTAATAATAGCTTAGTAATAATTATTTTCCTATAATCCCACTAAGTTATAATCTTTATTATTTATTTTTCCTATCTAAGTCTTTTTTATAATTAATACTTTTATTCTCTTATAAATATTTTAGCTAAATATTAGCTAATTATTATCTTATTTCTTATAATTTCTTTTTATAACCTTATAATACTTCTTAATTATTACTTTTATATTTTCTAAGTAATAATTAGGCTCCTAAGTATTATACTTTATTAATTAGCCTTTTTATTTAATAAGGTAAAATAATATTTTATTAATAAGCTTATAATTTATTATTTCTTTTACCTCTTACTTATTAGGCTTAGCCTTAAGCTCTAATAAAGCTTTTAGTATTATAATATTATTTAGCTAATTATTTTATAGTTTAAGGAGTAATATATAAAATATATTATATATATATTAATAGATTTCTAATAACTCTATAATATAGGCTTACTTATTATGCCTTATAAAGATTTTTACTTTAATAAATCTTAGGGCTAATTTAAGGTACTTAAACTTCTAATTCTTTATAAATACTCTAATATACTATCCCTAATAATATACCTATAGCTTATACCTTATATTATAATATTTAGATTAAGATTTTAAAATATAATATTAATAATCCCTTACTAGCTTATATACTTAGCTAAGTATTTCTAAGCGCTTAGTAATACCTTAGATATTTATTTTTATCTCTAAGGGGATATATTTAATATACCTTAGGTAATATTTATATAATGCCTTATTAAGAGAAACCCTAATTATTAAATATTAGCTATTATTATATATAAAAATAGCCTTTAAGAGTTATATTACTTAATAAGTAGGCTTATCTCTTATATATATTCTTAGGTATTTCTCTAGGGTTTAATATATTTACTTTATTTATTTATTTATTTATAAATAACAAATAATTAATAATTAATAAAGTATTACCTTTTTTTTTATTAAGTCTACTTAGAATTTATTTATAATAAGTTTATCTTTATTACTTATAATACCCTTAGGTATATTAAAGTAGCTTTTTATATACTTATATAATAATACCGCTAGGCCTATAGCCTTAAGCTTTTTTATAATTAAAATAAATATTATATATTTTATTATATAATATATAATAATTAATATAGTATTATAGCTCTTATTATTATTATATATACTTTTTAGTAAGCTAATTATAAAGTTAAGGCTAATCTCTTAGAATAGATATAATAAAAGTAATAATAATTAGAGTTTATTATATAGCTTATGCCTTAGTATATAAATACCTTAGTATATTAAGTAACTCTTAATATACTTATAAATATTATTTATTATACCTAGCTAATAAAATTTCCTTTTTATTAAGTCTAAGGTCTTTTAGGTATTTATATATCTTACCCTTAGATTATTATAATATTAGTAAAGTATCTCTAATCTTAAGGCTTTTTACTCTAAGATAATTAATTAATCTTTATATTATAATAATCTAAGTCTATTAATAATATAGCCCTTATATTTACTAATAGTCTTATATACCTTATCTTTTAGCTCTCTATATTATTAATCTTAGCTTTATAGTTCTTTAATTAATACTTTAAGCTTCTTAGAGGGTAATAAGAAAAGTATTATTTTACTTTCTATAAATTATTTTATAATAAGGCATAGGATATATTACTCTAAAATAATAACCCTAGCTATAAGTAATTCCTTAGAGACTTAATTAGAGCTCTCTATCTCCTAAGCGGTCTATGGTATAATAGTCTCTTCTTGCCTAGCCTTTTAGTGCCTAATAGTAACTATAGATATAGTATAATAAGCGCTACTTTTTAGCGCGTATTTACTATAGGGGATAGGGCCCTTTATTATTACTTTAATAGTATATATATATATAGTTATAACTTAAGTCTTACCCTTAAGGCTAGTAATAATATACTAAAGCTCTAATAATAACTTATATATAAGAGCTAGCTTCTTAGTTAATATAAGAAGTATATCTTTATATAATACTTCTCCCTTTATATAATCTAGCTACCTTAATAGGCTATTAATAAGGTTTTTACTCTTAGGCTAATATTAGATATTAAAATTAAAAATAAAAAGTTTATAAATCTATCTTATTAGTTTACCTCTTAATTCCTTTAGTAATATTTTTATAATACTTATAAGGGCTTAATAATTAATAAGGATTAAAAACTTCTCTAAGAGGCCTTATAGGTAATAACTCTAGTATTTAAGGCTATTAATTATAGCTAATAACTTTTATTACCTTATAGCCTAGTATTACTTTATATCTTAAAGCTTTTATAATTAATAAGTAATAAATTATTATTAAGAATTTATTTATTAAATAAGAATACCTAAGATTATTTTAATTAATATATCTATTTTAACCTTAATTAATCTTAATAGGTCTTAATAATAAAGGATAATTATAGAATAAAAGGTATATTTTAGGCTTTTAAAGGTATTATTAGCCTCCTTAGATTAGCTAAAGTCTTTAATTTTTTTTTTATTTTTATTACCTTTTAATTATTTTATTAAAGGGCTTATTATTACTAAGTAATATATAATAAATTTCTAATAAAAGTTATAAAATCTTAAGAAGACTTATATATCTCTAAAGGAGGTTAATATTAGTTATTTCTTAATTAAGTTAATATATAAGGGTTTTATCTAAATACCCTCTTATATAATAATATATCTAAAAAACTTAATACTTTATTAATAAAAGTTATACTTAGATAGCTTTCTATAAAGCTATACTTTAGCGAGCTATTATAAAACCTCTTATAAGTAGTAGGTATATTTTTCCTTAGTCTAAGAGTATATAAGGATATTATTTATATATAAAATATAATATATATTAAGTAAATTAATAAATAACTAATAAATATATACTTAGAAGGTAGCTAATATATTTATTAATCTAAATAATATAATAATATACTTAAAGTAGCTATATTTTATATAAAAAGTAATCTTTTAGTAATTTTTTTTATTAACCTTAATCCTATAATAAGTATTATAGATATTAATCTTAGATATATATTTAGCTCTATAAAGCCTATCTAATAGGTTATTAATAAATAAAAAGGTATAATAATTCTTAATTATTACCTTATTTAACCCTCTATAATCTATATAAAGCCTTAGCCTCTTATCCTTTTTAGAAATAAAAAGTATTAAGGCTCTTACTTTACTTATAAAGTATTATATATACCTATTTATTAGGTTCTCTATAATATACTCCCTAAGGGCCTAATATTATGCCTTATTTATAGGGTATAATAGATTATATAGGGGTTCTTTACCTTTAATTAGGTTAATCTTATATATTACCTTTATAAATATTAATATATTTTTTATTATTTATTTATTAAAAAACCCTTCTAATCCTTTAAGTTTTAAGGAGAGCTCTTTAGGTATTTCTATAGGTATACCTATTTTATCCTTAAGTACTTATTAAGTAATTTCCTTTAATATAAAGAATATTATAATATATAATATATATATTTTTTCTTTATTTTTAATAATCTCTTAAGTAAAAGATATTAAATTAATAATAATAATTATAATATAATATTATTTATTAATAATATAATTAATTATTATATCTTTTTATCCTATTAATAATTATAATAAGATAATATTATATAAATTATCTTTAAACTCTAACCTAGTTAATACTTATTATACTTTTTATAATTTACTATATAAATTAATAAAAAAAAAAGTTAACTAATAGGTATTTCTTAGGTATACCCTCTCTCCTCTAAAGGACTTAAGCCTAAGGGCTATATAGTCTCTTACTAGCTTAAGGCTAAGCTTTTATATAAGCTTTATATTAATAATATTAATCTCTATATTAATATTTATAAGAACCTTAATCTCTTTTTTAGTTATACCTTAGAGAACTAATATAAAGGCTATAATTACTTTTTTAATTAATATTTATTTTTATATAAATAAAGATAAAGGTTTAAGTTTAACCTTTATTTTCTTTAATTTTCTAATAAATTAAGCTCTTAGGCTCTAACTTTATTAACTTTTATTAATAGCTTATTTTTATTTCTAAGGTAAGTTTAATTTATAAAGAGGTTATTATTATTAGTATATATCTTAGTATAATATACTTAGGTCTTATAGCTTAAATAGCTATACTTAGCGCACTTTAATAGTAGCTTATTTTCTTTTTTTCCCTAATATAGCGCTAATATAAGTATACTTAAATTACTTATATTATAGTAATTTTATTTTAATATAAGGCATAAGAGATACCTAGTAAAAAAACTTCCTTTAAAGCTTCCTTTATAGCTTAAGCCGCTAAGGGAATAATACCTCTTGCCTAGCTATTTAATATTATCTTAGAGTTATTTCCTCTTAGGATAGCTATTCTAATTAATAATCTAAATCTAGAGGCATTTAGCTTCCTATATAATATAATAAGCCCTTTATAAGGGGCATTTTTACCTCTTAAGCTCTTTCTTTATTTTATTATATAGGTTATAAAAGAAATAATAAGCTATAGCCCTATTATCTTCTTATTTTTCTAATAAGCTCTTATAAAGTATATATTAATAAATAAAATATTATATTAATGCCTTATTAGGCTTTTAGCTTATAATTATAAATTAATCTCTTATTTACTTTTCTTAGAGCTCTAGGTTAATATATTATTTTTATATAAATACCTTAAACTCTTTTTATATAAGATCTTCTATTAAGCTTATAATATAATTATATTAATTAATCTATAATAAGTAAGTAAGTTTATCTATTACTTATTTAATTTATTACTTTAGTATTATTTCTATATAAAGTTAATTACTTATATTAATTACCTTAAGCTAATTATTAATATTAATAGTAATAGCCTCTTAGGTTAAGATCTTATAATTATATCTAGGTAGCCTCTTATAGTCCCTTAGCTAGTTATTGTAAAATACCTTATTCCTAAGAAGGTCTTTTATAAATAAAATTCTAGAAAAATAAGCTTATAAGATATAAGCCTAGGAT